>CM050166.1:248501000-249094088 GCA_027410445.1 Discoglossus pictus
TCCCTATCTAACTCTCAACTCTGAAAAGTTTCCTAGTCCCGGCTTTGGGTGATGTGATGTTTGCGCCAGACATAGCGTTTTCTTTGATGGCCGAAAAGTTTAATTTTAGTCTCATCAGACCAGAGCACCTTCCTCCACATGCCTTTTCGCAAACTCAAAACGTTCCATTTTATTTTTTGCAGGAAGTAATGGCTTTCTTCTGGCCACTCTGCCATAAAGTCCAACTCTATGGAGCGTACAGCTTATTGTCGTCCTATGTACAGATACTCCAGTCTTACCTTAGGTCTCTGTGCTGCCTCTCTGATTAATGCTCTCCTTGCCCGGTCCGTAGTTTTGGTGGGCGGCCATCTCTTGGCAGATTTTGCTGTTGTGCCATGTTCTTTTCATCTGGTTATGATAGATATGATGGTGCTCCTGGGGATCATCAAAGATTTGGATATTTTTTTATAACCTAACCCTCAATTGTACTTCTCAACAACATTGTCCCTTACTTGCTTGGAGAGTTCCTTGGTCTTCATGGCAGTGTTTGGTTAGTGGTGCCTCTTGCTTAGGTGTTGCAGCCTCTGAGAGCTTTCAGAAAAGGTGTGTATATGTAATGACAGATCATGTGACAGATTGCCCACAGCTGGACATCATTTCACTAATTATGTGACTTCTAAAGGTAATTGGTTGCACCAGAACTTTTTATGGGCTTCACAATAAAGGGGAGGAATACATAGGCACATGCCAATTTTGTTTTCTATTTCTAAAATATAGTTTTATGTACTGTATTGGTCCGAATATAAGCCGCACCCGCATATAGGCCGCACCTGTAAAATTCAAGGGGAAAAAAAGAAAAAAGATAGTACTCAAATATAAGCCGTGCCCTTAAACTTGGAGAGAAAAAGACTCTCTCCAAGTGATCAGCCATTGCAAGAAATAGGCTTTCGAATTAGTACTGTAACTTTTTTTTGCAGGTTACAGGACTTGCAGGATGTTAGAATCACTAAAACCGTAAATCGCTATTCAATGTCTACAATACTGCAGTCTCAAGCATGCAAATCGGCACCTTTAACTCGCAATCACTCAAATCGGCAGTAATTTTACGTTCGCGAATAGAAGGCGCACACGTAACTCGCAAGCTCGTAAATCGCCAGTGAGTTTTTTTACGGTCGCGAATATAAGCCGCACCCGTAACTCGCAAACTCAAAAATCAGAAAAAAGGTGCGGCTTATATTTGGACCAATACGGTATATATTTTTCTCATTTCACTTCACCAGCTTACACTATTGTGTTCTGATCCATCACATAAAATGCAGATTAACAAAACAATTAACTTAAGGCTGTAATGTAACAAAAAAGGTAAAAAGTCAAATGGGGGTGAATACTTTTGCAAGGTACTGTATATATAAACTCTCTCACATAAGTGCAACTGTGCTTAGGTGAAGGGGGAGAGAAGTGCACACCGCCAGATGATGCAATAAAAGGAGTTTAGTCAAGAAGTATTATAAAAAACAATCAAACCACCCACATTTGAAGACCTCATATGAGGTATTTGTATCGCTTATATATCAGCTATAGTCCTCATAAGTCCAGCTCAGTTGTGGTTCCAAAAGCAGGCAATTCTCAGTTGAAATCTCAGGTGTTCATATGAGTAAAGTCCAAAAATAGATGGCAGCCTGCTGGTTGGACAAACCAAAAGGCCAGAGTATATGGAACGCTGATATATGCTTGTTGATTGGCCAGTCTACCTTTCCCATTAGGAGGTGGGGTAATGAGTCATATGACTATTTGGCGCCAATTTCAGGTATTTAAGCCTGTTATACCTTCATTTTATTTTATTATTTTTTGGTGAAGGTCTATATAGGCTTACACTTATATTTAATAGTCTTTTACCATTGAGAAAGCTCAGTCTATTGAGCGAAACGCGTTTGTCCTTTTTATGATTTTATCTTGCCATTTTCTGCATATACAGTATCAGCGTTCTATATACTCTGGCCCTTTGGATTGTCCAACCAGCAGTCTGCCATCTATTTTAGGACTTTACCCATATGGACACCTGCGTTTTCAACTGAGAATTGCCTGCTTTTGGAACCACAACTGAGCTGGACATATGACGACTATAGCTGAAATATAATTGATACAAATACCTCATACGACTGAGGTCTTCAAATGTGAGTGCTTTGATTGTTTTTTATATTACTTCCTGATTAAACTCCTTTTTTTGCACCATCTGGCGGTGTGTGCTTCTCTCCCCAATTCCCTTTTTTATTGTTTCATATCTTGTGGCATTTCCATGGACAGTGGCCGTTTTATTTGAGGAGCAACAGATACTGCCAGGGTTTGATCTGCCAACAGAAGTGTCTCTGGACATTACGCTGGACTGATTTGTTTGATTTTATTATCATTGACCTTTTTTACATTATTATATACTAGCGACTTGCCCATCAAAAATGACGGGGCAATTAAATTTTAAGCCATGGCAATGCTGTTTGCCACACATTGTCAGGCTTTTGCTCCTCTGTGGACCTTTGTCGCTCATTGTGAGCCTTTCCCCTGGTGTACTTCAATTGTCCGGCTTGATCACCTTTGGCAGTAACTGCAAAGACAGATATATAAGTAGAGTGTAAAATGGCTAAAAAGTAAATTAATAAAGTAATATGAATTAATAAATTAATATACTTTACCTATTTATGCAGCAATCAATATCCTGAAGAGTTAACAATCTAATTGGATTTTCCTGCATCTGAAAATGTACAGTTGGAGTGTTGATCATGTGAGGAGAAAGCGTCAACAATGTGGCAAGTGTGCAGTGTAAATAGGCTCCGTGCGCAAGGCCAAACCGTTAAAGCGGCATTTTAGAATCCTAATGTTATGAGTTGTAAGTAAGTGTTGTAATATTGAGTCTTTTTTTCTATGTGTTACTTGGCTCGCAAGCATTTTCTGTGCAATGGTATATTTTCTATGTGCTACGTTCCTGGCTAAATCGTACGTGTCTGGTGGTGATTTGCATGGCTCTGTGTTCTTTCGCCTCGTTTCATTTTTTTTCATCCGACATTTTTCTTCACGCTTACCCTATTTTCAAATGGCGAAACATCTTAAATGTGACTTAAATTTGCGTACAAGCTCACTCCCAGACGCCCTGGCTGTTACCCTGTGCTGTGTGTGATGTTTATTTTATGTGGTACTTTTTTGTTGTTGTGCTTCTGGTGTTTGTGGATGTGTGCGGTTCGATTGTTAACTTTGTATTTTTGTAACCTCTTATTTTTTTTTCTAAGTTACGCGGTTCATAATTGTTGTTTGTAAAAGTTGTACGTCCTTGTCGTTGTTTTCTGCACTTCGGGGTCGTGCAGCCTTATTTTAATTTTTTTTCAGCCGCCATTTTTTTTCTTGCTTAGTCGATTTTCAAGTGACGAAACTCCTTAAATAAGACTTTAATTCGCGTGCAACCTCACCCCCAGACATCCTGGCTGTCCCGCCGTGCTGTGTGTGATGTTTTAGTTTTATTTTAGCTTTTATTTTTTTTTGTCTAAGTCCGTATTTCCTCATTGAGCGTTATTATTTTTTTCGAAGTCCTGCGGGTCATATATTTTTTTTTCGTAGTCCCGCTTTTCTGGGTCCTTTTTATCCGTGAGTGAGGCCACGTAGAGCCTCCCCCTCCGCAAATGCGGTCCATCACTTCTTAATAACATTTCTGGCACAAGGGTGAAAAGGTAATCATTATTATTTCCTCCTCTCTTTGAGTACAGTTTACATTTTATATTTCAATGAAGAGAAATTTTGGTCCAACTAGTTATTGTATGCAACAGCCTTTGGAACATTGCAGCGGGCGTTAAAGCCTCCACCTCCGCAAATGCGACTCCCGCTTTGCGAGGTCCGCAATTGCGGCTAAAACTTCGTCCCAAACCCACAAAGCATGACGACGACTCGCAGTTTGACAACTATTATGTGATTTTTTGCTTTTCATTCACATATCTTACTTCTATGTGATTAGATGATTGATTAATTTTGCTCGCCCATCATTATAGACATTAGTCTCTTTTTGTACAGCTCTTAGTTTTGGCATTTTAGAATCCTAATGTTATGAGTTGTAAGTAAGTGTTGTAAAATTGAGTCTTTTTTTCTATGTGTTACTTGGCTCGCAAGCATTTTCTGTGCAATGGTATATTTTCTATGTGCTACGTTCCTGGCTAAATCGTACGTGTCTGGTGGTGATTTGCATGGCTCTGTGTTCTAAAACTTCGTCCCAAACCCGCAAAGCATGACGACGACTCGCAGTTTGACAACTATTATGTGATTTTTTGCTTTTCATTCACATATCTTACCTCTTTGTGATTAGATGATTGATTAATTTTCCTCGCCCATCATTATAGACATTAGTCTCTTTTTGTACAGCTCTTAGTTTTGTTTTCCTTTACAAATTCTGGTAGAGCCCTTTTATTTCCACACACTCTTTTGGTGATCGTTAGGCGCTTCTTAGAAGGCTACAAATTGTCTATCCCTCCCCTTATTTTCGGTTAGACTTATTATTAGACTGTGTTTTATGTGCTTAGGTGAAACTTATTTTTATTTACACGCAGCAATAGGAAAGGGATATGGAAAAATTGAGTCAGATAGAGGGTATTTAATAATGTGTGAGTACATAAACCTGGCAACCAATTAGATCTACAGACTAAAGTATGCTCTCTGCATTCCCAGTTCAGTGAAGTTTTAACAGGTTTTCATGCAAAAAACAACTTTTGTAACATTTAAATACGTTCTTTTAAATGTTTGAAGAAAAAAAAAGGTTGTGTCCATGTCCCTTTCATTTTTTAAGCAGAGCCATATTCATAATAAATAGATTACTATGCTACTTTTGTTTATGCTGAGCCCAGTTTCTTCATTAAAATTAGAATTTTAATATTTGCAATAGTGTTTTTCTAATATCCATATGGTTCTTGTATAATCCTTCGTATTTCTTTTCCACATTTCTGTTTGCTATGCACTTTGTTACAATCCCTCTCCTACATTCAGTCTCATTTCCAATAATTTTTTACAGGTCTTAATTTTTTTGAGTGGTGACGGGGCACTTACATTGTTTCATCGCACTTTCTATAATAAAATAGAAAATGTGCCCCAAGTCTTTCAATTTCTACATCAAATTTCCTGTTATTTCTCTGACTGAGATTCTTCATCTTAGGTTTATGAGAACAACACAAAGTCGAGGTATTTTCAACAGTCATACAAGTTTCCAGATGCTTAATCCAAACCAGTGTGCTGATACAACAAATACAATAACGGCAGAATATAAACTATATCCATGGCAAAAAATAAGCAGTGTATGATTAATGCATACACAGGCACTGAGTATTTGCAACCAGAGCCATTAACCCATAAAAGCACAGAAAATACATTTTAATTATAGCATTATTTCTATTTAAACCTTATATAAGTAGCTCCCAAAGATTTTCACCAAGTTCTTTTGACCACTTGAAAGCTAGTGAGGGACCATTTAAATGGACCCACTCACCCCAACAACATATTGGTTACATCTTAAAAAACATTAAAATATTCGTATATATTGTATAATCAGTTTTTCTCTATATGAATTGATTCTAGATATATACAGCATTCTTTGTGCAGTTCCTATATGCTAAGGCATATCAGACTACGTAATTAGGGTGGGATCTTATTGCATGGCAGGTAATGGAAGCAT
The DNA here is from genome assembly GCA_027410445.1 of Discoglossus pictus. Lineage (NCBI taxonomy): Eukaryota > Metazoa > Chordata > Amphibia > Anura > Alytidae > Discoglossus > Discoglossus pictus. The sequence continues at coordinate 248,506,675 of CM050166.1, forward strand.
TTTTGATACCACAAAGGTAGACAAGCACACTATGATCCTAACTAGAACATCAAAGCAGTTAGTTATTATTATTCTGGAGCTGCTATTTTGCATAATAATTTGCTGGAGGTATTATTAATTTTTGAAAGAAAATGCCTAATTCAATACAAAGCCAATTTTTCATGATCTAAGAATAAAATAAAACACTTTTGAGGGGACATTTTCCCTTTAATGATTTGTCTCTTTATCAGTACAGCTATATTGACAGTGTCTTTTTAATATAATACATAATATTTAGGCATCTTTTTATTACCTTTTTATAATTTTATTATAGGACCACTGTGGCTCAAAAAATGTAAAAGTCTCCTTTTGAAGAACTAAACGTGAAAATATACATTTTTTTTCTTAGATTTTATTTACATAAATACTTGAAATGCATTAAGTGTATCTAATAATGGAAGAGACATATTTTATATAATAATTATATTTGAATGCAAATATTAACAATCAATTTCTAAATTGGCCTCCCTTATTATATAACAAATCTGTAACAATCTTAGTATATAATTAAGGATTAATAATAAGATCTCATACCACCTCCCCCAAAAAAGAAGGCAAAAAGTATACTACCAATTAAAAAATATATATTTCTATGGAACGTGGTCAGATTCATTCAATGTTTCCAGGTTTCAGGAAAGTGATGAAATGAAATCTTAATAACATTTCTGGCACAAGGGTGAAAGGGTAATCATTATTATTTCCTTTTTATTTAAATTCCAATGAAGAAAAATGTTGGTCCAACTAGTTATTGTATGCAACAATGGAATCTGAACACTGTCCTTTAAAAATGACAGTAAATTGTAATTAAACTACATATATACAAAAGAGACAGAAACAGCCTGACACGCACGTTTCTCATCATAGCTTCTGTGGAGGCTGATGTGTTGAGGTTTGGACCCCATGTACTTTCAGCTATCAGATTCCCTTACTGGTGCCATATGGAAGTAGTGGATTAATCTATAGCCTTATTCTGTGACTGAAATTTTGGTCCCACTAGTTATTGTATGCAACAATGGACACTGAACAGTAAATTGTAATTAAACTACATATATACAAAAGAGTCAGTCTGCATTTGTGGCCTGCAATGAGCCTTTGCTTTGCGAGGTCCGCATTTGCGGGCAGAACTGCATCCCTCACTTTTGTATATATACATTTTTATATTTAACAAAAAATATAGGACTGTCTGACTTCTCCGCTATGACCTGACAAGCCCCTTCACCACGACAAGGTAGAGATTATAATCAACAAAAAAATAATACATTTCTAGTTTATTATATTCAATGCACTTGCTGTGCAATCTACCATTTTTGATTCCTGCAATCAAATTCCTGAAGTGGGAGGAGAGTTTGAATATGTATATAATGTGTATCTCCACAAGTTTTATTATTCAAAACACTGCAATAAAACAATTTGACCAAGGTTTACTTTAATTATATTTCATACTTTTTTTGTAACAGCACTAGTACTGTTGACCACCTGAATGACGCTGACCTATGAAGACATAGATTCCTGGCCAGAGTTCATGAACCTACATCTTAAAGCAGTGTGCAAACTAAGAATATGTCACCAGTAAAATTAATATTAAAATATTCTACATATAGAAGTGCATTGTCAAATCCACAAAAGAATACATAAATGACAACTGGCACAATATATTACACAAGTTTATTTTTGTCTCATGTTCACCATGAATGTGACATATCTTGACACAGGACTAAACATTTTCTATAGATCCCTTTCAGTCACTCTTGGATCTTTTCATTCCTCTTGATATAATCACTAAGCTGTTGACTGTTAGATGCATTTTTGTATTTGGTTTATAACAAAAAAAAGATTTCCATCTGAAGTGAAAGAAATCTGTTAAAGTACAAAAGTACTTTTTATTTCTATAAAGACAGGTATTTGTAACATGCCAATATATCTAGCACAATTTTGCCTTATGTTATTTTGGCTTTTAGCATTCACAGAAAGAAAACTCTACAGTTTGTTGTATATTGTGCTGTACAGTAACATAATTCTTTACAAAAACCTACAGAGCATGGTTCAAAGGTAGTTACATAGTAAGTGAGGTTGAAAAAAAAACTTTTAGTCCATTAAGTTCAACCTTTTAAGATCTCCTCTGATCTGCAATATGCAGATTAGTTGTTAATTGATCCAGAGGAAGGTAAACAGAAAAACCCCTAAGTGTTTGCTTCTGGGCCAGTGAAGGATGTGGTGTCAATTTGAGTCTCATCTTATTATGAAACAATGGCTCTAGACTTCCGCCCATACTCATAAACAGGGTTCAAACATTCAGGTTTTTACAAAAAATGTTTTATGACTTACACAGATGCTAAAATTGTTAATTTGGTAATGCTTGTCAAACAAGTGCCTTTTTACTTGATCTGTAATGGTTCTTTAATTCTACAGGTCATTCTGTAAGGCACATGATTGTATAAGAATTTAGAGTTGTCCTTACCATATAGATCACCACAGGACTTTTTCTTTGTAACTTCTTTACAATGTATTGAATCTAATCTCATGATTATGAATGATATACCTATAATTCCGAAGATGTACAGTATGAACCATACCGTCTTAAGATAAGGAGGCATATTTTACATCATCTTCAATAATATTTTACTGTGAACAAAAAATAGTATTATAAACTGTATATATATTTATATATATATATATATATATATATATATATATATATATATATATATATATATATATATATATAATTGTTATTATTAGCATTAGCCAAGACCCATAACAGTAACTACAATCTGCAGTTTCTACATTATGCCTTAAAATGTTCACCAGCTTTATAGGCAGGAAATAATAGTTTATTGCTCTGTATCAACATTATAATATCTGTCAGTTTACAAATAGCAAGAAGAAACACATGCTATTAACTAAAAATATTATATTAATAGTATTTTTTATCGCTGCAGCAATAATTGTGTAATATGATAAATTAATGAAAATTAATTTAAATGAAAATTTGAATATTATGCGGAAAAGGTAGAAAAAGGTTGCATTCGGAAATTATAGTCTTAATAAACAAATATCAGAAATGCTTGCTTTACAGTTGTGTTTGTTTTCATATATATTCATCTTTAGAGACCATTTCTACTGGTTACAGATGATACAAAAATGTTCTAAAAAAGTTGAATATTCTATATGCAAATATTCTATTTTGCATAGAACTGTACTTGACACATGAGCTATATTACCACAGCGTATTAGTAATTACTATTGGAGATTTGCATTTGGCACATAATCGTAATAAGTGTTACTTGCATGCTAATTGCTTGTGTCACATACATTAAAGTTTTCGATTTCTCTCATGTGAAATAAAGATGGGTTACTGTTTTATTTTTCAGTGACACCGATGGTTAAGTACCATAACAACATATTTAATATATTTAAACTTTGCTTAGCAAAAATACAAATATTTGCATCTTAATGCTATAGTTTGATACGCTTACAAATGTAGCAACAGTAAATTAATTTTATAAGGTGAACATTTTCTTAACAGGCAGGATATCCCTACACCATGCTTATGACAAAGGTAGTGGTATTTCCTTTTAATTAGAACAGTAAAGTTTATGCATAATTGCCCTTTGTGAACATGGGCCTATCCTGGAGCAAAGCAGTTAATAACCCCATTGCTAGTAAACTTGCCACTTGGTATAACCTCCAGACAAAGAAGGCATTGCAGCCTTTAGCAACTATGTTAAGTGATTTAACAAAGTAGACTATAGCAATGAAAAAGAAAAGCTAAATCTATCTATCTATCTATCTATCTATCTATCTATCTATCTATCTATCTATCTATCTATGTATCCATCTTACTATATTTCTACCTGTCTATCTTTCTGTCTGTATCTCTCTGTCTACTGAACTAACTGCCTATTAAATGCATTTTACATGATGTGAATGATCAAAATCAGATGTATTATCATTGCATATATAAAAAATGTTCAAGGTTCCAAGGTAAGAATTTATGTAAAAAGCAGAAGACAATATTGTGAACATGATGCTCACTCTAAATGCATTATTTTTTTGTACATTACATTACACTCCCATCCCAGTACAGAATACTTTAATTATTCAAGTTGCCTATTTAGTGTGCTTGGATTCTCTTTCCTTTTGTTGATTTTTTAATGATTGAATTTCTGAAGCATATTCAGTATTTCTATTCTCAATAGTGGGTTGAAATAGCATTGAGTATCTCAGTCTGCTTGTCATATCTAATAAATACATTTGAAAACTTTTTCTAATTTATTTCTACACAAATCAGATATTGAGGGACATTTTTATTCAGAACGCTACTCTAAAAATATATTGTAATATATGTGTTAACTGAAATTACATCATTAAAGTATCAAAGTCTATAAAACACACCTATCATTGTTCCAGTGATTAGATATAGGATGCCTCTCAAAGAACATCTGCGATTCTTCTGTAATGTTAAGAGATGCATTTATACCTCCAAGAATCCCCCAATAAACAACTGGACCAATATATTTATGTGTCCTATATTATAGTAATAAAAAAAAATAAACAGAGATCTTAATGAGTAGAGAGAAGGCATACACCACTGCTCTGAGGAATAGAAAAATTACCGTATTTATCGGCGTATAACACACACTTTTTCTCCCTGAAAATAGGGAGCAAATTATAGGTGCGTGTTATACCCGATATTCCCTCCTCATCCTCAACCTCCCTCCTCATTCTAACCCCCCCTCCTCAACCTAAACCCCCCCCCTCCTCAACCTAAACCCCTCTCCTCAACATAACCCCCCCTAAATAACGCCCCCTCACTTACCTGCTTCTGTTCCGGCCTCTGCCCCCTGAACCGGCGCGCATGTGACGTCACATGTGCGCCACGTCATTAGCATATACCGGGTGCACCCGGTATATGCTAATGACGTGGTGCACATGTGATGTCACATGTGCGCAGGGTCAAGGAGCGGAGCGGAGGCCGGAACAGAAGCAGGTAAGTGAGGGGGAGGGGGTTTAGAATGAGGAGGTGTGTTGAGGTTGAGGAGGGGGGTTGAGGAGGTGGTTGAGGAGGAAGGAGGATGAGGATGGGGGTGGTTGAGGGGGTTTGAGGAGGGGAGGTTGAGGAGGGGGTTGAGGAAGGAGGATGAGGATGGGGGGGTTGAGGAGGGGGGTTTGAGGATGGGGGGTTTGAGGAGGGGGTTGAGGAAGGAGGATGAGGGGGGTTGAGGGGGTTTGAGGATGGGGGGTTGAAGAGGGGGTTTGAGGAGGGGGTTGAGGAGGGGGTTGAGCATGAGGAGGGGGGTTGAGGATGAGGAGGGGGGTTGAGGAGGGGGGTTGAGGAAGGAGGATGAGGATGGGGGTGGAGGAGGGGGTTGAAGATGGGGGGTTTGAGGAGGGGGTTGAGGACGGAGGATGAGGAGGGAGGTTGAGGTTGAGGATTTTGCTTCAAAGTTCTTTATTTGAATTTTTTCCCCCCTGAAATTTTCTTCTTAAAATGAGGTGCATGTTATACACCGGTGCGTGTTATATGCCGATAAATACGGTACATACATTCATATTTCTATATGTATGAAGTTTTTTCCCACCTAATATTAAGGCTGCTCCTTCCATTCACCCATAAGGAAGTATTAAATAAATGTATGTATTTGGAAAGTTCTATTAATTAGGGATTCATTCGATTATTTAAAATATATATTGTGCCCACTAATTAAAATATCAATTGGTTCATATATAACTACTTCTTAGTACAGTATTGGTACATATCAACATTATTGCTCAGTTAAAACCCAATAAATGACAGCATGATTTCAATTTAAGGGACCAGACATGGAAGATAGAATGCCTGAAGATCTACGGACAGACATTTGTGTAACTGTCCAGAATGCAGCAACAAAGGATATCCCTAAAAGAAAGAAAACTAAAAAGTTTGATGGGACTTTGAAAGTAGCACAGGAAAGAAGAAAAACAAAAGGCGGAGATGGATAGATGAGGTCAATGTAATGAACATAATGTTGAGGGAGCTCAGAGGGGCAGTGAATGAAAAATGTGCATGGCGTGCTGTAGTCCATAGGGTCACAGAGAGTCTGACACAATTGAACAACTAAACTAAACAGAAATACATCAACATTGTTGATTCAGTTAAATGTAATGCCAATTACAGAAATAGAGTCAAGTGTAAATAACAACTAAAATATATTGGTTATAAACTTTATATGAAACATGGAAATAAAGAAAAATACAAAAAGGGAGACAAAAAGAGAGAAATGGAGATGAGTACTTTCTGTGTTACATAGCGCTTTAAGAACCTAGTGCAGGAATATGTAAGAATTTAAAATATAGAATGCATAATAGATTTTACTGCATAATAGTGTAATATACCAACATAAGCAATATAGTATTAGCCTTTTATTATCAATGTATGCAGATACATTTGAGTAAATACTCACATTTACCAGGAGTCAACAGATTCCTTGTATGAAGTAAAAGTAATGACCTGTGCGATCTATGAAGAGTTGCTTTAATCATTTCATATGAGTAAACCTATCAGCTTTTTTAGCTTAATTCCTTTACTTCATGATACCACATTCCTAAAAAAATGTAACATAAAACACTATAGAATAAAATAAAGCATTCTTTGAAACATTAAAAATCCATTCATGGCATCATAATAAATATTCCAAAAACAACATACCAAAAACACAGATACATATTGATTTGGGTATAAAATGTATTTTTTTTCTCTCTCTAACTCTTCAACTTTGCATAACTGATAACAAGGATGGATAAATATATTTGCATTTAAGGGTCAAAATTTAACAAAATGTAAGTTTAAGTTTCCCTGTTTTTAACTTCCTCTAATCTAACACATACTGCTTATATCAGAAACATATATTAGGATTCATACACACACAGATTTATTCAGCGTCGATCATACGTATTTGCATATGATTTGTATTATAAGACTAATTATATCTGAATACAAATTATGTAATTATATTCACCACACAATAGATATGTTAAAAAATAACTTCCACTTAATATATGTTATAATATAAATCTTGCATTGCCAATAGCAGTTATAATTAAGTAGTATGCATTCCTAGATTATTCATAACTACTGCAGTAAAGTGTGGTTTAAAAAAAAAGTTTAGGTATGGTGAATAAATATCAATACCTAGAACGCTCCATAGAGAAATGGTCTTTTGGGAGCATACAGTTTTCAAATAAAGATATTTTACAAGATTTTTTCCCTGTCACACATAACTGGACACAGATAATATCAAGTTCCTGGATGTCAAGTTCCTGAATACACCCTGATCATGGACAGTTATCTAGCAAGTTTTAGAAGCAAGTGCAGTAACTCACATTGATGAAGGTTTTAGTATTCACAATAATAAACATATAATATTGCCTAGATTCACTAAGCTTCACAGAGCCTTCAAAACAGATCACTAATGACAGAGATATTATTTTCCTATGGGGACCTTTGCCACAATAGCTTCAGTGAAGAACTGTGATTCTATCTATATGTATACAATAATTATATTACAAAGCATGCCATAATTGTCAATCTAAATCTTCATAACAATCACCATCTATATTTAGATGCCACCCAAACCACACTAGTGTCGGGTAGTCAGTGTTGTTTCTGGAATGTCAGACATAATACAGCATTTCCCTGCGCCCAGTGAATTAATAAAAATGTCTAAAATAGTGACTGAATCAAAGTAGATAAATTATCATGTGATGACCTGTTTCAGCACTTGGGGACCAATGTTGCCTACCCCTGGTCAATTTAAAAAAAGTAATTTTCATGTAAGAACACTGCAATGAATCAAAACACTTTAATACACTGAATATAACAAGGGCCTGCAATTTTCCACATGAACTTGCTCTTTTATAATAAAGTGTCCACACGTGTCTTCCCCATATAAGTGGATTGTAACTTCTTTGGGATAGGAACTGTGTAACCCGTTGGTTGTCTTTATGCAAAATGAAGCAAATATAGGGGTATCAGATATTGAAAGGGATTTGGGAGTACTTGTGGACAACCACCTAGGTAGCAGTGCTCAATGTCAAGCAGCATCTGCAAAGGCAAGTAAAATATTAGCATGTATTAAGAAGGTTTTCAACTTATTAGAAGTAAAAAGATTCCACCCTAAAGAAAGAAAAGGGTTCTTCACAGTATGCATGGTGAAACTGTAGATAACTTTAAAAGGGGATTGGATATTTTTTTGAATAAAAAGAGCATTCGGGTTTATCCTGGATAATTAGAGAGGGTGTATTGATTTGGGGTCAGGAAGGCGTTTTATTTGTTTTCCCTTTTGAGACAATTGGCAGTGTTTTAATGTTGTTGTTTTTTCTGTTTAGCTTCTGCTGGATCAATTAAAAATTAAATAGCAAGTAATCCATATAGTACACAATGGGAAGAATGAAATATGTAAATATCAGTGAATGAACAAGTGAACGAAGGGCCCTTGTGGAAAATCATTTGGTGGTCCACTTTCCAAACTCTCCCTATAAAAAAAATGCATAATAGGTACACATGGGATCAATAAAAAACAACAATTAAATCTAATTTTGCCAAACCTTCACTAAATTAATAGTCTTCCTTTTACCCCAGGCTGCTGCTGATAGCAGCGACTTCTAACCCAATACTGACCACCTATAGTAGTTCCTCCCCTGGTAAGTATTTGTACACTGAAATGTAAACATAAAAATGAATTTCCGTATGTAAAATTTGCAGACCATTTAGGAATGCAGTGGAAAGCTTGATTTAAAGTGTTTCTAAGTGTTATAATAAAAAGATAATCTCATAATTATTTAAGTGTTTTTCTTGCAAATGCAATCTAAAACAGCTGCCACAAATTCATTTTTTTTTTAAAGCTGTGATGGCAATCTCTGTATCATAAAACCAACTGCATTAATGATCTCAATTGACTAAATTACAAAATTACACTGTGGTTGTTTATGTAATCAGTAATCTTGTTCTGTTTCCTCAACATCTATATTATCATATTTTTTCATTAGCATGCACACCATTTTATTGATGATTAACTTAGAATATTACTGTCTGGGATTGAATCCCCATGGTTTCATAAGCAGTGAATTACTTTCTTCCTAACAGTGGAATAATGAAAATGTAAGGCACATATTTACTTACTGGTACTAGATCATACTTATATGTATCATATACCTCTCCTTTTCCTCAGTTAATTTGGATGTTTTTGGAAGAACATGCTTTCTTTATTAATATCACAACCTCATTTATCCCTGAAAATGTATCAATAACTCCAACATCCCATAAGATCCTATATGTCCTGCTGCCAGTGTGATTGAGTGCAATGCCCCACAAGTTACTGTGTGGTACAGCAGTCAGTAACAGTGTTAACGAAAATCTACCACTTACCAATATCCTACCGTTGCCTCAACTGCTGACCCATGCCCTCATCACTGCCTCTATCTCTGACCTCATCCGCTCACATCGATTACCCCCACTTCCATTTACTTTCCTCTTCAACTCTCTCCCTTTCGTCAACTTGGGCAAGCAGAAATCACCAGTTGCAAACATAAGTATTAGCATTCACTTTCAAAAAGATATTGTAAATAAACAATGTCTTTACTATTCTTCTTTCTTTAATAACTAGTTTCTTTAATTATGATTAAGGTAATTAGCAATGGATCATAAATTAACTATGTATTTTGTCATATAGACAGTTTTGACTTTTTTCCATTAACTTGCTACATACATTCCTAAAGTAAAACATTTTAATAATTTACTTGTTCACGTAATAATGAACGTTATAACAAACGAGTGATTGAGAAATATAGCTCAACATCTGAAATCTAATGTAATGTGCCAACATATTCCATAGCGCAATACATAAATTAAGTTCCAGGCAACGACAAATTCAACACATTGCAAAAAATGGAGGGCCCTTGAAATCCAGTGTCCATACTGCTTTCCCCAAAGCACCTTGCAGGATTGAAACTTGCAGACTTAAAATCTAAATACTATTTAATGGTTTAATATCAAATAGTATAAATGTATCAATGTGTTCTTTTCATGTATAAAGTACAATACATCCCAACAAAAGAGCTTGTAAAAAGAGACATTCTGTAGCTAGAGAATTTTAGAGAAGGCAACAAAATTTAAAAAACATTCCTCATGAGATAAAATTTTGCAACTTTTCATCCCAAAATGTTTATGGCTGACAACAGTTCAACATCTGTGATTAAAATAAAGGCGATTTGACCTCAAACAAAGGAAGATGATTCTTCTCAGGAAAGGCAGTGAGTTGACAACAGTTTCTACAAATAAAGCTATATATGGGTTCACTTTTACAGTATAAATGGCATGGAAATTATGGCAAACATTGAATATTAGCTATTGATCAATGGAGTAGATTGATTGCTATTTCTGGAGTTAACAGCGATATTTCCCCATATGAGATAACTGCAGTGTTTGTGTTCCTTTGGATTTGTAATATACAGAGATTTTGTCTCAAAGCTCAGATGTATAGACGTCCTTTTAATCTATTGACCTGAATTTTATCTTATGAACATTAAAATCTTACAAGTAAGAAAAAGATGGAAGAATATTGCATTATTGAGGGAGTAGTATTATCCGTAGGAGTGCTTGGAAACAACCCTGAGGATGAGACCTTGGGACTGCTGTAAGAATCCAAGCATAGCTTGGAGGAGTTGCCTGGGATAGCTTTGACAGGAAAGCTTACAATCTGGAGGCATATGACCACAGAGGGGCAAGTCAAAGAGTGCTGCTGTGATTGGTGTGAGTGAGGCCATATATATGTCTGTGCCTTCCTGTCTGACTAATAGATTGTATTTTACTCTGGTCTATCATTTTGTTCTTGTTGTGGCCTGTTTATTTCTCTATTAAGCTTTTATCAATTTGTGTACCTTACTTGTTCAGTGAACCTGTCATTATATACAACCTGCTAACATAATTTGCCTGGAAAAATAAATGAGTGGGAGAGGACAAGATCTTTCCACAATACTCAAAATTACTGCTGTAATGTATTAATGTAATGCATTATACATAACTTATATCTTCTAAGAATATGGACTTATGTGGGTTTTTCCTGAAGGCAGAAACTTTAAGGAACCTTTGATAATTAGAATTAGTCAACAATAAATGATGAATCAGTTATTACAAGATATAAAACATTGATTAAAGGAGGTCTACCGAAAGATAAACTTCATGAACTTCTGTTCAAGTACTACACTATGTAACTATGTAACTTGGAATGAGACATAATGCTTCCAGGCCAGCTTCATGAACCCGTTATCTGCACAAAGCTAATGAAGAGCTTAATAGTCCATTTTTGCAGAGGTTATCAGACTTTGTGACTTTTAAAATAGAATAAAGGAAATCACATGAGCTAGGGAAAAGGGTTTTGATGCCTTCCTCAGATATTTGCTGAAGACTTTCACATGATTAGGATACATTTGTATTGAGGTAAAGAACAATATTTTGAGACTCATTTGTCTTTTAAAACTAAAGCAGTGCTTGAAAGCTGTGTATAACCATATATAAAGTGATATTGGATTAAGAGTAAAAATGAATAGTGGACTCATTTGCAAGTCCCTACGCAGTTCCTACTACACTGCAATAACTGTATGTCTCAGAATTCTGGGCAGGAAATTAGTTTATTTACTTTTATATATCCAAATGTGAAAAGAAATGTATTGATTGTTTGCAACATTAAAGGTGAAAGATGTAAGTTTTACAAATTATTAACACAGTTTTTGCTGTAAATACACAAAAATATATATTACCAGCGACTTGCCCGTCAAAAAATTGTGGCAATAAAATTGTTAGGCAGTTTATGCTTTTTGCCACACAATGTAAGGCTTTTAGTCCTCTGAGTACCTTCAGCGCTCATTACGAGCCTCACGCTGAGAGCCTTTGGCGCTCATCGCATGGCTCACAATGAGCGCCTTCGGTGCTCATTGCGAGCCACTCTCCTCATGTACTTTTGGTCGTCTGAGCACCTTCGGCGCTCATTGCGAGCCTCTCCCCTCGTGTACTTTTGCTCCTCTGAGCACCCTTGGTGCTCATTGTGAGCCCTGCGCTGAGCACCTTTGGTGCTCACGTGTTTTACAATGAGCGCCTTTGGCGCTCATTGCGAACCTCTCCCCTGCTTTTTTTTTATATAAAAATATATTTTTTTATAATAATTAATTAAATAATAAATTAATATACTTTACCTATTTGTAATTAATATATCCAGCAATCAATATGCTGAAGAGCTAACAATCGCTGTTGTTTTTCCTGCAGCATACAATGTACATTTGGACTGTTGGTGACCTGAGGAGAAAGTATCAGCAATGTGGCAAGTGTGCAGTGTAAATAGGCTGCGTGCACGAGGCTAAACCATTTGTTTAGTTGTGGAAAGCGCCATTTTAGAATGGTAATGTTATTAGTTTTAAGTTAGTGTTGTAAAATGGCAGCGATTGTCTTTGTGTTACGCGGGTCTCCAACATTTTCTGTCCTTCCTAATAGTGTATTTTGGTACGTTCCTGGGTAAAAGTCGTATGTGCCAGGCGCTGTTTTGCGTGCTTAGGGGTCGTGTAGCCTCCTTTTTGTTTTTTTCGGGGGCCATTTTTTTTCTTGTGTAGGCGATTTTCGAGTGGCGAAACTCTGCAAATTCGAGTTAAATTCATGTGCAACCTCATTCCCAGACGTCCTGGTTGTCCCCCATGCTGTGTGTAATGTTTTTTGAAAGCTTTTTTTTTATTTTTTTGTGTTTTTCAATGTGAGCGGTTCAGCTGTTAACTTCGTATTTTTTGCGGGTCGTATTTTTTTTTCTTTAAGTGGCAGTTTCCTTTTCAAAGTGTTACTGGCCGTAATTTTTGCAGGCAATTTTTTCAAAGTGCTATGAGTCTTGCACTGTGAATTGTGTATTTCGGTTTTCTGTTGATCTGTAGTCACGCGAGTCGTAGGTATGATGCTTAAGTCGTGCACTCCCTGCCAAAGTCGTACGGGGTCACAGTGATCAGAGCCTTTGTGAGCCTGTTACCCGCGCTGCTGAGAACTATATATGTGATCTGTAGTTGTTAGATGTAGAAAGTTAATTATTTTTTTTATGTGCCAACTTTATATTGAAGCTAAACTGTCTCTGCACTCTAACTTTAACCTCTTTATACAGAGAAGACGATAGTCTTGGTGAGATGAAGATGTGAGTAACAAATCACACAGGGCTGAAAAAATGTTGTCAGCCCTCCTTTGACTAAAATATAAGGTGTTAATGTGTTATATACATAATAATTTATCTCAAAAAGTAATGTTTTTAAAATGCAGGATGTTAGGTATTATAAAAGAAAATCTGTAGGCTCTTGTCATTCATATTATCATATTATCAATTGTCATATTTTTATATATTCAGACTTAGCACAAGAGTATTCGGTTGTAGACCTGCGTGGCCTTGTGGCTCTACATAAATTCATGAACAAATAAAACACAAAAAAAAGATGTTTGGGTAAGTATTTGACTGATCTTGTATTAAGAGAAACTCAAAATCATAGACAAAGTCCAAATATGAAAATGTGTTGTCTTATAATGAGAGTAACAGATGGTAAATGCATTTCAAATAGATATTTTCATGGCATGTTCATTAGACCTGTAAAATAATAAAACCTGCCTTGTCACAGTATGAAGCCAATTGGTTGATGCACCTAGAGATGGAACAGCACAAAATGTGCACAAATTGGCACCATGCTGTGTAAAGATGAGAAGAGAACATTAGGTAACATGATTCCTCTCTAATGCTAAAATCCCGATTTGAGATAGCACTTGAAGACACAAGTACACTGGCATTCTTCAATAATTGTACGCATTTACAGCGGATTATTGCTTTGTCTTTCTTTAACTCAATTTTAAATTAGGGAAAAAACATACTCAAACTTTATTACCACTCTTTTCAATAAAAAATACAAATATGGATGGATATTTACTAAGTTATCAGAGTCTGTGATGGGGAGGTACACTTATTAAGCTATTATAGAGGCCATGATGAGTTATAAAGGATTGGTATGACAATTTTCCCCATAGAGCATATTGAATATGGTAATGCAAATCACAGCCACAGGGATACTTAGTAAATCTCCCTCCTCCAATTATTATTATTATTATCTTTATTTATATTACGCCAACATATTCCGTAGCGCTGTACAAAGGTTGAGTACATGGCAAAAAATAAACGTAACACCTAGTAAAGAATGGAGGGCCAACTTTAGAAAAAATATCCCTCAAAGCAAACGAATCTTCCATTACAAGAAAAAAAAAACTCTAAATTATATCTAAAGAAAATATATATTGTATTTGTACTTACAAAATTAAAACAAATCTATCATTCCAAAACCCCTTATATATTCAATGATTTGTGAAAGATGGACAAATGTATTGAGAAAAATAAAAACAAATAGTCTTTTGCTTTATTGCACCTGAAGTTTTACTAGCTTATATTACAATTCAACATCAGAAGCACAGTTTGGACAGCTATTGCCATTTGTTCTAAAAACAAGTAAAATTGATATAAGGTATATATGAAATTATAAGTAATTGAAGAAGCTGTTCTTGTGATATAAATTGTTAGAATCTGCAGAATTGTGTGATAGCCTCTATTTGATGAATATTATAATTTATAAAATGTGTTATGTGTACATGCTTCACTATTCAATACAACACATTAGTCAAATTCTGCTTTGAAAAGCTCACACACTATCTACAAAGATCTCTCAATTTGCCCTTTAAGAAGAATCATCACCTGCAAAAGAAACTTATCATAGTCAAAGGTTTAACTAATTTTCTCAATGTGATGGAAAGCCAAGTGACAAAACTAAAACGGCAGAGATTGTTGTGATAAAAAAATAATATATATATATATATATATATACACCCTTGAAAAATAGGTTCTTGCAAGTATAGAACACTTATGCAGCTATTTTATTTATTTAACCACTATCCATTTGGTAAAATATTAGAAAACATTTTATTACATTTTATTACAAATACTGTAACCTATTTATTTTACACATGGTAAAGTATATTAATAAAATAATACTGGAAGACTAAATTAGACAATAAGCAAGACTAGTAATTTAGCAAATAAACAAACAGAATAGTAAACTGAAGAAATTAATTACAATATTTTACAGTGACTTTATAATAATATTTTTAACCTCATAAAGATGAAGATTGTTAAAAATATGTGATACCAACATAAAAAAAGAAATGTATAAATGCACCTCAATGTTATGCAAAAAATACCAACCAATATTATTGATTTAAAATTCACATTCCAGTATTATCTCATTAACTGTTCTATATACCGTATAAGATCTTATCAGCATGAGGTCTGCTACTAATTATCATATATATGATTTGTCACCTGCTCCATGTATTGAAGAGGTCACATACATTATAAGCTAACGACTTCTTTACTGATTCATTACTTCCTTATTTTTATTTAAGAATGCAGTGATGTGGTTTGTGGTGAGGAAGATATGACTGAAAAATCCCATCTACATATTAGTACCTCGGGCAAGTTGGCCAAAGTCAATTACCTAATTAAGTTCTGGCTTTTTCTTTTAAGTATTTTCTTCCATTATAAAAATAAATTAAACTAACGGTAAAGCTTTTTTTTTTTTTTTTTTAATCTATGGGTATATTTATCAAGGAAAAATGTGTAGATAAAAAGTTAAATATTCAAATTTCCAATTTTTTTCCACAGGAGAGTTACATTTTGTCACCACTTACTAATAAGGCTCAATAAAAAACATAGTGAAGGTATTTTATTTGCTAACTCTGCTTATCAAGATGTATCCCCACTTTTCCCCACTGTTGTCACCGCCTGATAAATATACCCCTGTGTATTGTTCAAATTATATAACTATCAAGGTATGAAAATATGTATTTTACTAAAAATGTAGTCTTCACATTTCTTGAAACAGGTTGACGTATTTGTCCACTGAAATGCTTGGTGTATAATTTTTGTATAACGCAGTTTTATAAAAATAAATATTGATTGTTAAACACTATCTACCATTAATTTCCATAATTGTTATATCCATACACAAACTAGATTCAAAATATTTATTAAACTTAGTAATTTAGATTTATTTAAGTGTCAACCAGCTTGAAACTGTATTTATACAATAATAGCTAAATGCAGGCAAACTAATTGGTGTGTGGGTACTGTGTGTAATCTCTTTTTCCAAAACACTTGCTTTAAGTGTGAATATATCTCCAGCCTACACTTATTTTGAGATTCACTGGGTAATATTACTGAAATTAACACTAAATAAATCATTTGAAATATTTAATTTGATTTCGACATAGGTTTGATTAAATGTTGAATTCAGTATATAATGAGCATCCTTACTCAAATATTATTATAAATATTTGTATTAATAATAATAATAATAATAATATATTGAAAATATCGGGAGTTTTCCTCTTAGCATATAGCTGGAAAGATAAAGAAAAATATGTACTGCAGAAACTGATATTTCTTCATTGCTACTTTTCTGCATCAGGATGAAAATTCATTACAAGGTGAAAAAAAGTAATATGACTGACAAGTGCAATCAAAACGACCCACTCTCCCTAAAGCCATATACACTTAATTTGACATATAATAATTTAATTCTCCTTTGTACTGTTAAAAATCACTGAAGTAAATTGCATGGAATAACAAGGACAAGTTTCACAAGGTCATATAAAACAATCTGTAATACTAACACCAGCATATCTAATAAAGCCGCTGAATTTCATTGATCACAGGATGTGCAAGATTTTATTAATACAAAAATGTAGAAAATCAGAGGTGGCATCGATGGGATAATTCCAACAAATCTGTGTTTAGTAGAAACAAACTATTAAGGATTTGTTTTAAATTTTCTCTTATATATTTTCAGTGAATGCTTTATGACCATGCATAGGATTCATGCTCTTTAGCATGAATTGCTTTCACTGGATTGAGAAATGGTTCTGTAACACCAATAACAACTTGAAGCAATATATTATTATTATTATCATTTATTTGTAACGGGCCAACATATTCCGAAGCTCTATACATAAGTTATGTTCAGGCAAAGACAAATTAAAAATGAATACATTGCAAAGGGCCTAAGTGCTTCGCGAGGGAAGCAATTGCATTACCAACATCACAAACGTCCCCAACACTAACTAACTATTATAATGATAATGTACCATAGTATAACTATGTAAAGTGCCTTGGGTAAAGGCACTATATAATAATGTAAATATACAATTATATGGATAGGAGTCAAAGAGAACAGATTGAAATTCTGACATTTACAACAAAATGTGTACAGTACTTAAACATATCTGTACAAAATTACATTGCATTGATGTTGCTATATTTTATAACATATGTATTATGTTCATATATCTCACAGTCTTTCTACATTTCTGGAAACCTAATCTATTGTGTTAAAATAAATTGACTTGAATAGAGAGAATCCAACAATATAAAGTCACTAAAATGTAATATTATCAATGTAAATTTGGAAAAAGGCACAGGTAGAAAATTATGATACATTAAAAGCAAACACGACTTGATTTACTACTCTTCACAGTAAAGGGCCAAAAAGTTTCATGGCTAAACACAGAAACTATGTTCACTGACACGTCTTATTATTGTGAGGCATACAATGAGCGACAAAGCATTCTATAACTCCGCTCAGGTGTTTGAAAAGTAAGAATGGTCAGTAAATAGCAGTAAAAGGTAATTGTAAATACCCATTTGAGGAGAAAAATGCATACACTGTTTATAGTTTACAAGTGAACATATTATTATAATGCAACCAATGTTCAATATATTACTTAATTATATGCACTACATATATTATAATACAATCAATACTCATATGCATATTAGTTAATTACATCTACCATATTGCATGTAAGTTGTATTGTAACAAAAAGTTATGTATATTATAATGCAAACAATATAGCTAATAGCTAATTTAATTGAGTAATATTTGTTGGAGAATTATTTTTACGATAAATAAGCAAATTATGGGAACAGAGCCTCAATCATTGTAACTTGCATAGTAAACTCACTGTCAACCTTGGAAGGAAAAGGGGTTATTGAATAAAGTGAAAGGGGTCAGAACTGGTTCTTTACATGCAACAAATCTTCAACATTTGTGCTGATGACACTAAGTTGTGCAAGGTAATTAAAACAGATAATGATGTACTTTCCCTCCAAAGGGATTTGCATAAATTAGAAAAATGGGCGACTCAATGGCAGATGAGATTTAATACGAATAAATGTAAAAGTTATGCATCTGGGAAGGAAAAATAGCCATGCAATTTATAATCTTAATGGAGCAAATCAAGGGGTATCTGATATTGAAAGGGATTTGAGACAATTGTCAAAGTTTCACTTGGTGTTTTTTCTGTTTGCCTTCCTCTTTCTTTTTTCAACCTCACTATGTAACACAACCCATTCCAAACTGTGAAAACATCATTACACAATCCCACCTTTGTAACTTATTATAGTAATGTATGGTAGCTGTGATGTAGATATTTCCTTAGAAAAATATAGAACTGTTATTTTCTGCCTTGTTGCACCTACTTATCAAATTTTCCACAATAGAATCATAATTGCTTTGCTATATAATATTTTTTATTGCATATGTGTGCTGAGATGAAAATTCAACTGTGAGTCATGATACATTGTGCTAGAATAGTCAGTGTAAAATTACTGCAGTATTTAACACATTATAGTAGGATTTACATCTGTGATTAGTAGTACTGAAAATGTGCTTATCACATTACAAAATATACTACCAACTAATTCATTTTGCTTTCAATTTACAACAGCTGGCTCCCTGGAAAAAAGGACTCTCAGACTTGAAAGAGAAATGAACACACTGCTTACTTAGCAATTGTATTTTAGACTTACTTACATTGCTAGAGAAAATTTAAGGAAACAATTGAAAAATTTGGTAAATCTTGCCTCAGTTAATTTAACCCAAGGTGAGTTCTGCATTTGTAAAGCTAGGAGGACTTAATAACAAGAAAAAGTTGACCTGTAATTTATTAGAAACCAGTTCTCAGCATGTTGTAAAATGACAAATGCTACAAGATTTCATCCCTATGGAATCGATAATAGTGTTGTAGGCTTGTTTTAAAACCAACAGAGGCCTCTTTGCTGACTACAAGTTGTAAATTCAGATGAAATAGTAAAATATCTGATAATATAGTTATTAGATAAAGAATGATTAGCTTTATAATACTCACTTGTTTAAACTCAGAGTATAATGGTGTGTTCTGTTTTCAGCCTTTCAAAAAATGATCGACCATACATTTATTCTAACTTAGAATATATATATAGAAGATCATATTACTTGAAGCCAATGTGTGGCTTACAATATAATAGAGATCACAAGACGCATGACTAGAAATATGATTTAGATTCTAATGCAATACATTTATATATGTTTAATATAACATTCTAAGAATAGGCACTCTACTGTCAATCAAATAAAAAGCTCTTTTAAAAAAGTGTGTTTAGTGGTACTGTTTTACATGCAAGTATGCACAGGTAGTGAAAAAAAAACATCAACATGATGGTGAACATAGTTTACTGAAGAGGCTCATTTCTCCCTCAGTGATCATTCATTTGCCACAACAAATGATTCACTGAAGTACTGGCCCTTAGAGACTTCAGCGGAAGGTACCAAATGCTCTTCTTAGTGGTGGTGTACAGAAATATAGAAATGAACAATGCCCCTTGGACCACATTCTCATCAGGAAGAAAAAGAGGACTACTGACAAAAAGTGTTATAATAGAATTTATAATAGATTTATATTGAATGCTACACATTTCCTCACGTTATGGACTTCCTCGGGGTTCACTTTCCTTAAAGAATTGATTTGTTGGTATCAAGAACTAACTATGTTGTTCAAGATATTTGTTTTTCAGGTTTGATGATGATCATATGACTGTCCAAAAATTATAAAGCATTCATTCTTAATACAAAATTATCAAGTTAGACATTTAAAAAGAATAATACCAGGAGAAGAGCAAGATGAAAGATGGTCCCTTATAGCTTTCGAGTTAAAATAAGTTACTCATTCAACATTGCCACTGACACGTCCATCTCTCTTACTGCAGCAAAATTACTTTCACTTACCTCTTCTCTTGGCCACTCACAATGGACTGAATCCCCAACTCACCATGATGGACACTCCCTTCGCCTTATTTTTACCAAAACCTGCACAATCTCCACTCCTGTACTCACCTCACTCCCTCTATCTGACTACCACCTCCTAATCTTCAACCTCACCACACCTTCCACTCACTGCCCTTCTTCAGTCCTGGCCACTAAAACGCACAGAAACCGGCAAGCACTTGACCCACAACATCTTTCTAATGTTCTACAACCCCTTCTTATCCCCTTCACCACCTTCACCTGGTCTGACGTTGCCACCTCACAGTAGAACATGACTCTAACCTCCACCCTTGATACTCTGCTATAGAATAAAGAACTCTCCGCTCCACGTAGATCAAACACACCTTCCTCTCAACAAACTGACAACAACAGCCTTTACATTTCCTCAATACCACATTCATTATATCCGTTATGGACTCCTTTGATGCTGTAAATGAGGATAAAGTCTCTAGCATACTATCAACATCTCGCCTTACAATTTGTCCACATGATCTTATTCTATCGCAGTTAATCACTCCCCTCTTTACCACACTTATCCCAGCTCTCTCACATCTATTGAACCTTTTCCGTAAACACTGGCAAGTTTCCATCATTTCTGAAATATGCCATAATTACACCCATTCTCAATAAACCCTCCTTCCTTGACCCCTTCTAATTTGACCCCAACACTCCACAGAAACAGCTGCCACTAAAGTTACTAATAACTTTCTCATGGCCAAGCCAGAGGGTCACTTCTCTATTCTAATTGTCCTAAAGCTCTCTGCTGCCTTTCACACACTTGACAACCATTTTCTTATCAAAATTCTCTGCTCTCTTGGCATCAGTGCCAGCTCCCTCATGGTTCACATCATACCTAGAAGATCAAACATTTAGTGTATCCATCTCTGGAACATCTTGTTCGCCTTGCCACTATTCATTCTGCCTTTTGGATTTCAGTATCATCTACATTCAGATGGCACTCAAATTTACCTCCCAGCACCAGATCTATCCCCCTCTATTCTAACAAGAGTTGGAACTGCCTCTCAACCATATGCTCCTGGATGTCTGCCATCAACTCAAATTCAACATGTTCCTAACCTTCCCACCCTCTGTTACAGTATCCACTCCTTAAATATATCTCACTGTTCATAATGTAATCATCAATTCCACCTACAAGGCCCATTGTCTTGAGGATTCTAATGGACACAGACCTCTCTTTCATTCATCACATAAAAACAAATACATACATACAACAAATCTTGTTAATTTCACCTAAAAAAAAATCTCCAGAAATACTATCATTATCTTACACAAGATACAAATAAAATTTGAATTCATTCTCTCATCATATCTTGCCTCCATTACTGCAACTCGTTTCTTGCTGGCCTCCCCATCACTCATCTGTCTCCATTCCAATCCATGAATGCCTCCAGTAGACTCCTCTGCCATACACAATGCTCAGTGTCTGCAGCATTTCTCTGTCACCAACTCCACTGGCTTGCCATGGTCTCCAGAATTACATTTTAAATCATGACCCTAACGTATAAAGCCCTCAATAACAATGCACCTCCTTATATCTCTATGCTATTGTTTCAAAATATTTCTGCAGCCGTCCTCTTCGCTCTGCTTATGACCTGCTTCTTTCCTCCTTTCTTATCACCTCCTCTCACTCCCTCCTTCGGGACTTTTCTCGTGCTGCCCTATCTCTTTGGAACTTCTTGCCTCACTTCCCTACCTCAAAACCTTCAAAAACTCTCTAAAAACACATCTGTTTAAAGATGCTTATCACCTTCAGCCTTAATAGCACAACGCATCTATCACCCTCCTGTATGACAACGAAACCCTTTAGAATAGAAGTTTGTGAGTTTTCAATCTTGTAAGGTGCTCTGGGAAAAGGCATTATATACATTTGATTTAAAGCCAGAAGACAGGACCCTCAATTACTTTACAATATGTTAAAATAGTTTTTGACTTGTACTTAACCCTTGTAAGTGCTACAAAATATTTTGGAGCATTACAAATAAATGATAATAATAATTATGGTAAGAACATTAATTTAATTTGCTAGTTCAGGCTCACATTAGTAAATGTAGTATTTAGAAAATATGTAACAGATACTATGTATATAATTATATACTCTAAATGGCTGCTAATTGTTAGCCCTACTAAATTGGGGCTATGGTTTAAAACGTAGCCTGTAACTCCAAATGTACGGGTTACGGCTATTAAATTAGCGTTGTAACGTTGCTCGCAGAGGACTTTGCTTGTTAACACGCAGGACGGACGAGAATAGGCTACGTGCTGAGCAACGTTGAACTTCGCACATGTAAATCCTTTGATCTGACGAGCCCGAAACCTCTACTTCAATTCAGCTATTAAATTGCAAACACGTAAATGGAGCACAAAGGTCAACGTGTGCTCGAGAGCACCCGCAACGGGTTTAAGTACAATACGTAGCACTTTTAAATAAAATAACAACACTCCACTGTACATTTATCATAAGGGAAACTGATGTTAGGTCTTAGAATTAATAGCACAACATTCTCAAGCCCGCATATCCGCCCCCCAAAATATTTTATTTCATGTTTATACTTTGTGTTATATCGATCCCTGCAATCAATGTGTTATGACATATACTGTAACTCGCATGTAATAGAATATCATATTTACGCCTTTATTACTACTGCATTATATCTGGAATGGGGGTCCGATCGCAAACTGTAATTGAAGCACGTAGGACTGTGAAATCTACCCTCCTTCAGTGACGTAATGCTAACAATCTCTTTTTCCAGTGGCTCCATCTGAACCAGTAACTGCTTGCTTAATTGTTTGCATGCGAGCACGCAACTCCAACGGCCGAAACTGATTTACGATTTTGCGTCTCTCGCTCTCAACTCAGCCTAGCCTTTGATGTCGGTATCTAAAAATATATGAATTTAGCATTTTTTGCATGCAATTGTGCCTGCATCGATATAGACCAATGTTGATTATCACTCGTTGTGTTAGAAAACCCTCCTACAGTGTGTACCATGTGTGTTTTTAAGTGGTGCTAAAGATACACCACTTTTGGGAATGCTTCATTACTGCATATTGATGTCAGACTTGCTATCTTAAAACAAAGCTCAAATATTGCACCAAAATTCTCCTCCAATTAATGCACTAAACTAGAACAATCTGTACCATTATTATTATTATAGTTTATTTGTAACACGCCAACATATTCTGTAGAGCTATACATAAATTAATTTCCAGACATATTCAATATTAACACATTGCAAAGAATGGAGTGCCCTGTCTTTGAGCTTGGAATCCGGTGTCCACTGTGCTTTCGCCAAGCGCCACACACGATTGAAAACTCTCAAACTTACAATCTAACATGCATATATATCAAAATTAAATACAAATAATAAAACTATATTTATCCAATTCTGTTTTAGTTTTTATTGCCGATCCACACCTCTAGAGATCGTAATCTATTTAGCACAGGACTATGTACTTGCTGAAGAGAGCAAATATAAGAAAAACGATGAGGCAATTTAGTTAAACTCAATGCCTGCGGATACTGGATATGAGAAGGAAAAACATCTGTTTGTGTTAGAGATTTTATTGGCTTTACATTAAAAGCCTTTATGGTTTGCTAACAGGAATATGACCCAAAGCAATATTAAGTAATTAAGGTAAAGGATTTAAAAAAAAAAAAAATACTAGCAAAACATGTATAGACACTACCATCTATAGACACTACCACTACCACATCTGTTTTATCTACTATTACTGAAGATATAAAGGTTCTTCACCTTTAAAATTTCAGTGAGATGAACCTCTTTATAGCCAATTTTGGGATGAATGATAATTTAACTTGGAATTGTGGTTGCTTTTTACATTAATATATGTTGTTAAAGATTTGCTGATAACTGGATATTAATATTGAATTTTCTATTTATTTTTAATAATTATCTTTCTACAAATGTGTAATGTATTGCTCAAAGAGGAGAAAGGAAATTGTTTATTTTTAAATATTTTATTTATCTGTTAAATTATTATTTTTGAGATATTTGTATATCAAGTAAGTTTATTGCTGAAAATATGTTCACTCAAAGCTGTGATGGCTATTGAACATATTTAAAATTATGACTGCAGCCTTTTATGGCACCCACAAGGCTTATTGAGCCTGCCCAATAATATATATAAGCATAATGTTATATAAATTCCTGTGCTAAGCTTACTGATATTAAAATCAAGTTAGCTGACATTTTTCAATACTAATCTTCTTTTTATTGCTAGGCTTATATTCTGATAGGAAATAATGGATTTACTGATGATAGGATGACAATATTGAGAAACAGTGTGAGAATAGGTGTATCAAAGAGTTAACTGTATGATTAACTACTAGGACGCTAATGTATTCAAGAATATTAAATAAAGACAAGTAGGCAACATGTATTTATTAAATTGTACATTAAAATAAACATTATTAACAGCTTTCTTGCTTGGATATCCATTGAGGTTATACTAACTGAAATTGAAAAATAATAAGTCTCTAGGAGAGCAGAGAGCTTGGCTCCTCGTGTATGTTTATTAGTAGATATTCCACATTAATCTTGTAAATTACATATTCAGTTTAACTGCAGGACATGTATAAACAAAGGAAAATATAACCATAATATTAATAAAATACTAAGGATTCATATTTTGCATAGTGACCCATATACATGAAAAGGTGAAGCATTGGAGATCCTCTTCATTGAGAGTTTCTGAATTCCTTTGGGCACAGGTAAGATGTGACATCTCCAATACTGTAACATTTAGTACATACAACCCACAATGTTTGAATGTGCTTGAATCATTTTATTGGCAATATATACATTAAACTCATGAGACTATTAGAATGGTGCTGATCCTAAAGTTTAATATAATGAAGCTTCAAGAATTGAAAGTGTACTGCAGTCTGTTAATCTGAAAAAGCATACTATTACTCAAGCATCACTAATTATTTTTAACTATCTTAACCCAAATTGGCAAGGTGCATCTTTAGTTTTTTGGGAGAAAATGTATTTCAATCATATGAAAGGGATTACAATCCTATTGGAATTAAAAAGGTGTGGTTTTATACAATATAATGTTTTACTAAATATATCTAACCAACATAGATATAGCATGAGCAGCAGCAAATCAAAAAGCAACTGTAGGCAAAAAAATAAAAGCTAAAATATAAAATAAATTAACAGAAAAATTCAGAAATATATTAAAGTATAGTAATATAGTAATAGTCTCCCTATGAAATGTCCCTCATTTTGAACTTTTAAATGAATAGCCAGCTATCAAAATAATTTACTTTGCTTTCAAATCAATTGTCTTTGCTTATGGCCTATACTTCTTAATGTACTCTTCAGCATTCTTCATTTTCACAGAGTTTAAGAATAAATTACTCCTGTTGTCACCATATTTGAAAAATGTACTTGATCTTAGCTGAAACTTAATACAATTCAGCTCACAATCATAAAGAGAAGTCAGTTATATGTGATCATAGTCAAGAATTTGGTAAGAGATATGTTAAATGCGTATCAGATATCAATAGATAAACTTATAAAGAGATTATAATGAGTGTTGTTTGTAAATTGATGTCCATGATTGTAAAATATGTGTTAAGAAATAAATCCTACATTTTGATATTACATATTTTTATGCTACAGATCACACCTCCAAAGATAATTATTCCATATAAAGCAATTGAAGAAACAAAGGAAGTTTTCCTGTTTCTCCTAAAAAGATAGAAAGATATAATTTATGTGACTTTATAGTGTTATTAATTTAATAACATTTCTCAAATGCATAATTAGTGATTTGCTTGACGTTAGAGAAAATACATAATGAATAAACTTTTTTTGCAATATTGTATAAAAGGCAAAAGCAAGTAGTATACACTACCTTGACACAGCTAAAGAAGTAATACATTCTTGTTAAATATGAAAGTTGGCTTGTAGACGTTGATCATTTAAAAGAATATACAAAGATATGTTTATTAATGGTTTATACAAATGAAGCCAATAGACTCATTACATTCTACATCTTTGGTCAAATACATGTGTGTCATGGTAAAATACAATATGATATTTTGGTATTTACTAATTGAATATTAGATGAATGGACCCAAAAGATTTACATAAAAAAATCACGTAATTTTTTTGACTGACAACTAAAATATGCTTTAGCAGCTTTAGGAGGTCATAATAACTAGAAGTACAGTAACTCTTGGGGGCTCAGGTGTTGCTCTGTAAATTCAGTGCTGTATTTGACATTTATATATGACACTGTTTCAACTAGATAAGCAATTTTTTTATTATGAATATAAATGTGTCCACTTACTTTCTAGGGATAATGAAAATAGAAGATTGATTTTGGCTTAGTTCTCACCAAACAACTGCCAAATGCCAGCTTATAAAGGTTATTTTCCAGAAAAGACTTATAAGTTCTCTGAATAAAGCCATTACATAGATGAAATATTCAGTTGACATATAAGCAATACAACATTTTTATAGCCAACATAGGCATCCAAAACACAATAACCTAAGTTGACAATTAGATAAAAACATTTCAAATGTATAAAAAAAAGACTATTTATTTTCTCATTTTTTCATTTAATTTTTTTTTTCTATTGTCATTTTATCAAGCGAATCCAATATAAACATTGTCAAGGACTAACTTACCTATACTATCCGTTTAGTGGCTATACTACATAGTTAAATGTTAAATACTGAAATAGTCTATTTAATGCAGATATCATTCATGCTTATATACAAGTAGTATGAAACTGCATATTTCAACATAATTTAAAATAGCATACTTGATATAAGCTTGAGAAATAATAATATAAATAAATAAATCCTATTGGAGGGAAATATTCTATTTTTACATATTCACACTGTCTTAGTATCCTTTTTGAAACATGTTAGTATTATATAGAATATAAAAAAATAAAAATAAATAATAGACACTAGTTTATTGCATTTTCATTTAAAAATCTTTATGATTCACTGACGAGCACTATGCCTACTGTATATAGTATTCTAGGGACAATAGCACTGTTATATGCCATACTTACAGATTTACTGTATTTAACCAAATGCAAGGCAATATGAAATTTATAAAGATTCTTGCATTTTCTTAAAAGAAAAGTAAGAACATATTGGGTGAAATTGTATCAGTTTGTAGATAGATAGATAGATAGATAGATAGATAGATAGATAGATTTGTAAGTATAAGCATACAACATTAAAATCAGCCCAAGCTCTCAGTGCCTGTGCAAGGTCAAATTATTTGTTAATGTTCTTCATAACATGGTTATCAAGGCAACTGTGTCTGTTTACCACTTAAGCAAGCCAAGCAGAAAAAACACATTAAAACAACACTAATGAGAATAGTTATTAAGTGTATATCTGAATATATTTGACATCAATATCCAGTTCTAAAATCACAAAATTACATTTTATAATAATAGCTTTATTTATTATAAGGACATGGATAGTATGGTAGTATATGATATTAGCAGATATTTGCACCATTATGACATATATCACACAATCTCTTTATTTTTTTTAAAAACGTGTTCCCTTATACCATGTAATAATGTTACTTTATATAAAAAAAAAATTCTAAATATAACTCAAGCATTTCCATGTGCATTACAATAGATATATTTGTGTTTTTGATGAATATGAGGGAAAATTAATGATTAAAGTATGCTGCAAAATGAGGGTACTGTTGTTTTTTCCTGTATAACATTTAGATAATGTCCTGTATGGCTAGTTCAGAAATATGTACACAGAAAAACCAAGTAAACGGTTGGGGAATATTTGTCATACTATAATGATGTGATTAGTGCATTATTTTTGTATTGATCTATCAGATAAATAATTTGATTGCAATTTAATTTAAATAGACAATTGCATATCAATACTTTATGGAGTGTGTGTTTCAATACCATCGCAGTACAGTCAATGCTGCCACAAAATCTCTCTAAATAATCTGAAAATAACTTTGATATTAGGCCACTTAAAAGTCATCACCATCTACAACCAAACTGGACAACCAATGATAACAGAGCAGGTCTCAAATACAGTATTTGTCATTGAATTTGATGAAGAGCATCTGGAAGGCAAACCCTTTCTAAACATTACAATCTGCATTCACCATACACGTCTAGTGTTGTAGAAGAATATTCTATTGTTTGAAACCTAGCATTTTAAAATGCAGGATACCTATATTAATTAGCAAGTGTACAGAAAAAGACATATATAATACTCACCCCAATAAAATATTTGTATTATTAGTCTTCATGCAGTCATAGTAAATTGTTAGATCTCATTTTGCACCACATGAATGTGACTGCATAACAATATCTGAATTGTTCTAAAGTGTCATACATTTCCTCATGTAATAAATGATGGTCTCAGCATTATGTATCTAATGGAAGGATTAGACAATAGTGTTTTCAGTACACAGTCATATATTCCAATATATATCTAAAGTTTTGATAATAATTATATATTTCCAAATACAACTTAAAAAAAACATTATATCAATATATGTATACATAGAATTACATGTAGACTATATTATGTGCAGCATGCATGTAATGTCACCTTCAGGTGTCCTAGCTACTGACAATGACTACAAGCTACAAAGACAGGGGCTCCATACTCAATGTCCTTTTATTTTTTTAAACTGTGTACACAAATGGTTACATATGCATAACCATACATATATTTTACCACTTTCCTAGTGTCACTATTATCAGTAAATGGGAAAAGCAATGGCAACAAGAACAGCAGCAGAAGAGCGGCAGTATATAGTTCTTGTTTTTTTGGTGCATGTATAACCAAGCTACTAATACAGTATTTTTGAGGAATATTAGTTGCGTAATAAAAAAATCAGTATCACAGTTGATTATAAAAATACTTTCTCCTACATGGTAACATACGACTTCAGTGAAAATTATTATGTAGTCAAATGAACCTAATGATGTTTGAATGCATCTTCTATCTTTAGGGACAACATTTGTTGAGAACGATATAAGCTTTGGCTTCACTATTTGGAGCTGCACGTAAAAAGGTAAACCAACATTTAAAAAAGTAACAGTATGATAACTAGTAGATGTAAAGTTTTATTAAAAATGTTAGGTTATTTCATTTTTAAAAGAAAAAATAGTACTAAACTTAATTTCCACTCAGACTGAAAGGGACATAATTTCAGCTTCTTTCATTAATAAAGTAAGCATGATTGGGGGAATTTACTAAGTACACCTCTTGCAAACACTTGATTTTTTATCTTAGTAAATATCTTCATTATGTTGAGGAATATTTGATGCATAGATATGCATGTCTTTCTGCATTTGTGGTTTTAACACAATCCATATAGCATGTTTATGAGGGTCATAGGGGAATTCATTCATATTTCTGGAAAATATTTAGGAGCCAGTAGTAAAAATGTTAGGAGCGTTGAGTAGTGGAGTCATAGTGTATATCAGCAGACAACCTTTAAAAAGCTTTCCTTCCATTTATCATGTCCAAAGCAAAACTTAAATATCCAGAACTGTTTTTACTAATTGCATTGTAATTTTACAAAAACATTAATTTTATTTTTATGTACCTGTTCTGGTTTAAGATGAGCTTCTAAATGTTAGATATGTTTGCTGGAATTTATTGATTCACATTTTTCATATTGTTCTACAATATCTGAATTCAGAAGTGAATTGTCTTAACTGTAAAGCTTGCAATTAAAAAAATACCATAATTATAACAAATATCACAAATGTTTATGAATTACAAAACAAATGGGGATAAAGTTAAGTTTTTGGACACAACAGATATTTGAACAATGGTAACCACACTACTATCAGCATTTTTATAGGCCTTTGGGCAATATCTGTTTATCAAGCAATCAATAATAATCAAACACCTGTGCAGAAATTTGATATAAAGCAATGAACTGTAAGGTGCATTTCACCACTGTCAGGTGCATCTTAAGGTATCTTAAAATGTAATTTAAATATATATATATATATATATATATATATATATATATATATATATATAATAGTTATCCAATCGAATGTCACATTGGGAATGAAAACAGAAAACAACATTGACCTCAGAAAGGTAAATTGTAAGATTTGTAAAGCTAATAAACATGTAAACACTGTACTGCCATCAGTTTTCTTGGCTTTTCACTGTATATTTAGCATTAGCATATTACTGTATATATATATATATATATATATATATATACATAACGTGTAATTATGTATGTACTGGGATATCAGTTACATTGTAATTGTAGCTTCTAATTTGCCATTATTTATGTTTCCATCCACATTTATTAACTTACTACTTTATTCATGAGGTTGTGCCTAATATGTCTGCTTTGACACATTAATTGTTATCCTTACGGAAATAATGCTTGCCAAAAGAATCCCTTTTTAGAACATTTAGTGTAACGACTTTCTAATAGTGTACATGAAATAACTCTGACCTGGTCACAATGGATTAAAAACCATTTATAGTTCAAACAGGATTGTAAATTATTGTCTAAACAAACAGATACTCTAGGTCTACTTTGACTATTATCTGAAATTATATGAATATTTGCATTTCATTCTTTACGACTCCTGTTTGGAACAGCTCGATTTTTATTGTTTATCTTCAGTTCATCTACAATTAGGTCAAACAATGGCTATGAATGAATATGTATATATATATATATATATATATATATATATATATATATATATATAGACTTGCTCGCACACAATTATCTCATAGCCACAGACATGTAGTATACATCTTATTATGTGTCAAAATTGGTCCTAAATATGCATTTTTAGTTAATCAAGGTTAATTATATAAGGTAATATAGAGATCCAGAATTTTGTTATTATCATATATTATATATCCAGATACACTATTGCAGCTATTGTATGCATTTAGTATAACCTAGATGTATTTCCATCTGTGATTCTCATAAGACATTATCAGAAGAATATTATCTGAAGACAACTGGAGATCTGATGCAGTCACTGTAAAATACATCTAAAAATAGTGTAAAAAACACTGTAAAATACATCTAAATATAGAAAAAAAAAATACAATTACCTGCAATAAGTGTTTTTTCCCCCTTAATTTATGTATATGTCCTAATAAATTATAACACCATTCAACCCTATTTAAAATGTATATTATCTAAGCAATATGGTTTTAAAAATATTTAAAAAAATAAACAATCTGCTTTGAAACTGTACACTTATCTGCACAGAAAACTACTGCAGTACTGAGAGCATAATCTGCATGTAGAAGTATGTTTAGCCCTCAGCACATGCTTTGTCATCAGACAATTTTAGATCTCTTAAAGACAGTATGACAGCCACTATGAGAAGGAACAACTGCACTTTTATCCACAACAAACAATGATCAAAGTAAAAAAGGACTACATATATAACAGTGCAAACATGTAAGAATAAACTGGACAAACAGATACACATGTGAATGGTCAAAAAACAGAGAGACACCATAAAAGACAGACATTATAGTGAGCACAGTGCTGTGTTCAAGTGAGTGGGGCTATTTTTTACCTTGTCTGAAACTGGATCAGCCAGCTTCCCGGTACTGCTGCAGACGGGTGGGACGGTGCAGTGTCTGCTAAGTGTCTGTCTTATTGAAAGACATGATGATTTCCTTTCCTGCTGCTGAGGGTTTATCTCTCTTAATTCTTTTTCTACCACTTTACAGAGTTAAGGTGGCACTCAGCCTTCTAGCAAGTGACAGAGAGCACAATGGATAACCCTGCTGTAACTACTTGATTTCTGTTCTTCTGCTCTCTGAGCATCTACAAGTGTCTCCTATAAGATTGCCTATCACACCCTTATTACCTTATCACCACGTGCTTAGTCTCACACTACTCTGGTAATGTCTGCTTTGTCTCTAAAATTGCTTTGTGTTCTTACATAGCTAGCAGTTTCTTCATAACTAATTTTACACT
The DNA here is from genome assembly GCA_027410445.1 of Discoglossus pictus. NCBI lineage: Eukaryota > Metazoa > Chordata > Amphibia > Anura > Alytidae > Discoglossus > Discoglossus pictus. The sequence goes on from CM050166.1 coordinate 248,538,955, forward strand.
TGTTTCGATTCTTTTAAACTTGTATCCTAATGTAAACTGTCCTTTACAATATTCTATCTCAAATCCTTTTGCTACAGCCCTACATCCATCTATCTGTCTATCTAGCTACCTGCCTATCTATATGTCTTTCTTTCTATCTATCTATCTATCTATCCTTCTTTCCCCTTGATATAAGCTGCTTCTCTCTGTGTGTCTTCCCTTTATGTGTCCCTGCCTCCTCCCTGTAGCTCGCCTGTGGCCAGTGTGACTGAGCTTGTAGGGATTGTGCTGGGATGCCTCCCTTGCCCTCCTTTTGTCCCCTCCTTCCCTCTTTCCTCAGCCCTTACTTGTGAGCAGGACCGTGACGCCAGAGCAGCCCGGCAGCAGATGAGCAGCCCACTCTGCTCTAATTGGTCATGGTAAAAATAACATGCAAAACAGAAGCTATTTCACCCCCCTCCCTTTACAAATAAACACCCTCCCTGCCTGCCATTTTTCAGTGCTGCAGCAGTTGTGTTTGGTGCCCTGTCATAATCATACTGTGCCTATGACAGCACAGGATGAGGGAGATCTAGCGTGCAGATAAACCACTGCAATAAAAAAGCAAGTATATCTTTATTCTAAACTGCAATATTAAGGAGGGGCACCTCAGCAGTTGTGCAATACTTTCCCAGTACAACCCAAAAGGGATTTCAAGCATGGCTAGCATTTTATACCCAAATAACCTCATATAAAGCAGTCAGCAATCCAAAGTTTCCAGCCTTATGTTAAAGCTGTCAGCAGTCCAAAGTTTTTAGAAAAGGTGTATTCATAACCATTATCATATTTTTATATTTTATTTGTAGGATGCAGTGGTGTAGGAGCCATAATAATTCGGGGTAGATACAGTTCAGTGTTTACACAGGCCATAAAATAGCTTATATATCAAAACATACAAACAAAGAAAACTCGGGGGGGGGGGGGGGGGGGGATAAGTCCCCCTCCCAGTTCTTACACCTATTGTAGAATTCCAGTAAATTCCATATTCACAACAAGTGTATTCATGACTATTATCATATTGTCATATTTTATTTGTAGAATGCCAGCAAATTCCTTATTGTAAGAAGTACAATGAACATATGAATACAGTTTGACCTGTATTGGAAGACATTACAATTTAAAGGATACTTGTTACATATACATTGATAAAGTAGAGGAGGGCCCTGCTCTGGTGAGAGCTTACAATATAAAATAGTATAATATCATAGTCCATTTATATTTCAGCTGCTGAAATGACATAACTTTGTATTGAAATCCTGTACTAGACCGGTCATGTATGCTTCATCAATGTAATGCTATTCATTCTATACAAAGTTATATAAAACAGTAATACACATAATGGGCTACGATTCAGTCTATTTGGAATTAAATATTAATATACCATTCCATTTATTGCATGGCAAGACATTTACTGACAGATATAGATAAGGGTAAAACTGAACACAGCGAGTGATTTATACGAAACAACAGTGATCTCATGTCGAGAAGCAATGTGCTGCAGAGGAATGCACTGCACACTGGAAATAATACAGGCTCATGAAATCCCTGTGTCTTCTCATCAGTCTCCTAGTGAAATCTGGGTCAAGAAGAGTGAGTTAAATATACTACACTATTCAGGCTGTATAAGATACTGAGGGAATTTATATATATATATATATATATATATATATAGAGAGAGAGAGATTGATAGATAGATAGATAGATTACACCACCTTACATTTTCTGGAAATAATTAGTCCTAGTTTAAGTTGTATCTGCCAAGTGAGAACAATATAGGGTCATTAAATCCTTGTGACTTCTCATCAGACTCCTAGAGAAATCTGGGTAAAGAAGAGTGAGTTAAATGTATTATACTATTCAGGCTTTATAAGATACTGAGAGGATTTTTAGATGGATATATATATACCTCCTTAAGTTTTTTTGTTAATAATTAGCCCTAGTTTAAGCTGTATCTGCCAAAATGAGAATCACCATTACTTATTTTTAAAATACAGTTCATTATTATGCAATGTGTTGTTGAACATATTGAGCGTATGAAGCAATTAATGTGTTAAAAATAAGCAAAAATTAACCAGATGGGCAATAAATGAAGCAAATACAAAATAACCACATTGTTTTTCACTGCTCTATTCATAAAATGTGATTTTTATATCAATACTCTGTTGGCTTCTCCTGAAATAAAGAGTAGAGAAAATAAAACACATGCTAGAGCAATATCTCAGGCGATCCCGCCAAGATGCAAACCTTATTTTATCATCACCATCTGCCTATGAGTATTTGCTTTCCCATCACCCAATATGCATGTAACTCAGAGAAAGGAATCTAATGATTTGCTTGGCTTTGAAGATGGTATTAGTCTTGTTGGAGGCACCTGCCAAAGATCTGAGTCTGGGGTGAGGGGTGGATGTGAGGACAGAGATGAAACACAGCCAAGAAACAACTCTTTCTAGCTGGTGGGTTGCAGATGTGTCACATAAACTGGGCTTTGCGAACTGCTTGTTAAGACACAATATAGCTGCTTTATTAAGTGAAATGAATAGAGAAAATATGCAACTCTGCTTTTACAAATGTGACATGATTTCAGCAGCATTCACCATAGCAAATCCTAAAATGTCTATATCATTCCACAGTGCTACGTATATGATAGTGCTTCATAACCTATTACACCATAAATCATCCCTGAAAGCATTTCCTCATTCTATTTTGCTATATTTCACTAGAGTTGAAGAATTAAAGCATTTTTATATTATATTTATTAAATTATCCAAGAGACTCAACTTGCTTTCTTTCTAAAAGGCAAAAATAAAATTGTATGTTAATTTATTTTGCACAACTTCACTTGTATGAAGCATTTTGCATACATGATGCTCACATTTGGACACAAATGGAACAAAATACGGTAACCAAGAAAGGTTTAAATGCAGAACAAACGATTTAGAAACTTGCCTGTGTGACAAAACAAGATCACTGGATCAGTTGTTTTTAAGGTTTTGTGGTCTGCTGGATAACTAAAGCCCTTAATTTTTAACCTTTAAATGTGAATATTCTTTACGGCAGGCGCTCATTTTCTTTAATAGGATACTTTTTGCAGATTCTGTCTTAGCAGACTGAGTCCTTGTATTTAATTAGTTTTTGCGTTAGAATTTATTACAACAGTGGCAGCTGTAAATGACACATTTCCATTCTGGAAATAGAAATTTCTCTTCATTTTAAGTCTCTTCCAACCTCAGGAAGTAGAATAAATTGGTAGATTCCATAATAGCATTATTGCATATAAAAGTAACACATTAGAGTCTATATTTTTTGTTTGTTTTTACATTCTACATACATGTTGCCTATTTTTAAGTGTAGTTGTACGAAAAGAGGATATTTTAGTTTTATGTCCAAACTGCTCCTTTAGTCCGTTGGATTAACACTAATCTATTTGTGATTTGGTACCTACAGGTTCTTTATCTTGTGAGTTGCTGAATTGTTTCAGTACACATCACTTAAGGTAGTGTCTGCACACACAGTTGGAGCATTAAAGTGTTGACATCCTATGAGGATAGTTTCATTGATTAGCACCTTCAGGGCTGAAAAAGATTACAATGAACTGCAGAGAAGTGCTGTTCCCTGAAGCACAATAATGGGTTAGCGACAATCCCAAATATCACAGTATTGATCATATTAGGTCATCCCCTCCAGCAGAAAGTGGGTTAATAATCAAATTCAAATTTTGGCAATATTGATCAGTTGAGAGTACTTTGTACAAAATAACATTAGTTGCAAAAAAAAAAAGCTTCAGGGACAGTTATATAATGTGTACCTTTCAAATGCCCTTTAAAAACTCAATCATTTTCCTTAACATATTCTCCAAGGTTTGAAATGTTTCAGCTTCTATACAGAAAAAAATTAACTAGTAGAATAAAATGCATCAAGTTAAAATACCATTGCCTTAAGGATATAGAGAACTATGGTAACTGCGACTTAAGTCTCCCCTTTGAAATTGTCACATCAGTATTATTTATAGAGTGAGAAGGTTTGTGCCTTACAAACAGTTAGGAAGAATTTCATACAATTATCATTTCCAGTCTTCATTTATTACTGTCTCTTTCACAATACTACAGTTGTCAAATAAACTTGTATTTAATTTTTAGTGCATTGATATCTCTGTTGATGTAATGTTTAGGTATAATTGCAGATAATTTACCTTGTACAAGCAATTAATTACCTTCACCTTTTACCTTTAGTTATAGTATACCTTGAAAAACAATACAATCACCTTCATGTGTACTGTATCTCAGAGGCATCTACTTCATGTGTCACATGCCACATGTAAAGTTATTTATAATAATAGTTGCAGTTCAGTGTTTTAACTGAGAAATATACACAGGAAATGCCAGAGGAAATTACCTCTGTGTGATTAAAGAGTATGAACAACTCTAAATCTGATTGACAGATACTTATGACTCATACAGCTATATTGCTGAACATTGGCTGACAGAGGCAACCCACCCAAAACATTAATACATTTAAAGCAGTAAATTCTGATTCACAAGTTTTATTTTCAAAAAAGAAACACACTGTTTAACATTATCCAATGCCCTCTATCAGATGTAACAAAGTCAAAAAATGCGTTCAATTGTCCTTTAATTGCTAAATTGAGATAGCAAAAAAAAAAAAAAGATACTTGTAACATGTGTCTTAGGGTTTATGTGCAACAGTATCTTGTCCCTGTCAATCTTGTATTCATAGGGAGTGGTTATGTTGAGTAATGACAGGAATTAAATAGGGCACATATCTTCATCAATGGTATCCAATTTCAAATGCCAGCTTTCATTATCTCGCCAAATGAAATAAAACAGGCAGTGAAGGCCATATGTGTAGCTCAAGTTTTACTTCCTGTAGTATGAGTTTTCTTTTTCATCATCAATATTTTCCCAATTCGTAAATTTATACACACTTAAAATCACTCTTAATATTGCTACATATTTGGCAAATATTACTTATTAGCACTAATGAATCCTTAAGTCAATAGAATGCATATACACATTTATAAAATAAACACCCAAAGCCAAATTTATGAGTTCAAGGCATTTGCAAGTAGCTAATAGGATATGGCCCTATGTGTGTAGTATTGCATTTCCAGCTCTATTTTAGTAGCCCCACCAACAGAATTTAAACAGCTTTGTCTCTGTCCTACTATCAAGATGAATGACATTAGGACAGAGACAAATGCACCAAGCCAAAAAATAAGGGTTGCATCTTTCTGCAAGCCTTCATGTTAGAGGTTTTGTTGGAGATCCTGGCGGAGCTGTCTGTCTTTTGATTAAAAAATATATGCAACCCCTTTGTAATGTTATCTACAGAATGAGTTCCATCCTTACTGGACTACTTTTTTTCTTTAAGATGAAATCATTTTTCCTTTTAATTTCAAATGGTGCTCACTTGTCACTTATAAAAACTTCTTGGTTAACAAAATTCTACATTTGACCCTGGATGTATTTATATAAGGTAATCATACACCTTCTAAGGTGTCTATTTTCTAGAGAAAAAAATCCCTCCATTCCCCATTGCATTTTATTGCCATTATCTGTACCTTTTTTCATCTCTACAGTGTCGCCATACAAATGGCATAATTATAGCTGCTTCTTTTGCTTCTATACCCCGCTTTATGCATGTTTATATTTTACTTGTTACATGGTATTTAGTACTTTTAAGTAGGTGGTTGTCCACTCCTGAATCATTTTCTATATCTGATACTTATAGATTTATTATATTTAAGTTATAAATTTCATGCTTATTTTTCTTTCACAAATGCATAACTTTACATGTATTTGTATTAAATCTTATCTGTCCTTTAGCTGCCCATTCTTCTAATTCGTGCATATTCCTTTGCAGTGAGAGTTCTCCATTCAATGATTTAATTACTTATTTAGTGTCATCAGCAATTATGGGGACATTACTCTCTAGTCCTACTTCTAAATAATTAGTATTTATTGTTGTGTCATTCTGTCATGTCTGACTCTCTGTGACAATATTGACTACAGCACTTTAGCACATATTTATGATTCTGGTTGTGCTTATCTCTAAGTTTTTCTAGGCAAACATTCTGAAGTGGATTGCCAATTCCTTCTCCAGTGGACCATGATTTATCTGACCTCTTTGCTATGACTTGCACATATTGGGTGACCCCAGATTGTATAGCTCACAGTTTCATTGAGGTATGCAAGACTCTTCATCATTACAAGGTAGTGATCCAGAAGGGGAAATCCTTAATACATCTGTTAAAATCAATTAGAACTAATACTGATTCCCAAGTTTCTTTAGTCTCAATATTTCTTGAAACTATGATGTTCTCATTCCATATTTTTTTACATGTTTCATAATTTACTTCCCTGTCACCCCCCAGGGGAAGGGTGTGTGCGTTAACTTCAACATTCCTGCCTTAAAGCTCCAGGAATACACCCTCAGGATTGTAAGAGGATGGGCTTTTTGGTTACTCAGCATGCGAATATATAGTTGTTAATTAGCCATTGCCCTGCTTAAGGCATCTTGGTTCCTCTGAAAGGATCTGAGCATAGCAGTGGTGTGATAAGATGATGTGAACAATAGATCTGGAGCCAGAGTGTCTGAGTGTCTTATGTAGTAAATTTGTCATGGGAAATAACAAAGTGGAAGTAAAACTATCAACATGGCATACTAAATATACAGTCAGGTCCATAAATATTGGGACATCGACACAATTCTAAACTTTTTGGCTCTATACACCACCACAATGGATTTGAAATGAAACTAACAAGATGTGCCTTAACTGCAGACTTTCAGCTTTAATTTGAGTGTATTTACATCCAAATCAGGGGAACGGTGTAGGAATTACAACAGTTTGTATATGTGCCTCCCACTTTTTAAGGGACCAAAAGTAATGGGACAATTGGCTGCTCAGCTGTTCCATGGCCATGTGTGTGTTATTCCCTCATTATCCCATTTATAAAGAGCAGATACAAGCTCCAGTGTTCATTTCAAGTGTGCTATTTGCATTTGTTGCTGTTAACTCTCAATATGAGATCCAAAGAGCTGTCACTATCAGTGAAGCAAGCCAGCATTAGGCTGAAAAAACAAAACAAACCCATCAGAGAGATAGCAAAAACATTAGGTGTGGCCAAATCTGTTTGGAACATACTTAAAAAGAAAGAACGCACCGGTGAGCTCAGCAACACCAAAAGACCCGGAAGACCACGGAAAACAACTGTGGTGGATGACCGAAGAATTATTTCCCTGGTGAAGAAAACACCCTTCACAACAGTTGGCCAGATCAAGAACACTCTCCAGGAGGTAGGTGTATGTGTGTCAAAGTCAACAATCAAGAGAAGATTTCACCAGGGTAAATACAGAGGGTTCACCACAAGATGTAAACCATTGGTGAGCCTCAAAAACAGGAAGGCCAGATTAGAGTTTTCCAAACAACACCTAAAAAAGCCTTCACAGTTCTGGAACAACATCCTATGGAGAGATGAGACTAAGATCAACTTGTACCAGAGTGATGGGAAGAGAAGAGTATGGAGACGGAAAGGAACTGCTCATGATCCAAAGCATACCACCTCATCAGTGAAGCATGGTGGTGGTAGTGTCATGGTGTGGGCATGTATGGCTGCCAATGGAACTGGTTCTCTTGTATTTATTAATGATGTGACTGCTGACAAAAGCAGCAGGATGAATTCTGAAGTGTTTCGGGCAATATTATCTGCTCATATTCAGCCAAATGCTTCAGAACTCATTGGACGGCGCTTCACAGTGCAGATGGACAATGACCCTAGCATACTGCAAAAGCAACCAAAGAGTTTTTTAAGGGAAAGAAGTGGAATGTTATGCAATGGCCAAGTCAATCACCTGATCTGAATCCGATTGAGCATGCATTTCACTTGCTGAAGACAAAACTGAAGGGAAACTGCCCCAAGAACAAGCAGGAACTGAAGACAGTTGCAATAGAGGTCTGGCAGAGCATCACCAGGGATGAAACCCAGCGTCTGGTGATGTCTATGCATTCCAGACTTCAGGCTGTAATTGACTGCAAAGGATTTGCAACCAAGTATTAAAAAGTGAAAGTTTGTTTTATGACTGTTAATCTGTCCCATTACTTTTGGTGGGAGGCACATATACAAACTGTTGTAATTCCTACACCGTTCACCTGATTTGGATGTAAATACCCTCAAATTAAAGCTGAAAGTCTGCAGTTAAAGCACATCTTGTTAGTTTCATTTCAAATTCATTGTGGTGGTGTATAGAGCCAAAAAGTTTAGAATTGTGTCAATGTCCCAATATTTATGGACCTGACTGTAAATATGGCAGCAACATGGAAAATTAGTTTTTTTTCTCTCATCACAAACACATGTTTCTAAGAAGCAACAATTTAGTCATGTTAACTAGCTTTATGACAACATTGTTGCTGCACAGTGAATTGTAAAGAGTGTTGCATTTGCCACTGCTACTAAGAGCCCTATTCTATTCACGATATCACCAAGCTACACCGTCAAAAAGAGCAAATTAAATATTCCTAGCTATTCTATTCACCCATCACAGCATCATTGTGACAGAACTACCCTGGCTGACTGTGGTAAGATTTGTAATTACGGAAAAACTTTTTAATTGTTTTTTTCACTGCTCAAATAACCAAAACTTTTTCAATTGAGAACTTACTGGACATTCGCAAATTACGGCAAACCCATGACACCACAAATCTGAAGAAATATTTACAGGTACTAAACAGCACTCACAAGTGGTTTTAAAGAGAAAAACAATATCAATTAAGTAGCGACTTGTCCGTCAAAAAATGACAGTCAACAAAATTTTAATACTGGGAATGCGGTTTGCCACACAATGTGAGTCTGGACACTCTTAACCTTTTTGTTATGTACAAAGAAGTACAACAATTATAATAACTTTTTTTTTTGTAAACAGTCAACTTGTCTTTCAACAATGGGTAAACAATTATTTTTTAACCATATTAACATTTTTAATCGTCATGTATGCAGGAATAATGTAACAATGGATGAAGTTTGTATGAATAAATATTTGTAAACCATTACATAAATGCTTTGCAACACGCAACTTAGATTTGAAACATAAGTGAACCATTTTTATTAACAATACTAACATGTTTAAATCTGAGGTATAGATGAGTAACATAACATTAGGTCAACTTTATATAAATGAGTATATGAAACCATTACATAATGGTTTGTAACATGCGACTTTTATTTAAAGTACTGTTAAACCACACAGGTATTGAATCCAGAGGAAGGCAAACAGTAAAAAAAAAACATTAAAATGTATCCAATTTTTATCAAAGAAGGGTAAAAATTAATTCCTTCCTGACCGTTAACTGGCGATCAGATTACTCCCTTGATCAATACTCAGTATTTAATTATACATTTAATTTTTACAACAAATGATAATCCTTCTACTAATATGGATCCTTAATTATATACAATGAAACAACTTTTGTGACCTTAGCAAAATACAATTTTAACATTACAAACATAAAGTTAATGTATTAAACTTTAAACACTATAATAGTAATAAATAGCAACGTAAGTGTTTTGTGGGGCCAATACTGGCAAAAGGCCACATCCAAGACATTTCAATACTTTTTGTTTTTGCATGTCCAGGTGGTTCCCTTAAAAAGAGCCCAGCAGACTTTTAATTTTGTCTATGGGATATAGCCACTGTTTACTGTTGTTGTTTTTTTTTTCTTCATTTTTTTGTTATTGTTGTAGTTTTGTAAAATTGTACATAGAGTTTCCTATGTGAAAAAGTGGTCCCCTAAAAAGAGGCCAAGTGACATAAAATGTTGTCATGGAAATGAAACCTCTTTTCTCTATGTTTACAAAACCTCATAGTACACAATGTTTCTTGTAAAAATGCGTCCATCGTGTAATAGATCACCCTGACTTGGGTTGTCTTCAATTGAAACTTTAATATCGTCTGGATTTGTGCACCTTGAAAAAGCAACATAGAGTTGTCCATGTGCAAAAACAGGTTCCTGTAAAAAAGTACCCACAGATTTAAAAGTTTGTCCTTGGGATTTTTTTTATGGTCATGGTAAATACCATGATAACTGGAAATTGTCTTGTTTGAAGGACAAAAAGCAAACCACTCTCACTTGGAGCCAATTCAATTCTGGGTATAAAAATGCGTTCACCTTTATGGGTACCATTCATAATTTCTGCATGTATGAAATGATCTTTTAAATTGTGCACAATTAATCTGATCCCATTACAAAGTCCTTTTTTTGGATTCATATTTTTCCATAGCATGACAATTGCCCCTTTTTTCAATTGCAAAACATGTGGTAGCATTCCACATGGTGTTAAAGAATTAATAAATTCTATACTAAAGTTAGATTCACTGTCTTTATCGTTAGCCAGAACTGAATCTAAACTGTGATAATTATTTTGGGGTGTGTTGATGAATTTTTAAATTTCATTATTTAGATTCAAGGCATCTATATTTTTGGATGTTAATATCAATTTGTTAGCAATGTCTGAGTAATCGTCGTTATTGAGAGTGTTTAGAAAGATTGCCGATATGAGTGATTCCTTGCAAACCATTTGTGATGGAATTTCAATGGTATCATTGGGTAAATAATTTATTTGTGGATGTTTTTCTTCTCCAATTTGAATGAGCCAATCATTGAATTCACTTTGGCCTTCAGAACTCATAATTTGAGGTATGTAAATATTTTGTACATGTTTCAATGATGTCAGTCCTATTTCCATGTATCACAACAGGTAATGTTTGCCTAAAATCTCCTCCTAACAACATCACCTTTCCACCAAATGGAAAATTATTATTCATCACTTCTTTTAATAATATATCAATACATTGCAAGGCATGACATGACATCATTGTTGCCTTATCTATGATAATTAATTTACTTTTTTAAATAGTTTTGCTTGTAAAGAATTTAGTTGAATATCTGACACTAATGTTTCTAAAATGGGAACTGGCAGTTTAAATGAATTATGCACAGTTCTGCCACCTTCTAACAAAAGTGTGACAATTCCAGTTGTTGCAAATGGCATTGCTATTTCACCCTATGCTCGAATGTAACTCATCAAACAATTTTACAGACACGTTTTTCCTGATCAACCAGGGCCATCTAGATAGAAATAACTGTCTCTGACCGTTTCATCATCTGTAGCATTTGTGATGGCATTAAATTCTTGCAACTGTAAAGTATTTAAAGTTGCCAGTGTTTCTTGTGTTTTTTGTTGTTGAAGCTCAGTGTCATAATCATCAAAGTTGATTTAATAAATAAGTCCTGGATCATGCAAATTAAAACTTGAACAATTTAATCCATGAGCAATAAATATTTCTTGTATTTCCATTAACGCTTTTAAGAGTGCAATGGGCTCATTGTAATGTTTCAAGAAGTCAGCATCAGGTACATTGTAAATGAATGCAAATTGTTCTCTCATTTGCTTTGGCATTTGACATAGTGCTGCTTCTTCCAGACACCTCTTCAATTCTGTATCATCTGCTATGAAGCTTTGATGTCTTGCAGCTAATTGGAAATTATCATAAACTATGATGTGCGTAAATGTTCATAACTTTGTGTACCGGGAACATGTAAAAGAAGTAATCATAAACTGAAGCGTTCAATGTCTCTTGGACTGACGGTATAAATGTGTGTAATAATTTTATGAGTATCTCTTTTTCGTTGTCGCCATTGGCCATTTACAAATACATAGTGATATGGAATCTCAATGTATAAAAATTATCTGGCTCCAGTGTCCTGGCAGTTTAATTGAAACCAAGCAGTAAGTGTTGTTTCTCAATGTTCACTTTGTGCTAAGGCAGTTTTTTCATTGCCTGCAGTAAAGCAAACAAACTGACTGTGTGGCAAATGGACAGCTAATCGATACACAGCATGTGACCGATCATGCATCTCAAATTTCAGAAGACATTTCCACATTGCTTCGGGAGCACTGACATAGCGAGCATCTAAATAACAGGAAAGTTCATCATGTAAAATTGGATTTTCCTTTGCTCTTTGTGCCCCTTGCACAACAACAGTTGCTGCGTCATATCCTTTGTATATATATATATATATATATATATATATATATATATACACATATTTGATGGATTTAATAGTGCAAGCTTCCTCATTTATGTGTGCATTGTACTTCATTAGCAAATGTGGATTGTATGGAACTACATATCTAATATTGACCTTTTGGCCACGGATAATAGCTGCTTGTCCTTCTCTTCTTTTATACGAAGGGTATCCATCACAATTAGCATAAGTTCATTTGAAATTGTTTTGGGAACGGCGGAACCGGAAATGACGTTGCCGCCAGATTAGGCGGATGCAGGAAGGTCTGAAACGCCATGAAGACGCCAGATCTCTCCCTCCGTCCTTCCTGTTGAGATCCGTCGGGACCCAATGTCGGGGATAGCCAGCAAGGCATAGTGGGGAAGGAGGCAGGAGTCCACAAAGGCAACTAAGGCACTGAGGAAAGCGATTCTGCATGTGGCCCATAATGGAGAGGTGCCAGCTTCCTCAGCCACAGCACACTAACCAGCGTGTGGGAGACGCAGCTGATGTCTAAAGAGCCCAGTACAGCAGGCAAGCACAGCAGGAGCAACAGGTCTATGGGAGGGTGAGCTGACCACGACAGAAGAAGTCAGTGTATCTATAAATGGACTTGGTCCTTAATAGCTGACACCCAGAGGGGAAAAATAGCCCCTAGGAGAGGTATTTGGTCTTTATACCCTCCTTACAGGACCTGTACCTCCGTTAAACGGATCTACAAAATCTGTGAGTATTTGAGCTCCAACTCATTAACTGGATATTACTGCTGTATTACCTACATATAGGGACAAATATCAAATTTCCAAAGAGGAATATATGACTGTTTAATATTGAGGCCAGCAGTTATACAGAGAGTGATCCCTGCCCCATTAAGAGATACTGTACTGAGCAAAGTGGACTTCCGGTCTCTCCCTAGCGTTAGTCCTTGCTCCCCAGACCTTTATTAGTGCGCTGGATGGACTGAATTATCAATAGAACATTTATCTTTGCTAATAAAGATAATTTATTTTCCAAGGATCAATTACCAATTGGTAAGAATTAAGGGTCTACAATATGCCTATTAAAAGCAAAACAAAAGATAAAAAAGAGGTACAACATCCTCCAGCTTTTTTTGGCCCTAAAAAAACAACTATAAAAGGGAACTCATCATATAATGAATCAAGCGTAGATACAACGATTAATCAGGTATCTGATTTGTCAATTCAGGGGCATGATAGTAGCTCTCTAATGCAAGAAAAAGAGGCCTTGACTTGCTCAAAAATGAGAGCTTTAATGTTAGAATTCCAGTTGAAGATCACAGAAGACCTTTCAAAGTCAATCTCAAATAACTCCCAATCAATATCTGATATAAACCAGAAAATTGAATTGCTTGAAAACAAATGCAACAAGTTGATATTGGACCATAATTCCTTATTAAAATATTCCTCTTTACTGGAAGATAAAATTGAAGATCTAACAAAGAGGCTGTACAGCCAGGAAGATCGCTCGAGGAAAGAAAATCTTCGCTTTAGGGGAATACAGGAAAGCATCCAAGATAATAATCTGAGAGACTTTGTTAGAGGAATGTTTATTAATATAGCTCCTGAAATGGACCCAGAGGATCGTAAAATTGAGAGTATCCATCGAATTCCCCTGCCCAAAAATATGGACAAACTTGTACCAAGATATGTAATTATAGCTTTCCATCATCTTCCGTTTAAGGAAGCTATAGTTAGAGCAAATTTCTCAGGCTTAGATTTGGAGCCCCCCTACGGTGGTATTAAGATCTTCTCTGATGTTTCAGCCTTTACCCTACTTAAAAGAAGGGGATTTTTGGATATAACTCAGACTTTGAGACAAAGTGAGTTACGCTATAAATGGTCCTTCCCTTATGGAATCTCCATTTATAGAGATAAAGTCTGGGTAAAAATTAAAAACGTAGAAGAGGGGAAAAAAATTATTTCAAAAGTGGAATATTAATTTAGTGACCGCAAAAGCTGGGAGCTTTAAACCCAATCTAGAGATAAAAAAAACAGAATGGGAACTTGTTAAATAGATACCCTCCTCTCTTTTGAGTCATTTCTTGTTTATTATAACACAGGTTAACTTGAACTAATCTTTGGCGAATAACATAATGACCGTTAATGCACTGGTCACTAAGTCTGGTAAAAACCCTGGGTTGAATTTCACTTTATAATATTAATATCAAACACATTTAAAATATATCACTCATTCCTTTTTATATTTTTCATGGATGTTATAACAATTTGAGATAAATAGTTGTAAAATTTGTTTGGTCAGTGCACTTGCATTACTCACACTCAGAATTTTCATAGAAAATTTCCATATTTAATAATTTTCACGGCACAACAATAATTAAAGTACGTGGGAAAAAGTAAGGGTGGAAAATAAAGTACACAAATCCTTATTTGTAAATTTTAACACTAGGTCACTAAAAGGTCAGTTACAGGACATTAGGAGGTCCGGGTTAGTAATAAGGAATGATTAGTAAATAACTTTCAACTTTCACACGTAGGTCTCCAGGGATAATTTGAAGGACTTAGTGAAATTGATGGATATAGTAACTGTTTTCAGTGCAAATGGTGGGTCAACTGTATATCTTAAAATTAATCCAGATTATTTTCTAATATGTGAATTTGGGATTGTAGCCCAAAGATGAAATAAAAAATAAACAGGAAAGGAAGAAAGGGGAAAAAAAGAGAGGGAGAGTAAAGAGAAAAAAAAGCAAGCAAATAAAAGGGGGAAGAAAAAAAGATGAAAACAAGAATGAAAAATAGGTTATGGCATAACAGTAGAAAGGAGGGAGGGAGGAAAGAAGCCCTAGCTTTAATTTGCAGGGCAAAAGTTTGAAAATGATATTTGGTAGATAATAGGAGAGATACATAAATGTAGGGGTTTCGACCAAGAAGACAGAGTTCTTCCTGGCATTTCTAAACATTGGTTTTTCGTCTTTTTTTCTTGTTTTTGTTGTTCTTTTTATATGTGTATATTTATGTTTCTTTTTTTCTTTTTTTTCAGTTTCTTTTCTTTTTGTGCTTTTTCTTTTTTAATCTTTATTATATATGAAGCTCCCATTTGTGCGGCATACTTATCTGTAAAATGAGAACGTGCTTATTATATAAATATACACGAAACTTGTTCCCTGGATAAAACTTTTAAGGTAACAGTAATAAGGGTATTAGTATGGAGAGTTTTTATAAATCAATTTACCTTAAAAATCTATTTTGTTTGGCAAAGGGGCTTGTTCCTATATCTGGATATTTTTTCTTTCCTTTAAATGGGTTTGAGAATTATTTCCCATAATGTTAACAGCCTAAACTCCCCAACAAAAAGGAAAGTAGCCTTTACTGAATATACAAAACTCGAGGCTGATATTATCTGCTGTCAGGAGACACATATAAAGAAGGGACTTACTTGCTATACAAATAACAGGAATTTTCCCATAAGAATTGACTCTACTTTTAGCAGTAAATCCAGAGGTGTCTCCATCTTTTTTGGGAAAAATCTTAATATCCGTGAACAATACTCATATTGACGAATTTGGAAGATACATTATTTGGCAAGGTTTTGTCAATGAAAATATATTTACCCTTGTTAATTTGTATGCTCCAAATGTCAATCAATTGGCTTTTGTAAAAAAAATCTTGCGGAAGGTTAATAAAATAAAAAGAGGTTCTCTCCTGCTGTGTGGGGATTATAATATGACCATGGATAATAACTTAGACAGACTGAGTACCCATTCTTCTAAAACTGAGGCCAAAAATGCAAGGTTGTCCATCAATTTCGCAGACATCATCTCTAAAGCAGACCTATTAGACTCTTGGAGAACTCTACACCCTCAGGAAAAGAAATTCACTTTTTTTCCCGGTAGATTTAATTCTTATTCAAGAATTGATTATGTGATGTCCGATATTAATACGCTAAGACTACTGGATAAAATAGATATTCATATTACCCCTTACACTCTCTGCATTATATTATGATTAAAGAAGGGAATAATGATCAAAAGAGGAAATATAAAAGTTGGAGACTGGACTCATATATATTTAAAGATCTAGAGTTGATAAAAACTCTGAAAAAAGAAATACAATTGTTTTTTCGTATTAACAGCGATTCAGAAACCTCTAAGGCCACTTTGTGGTGTACTTTTAAAGACTACATCAGGGGTCTGCTAATATCCTATACCGCTAAAGTTAAAAGGAATCGGGGGATTCCCCTTAGACAGTTGTATATAGACCTTGAAAAAGAACATTTAATAAATCAACAACACCCTAATAATATTAATAGCATAAAAAAAATCAAGGAATTAAATAAACAAATTAATATAATTTTACAAAAATGTGCTGACCGTCGGTTATGGAGATATCAACAAACTTATTTCTTCCAAGGTCATAAAGCAGGCAAATTACTGGCTAGCAAACTTCGTAGAGAAAGGCAGCAAAATAAAATTTTAAAAATCAGAGACCCAATGGGTAAATTGATTTTGCATCCAGATGAAATAGCACAGACTTTTAGGAGATATTATAGAAAATTGTACAACCTAGGTGAGGACCCCAATTTTCATGTCCCAGAGCAAAATGAAATAAAACGTTTTTTGGATAGTTTTGCCTTCCCAAAAATTTTAGCAAGTGAACAGCGGCTCCTGAATGGAGCAGTTACTGTTGAGGTGATAGAGGATACTAATAAGAATTCTAATAATAAGGCCCCAGGAGTGGATGGCTTTGATCATTTTTTTTACAATTTATTCTTACCTACTTTTAAGGAACATCTATGTAATCTCTTAAATGAGATAAAAGATACAGGAGAAACCCTTCCAGAACTATTAGAAACAAAAATCATAAATATATTAAAACAAGGTAAAAACCCAGAAATATGCGAGAATTATAGACCAATCTCTTTGATAAACCTGGATATTAAAATCTACTCCAAGGTGTTAGCAAATAGATTAAAAAAAATAATTCCTAAATTGATTCATCTTGACAAAACAGGGTTTGTGAGTGGTCGTCAAACCTCAGATAATACGAGACGACTGATTGATACACTGACTTTTATCAGGAGGAAAGGGTCTCCCAGTTTGACCCTGTCGATAGATGCCGAAAAAGCATTCGACAGGGTCAACTGGGATTTCCTTATTGCCACCCTTATATATCAAGTCCTGAGGCAGATTCAGAGAAGTTTAAGATAAGTAATGGTTCCAGACTAGGTTGCCCTCTATCTCCTCTACTGTTCGCTGGCAATACTTTTACGAGAATCATCTGAGGTGGAAGAGATTAAGATAAATAAGTTGGACCTGAAATTCATGGCATTTGCCGATGATATTGTCCTGACCCTAAGAAACCCAAAGAAATCCTGTAGATATGCTTACGACATAATGCGAAGGTATGGTAGGGTTTCTTATTTTAAGGTTAATCTTAATAAGACCGATACCCTTATGTGGGGGATCGGGTTGGAATCATTAAGGAGAATGGAAGAAATATATCCTTTCAATTGGAAATCTAGAGGCTTAGTCCATCTAGGAGTAAGGTTTACCTTCCAAATTAGTTAAATTCTAAAAACTAGTTTAGTTGAGAAAATGAAAATAATAAGACCCCTGCTGTATGAGTGGCGTTTGCTAAAATTACCCTTACTGGAGAGAATTACAGCAGTTAATATGACTATTATTCCTAAATTAACCTATCTCTTCAGATGTATCCCGGGTAAAATAAATAAGAAATTGTTACTAATTATTCAGAAGGATTTAGATCACTTTATATTCAACGGTAAGAAATCTAGATTATTGAAAAGTACCTTTGAAAAGGGAGGTTTGGCCTATCCATCATTAATTGATATTCAATCTAATATATTACTCTCCCATGCAGTAAGATGGTCCACCTCCAGCGAGAAACCAATATGGTTTTATATAGAAGAAACCTTACTTGGTACGAATCCGTTAGCCACATTATTGTGGCTTCCAAGCTTTGACCCACGGGTATTCGAGAATGTTTCCCCTGTTATAAGGTCAGTTATTAAATTCTGGTATGAAAACATTTATAAAATGTCCCTGGTTGATAAACCTTCGTTGGCTGCTCCAATTGAAATACTTTCCATTGTGGCAGATTTTCCATTTACTCAAGTATTTAAGTCACAGGGATTTAAATTTATTTTGGATTTTTTTGTTGAAGGAGAATTAATAGACAGGTCTACATGCTCAAATAAAATTCAGTGGATACACTTTGCTCCCTAAAAAAGTGCATGGACGCACTAGGAGACAAGTGCGTGACCCAATGTAAGAAAATGGAAGTATTAGCTATAAAAGGAGACATGAATCATATTATATCCAAATGTTCTTTAGTTAGGACGAGCGTTCTCTCGTTTGTTAAGTCCAAGGGGATTGTACATTGGGAAAGAGATTCCAATTTGATATTTGATCCAATTACTTGGCTTAACTCGTTTAGGGTGGTTAAAAAATTAGCGATAAATGCTGTTTATACAGAAATATATTTTAAAATCATCCATAGATGGTACTATTCCCCAGTTCTATTGAATAGATTCTACCCACTCTCAGATAATCTTTGCTGGAAGCAATGCGGTCAGATCGGTACATCATACCCTCTCTGGTGGGAATGTCCCCATATGAGAAAATTCTGGGAAAGGATATGTGTAGAATTATCTATTGTGGGAGGCACATTATTGCCTTGTGATCCCCAAACAGTAATTTTACATATTAATATGGATACCCTTGGGTCGAAAGTAAAATATCTTTATACACATATTCTATTGATTGTAAAATGCCTTATAGTAAAATATTGGAAAACATCTACTATCCCATCCTGGAATGAAGTAAAATACTCGGTTGATATTAGCAGAGAAATAATGAGGGAGAACACTGATTTAATCCCTAAAAAAAACCATAGTAGCATTAAACTGGCACCTATGGGACCAATATATTATTAGTTCGACTTAAAAGATAAAGATTTATTTATTTCTTTTTTTTTTCTCCTTTTTATTGTTGTATTTAATGGTTTGTGGAATATTCTTGGCATCTCTTTCTTAAAATATGTCAGCAATTTTATTAAGCTGTTAAGATGCGATTTAGTTTGTATATTTTTGTCCTTTAATTTTTTTCTACTTTTTCTTATGTTTGTCTGAAAAAAAAAAAAAAAAAAAAAGAAACTGTTTTGGGAACTCTTTTGTGCATTTTTTATTTTCCATACATGGTGAATTTGGATTAATATCTCCACATGGACCATGAATCATTCTGTGTGTTACAATCTCATAAAGTTTTGAAAATTTGGCAGTTAAGCAATAATTACTGAATCCACTCTTTCTGCACTATTCAATGTATCTTTTTCCTGCAGGATTAAAAGTATGTGTGCATGTGGTAGGCCTCTTTTTTTAAATTCAATGGTATAAACAAAAGCCACACATTTTCCAAATAACTGTGCTTTAGTTATATCATGAATTAATGAATTGAGTTTTATATTTTGAATACTATTGCCACTAAATCTGCTCGGTCAGAAGTATTTTGTCCAAGATTAAATTTTTTCTTGATCTCTGGCCATTGTGGATTACATGTGAATGTAATGAATAAATCTGGTTTTCCAAATTTTGTGACAATAGCCATGGCATCATTTTATCTTTCTTGCATATTGCGAGGAGATCCTTAAAAAGTGGATGGCAAAATGATTCCTTTTCCAGGTGGAATGTCTCTGTTGGTAGCCAATTCAGTTACATAATCCATCAATCCACAATATTGTTCTATGCAAAGCTTGTTTTATTGAAATTTGATAAAATTTAGATTATTTGCTTCAACTTGTAGATAGGAATCAATAATGAAAAATCCATTGTTGTGTGAGTTTGCCCCCACATAGAATAGGATTAAAATGATCCTGAATAGCAGTTTGTGCCACTTTATATTCCAGCATAGAAATATTTCTTCTAAAACACAAACTTTACTATTGGGATAACTTTGCAATTGTAATTTTGGTTCCCATCCGGGCTCACCAGTTGGAAAGAAAATGGGATATGTCATTGGATCCAAATTACAACTTAATATATTTATGTTTATAAAAGCTTGGTCTTCAATGCGTGGATATATTCTAATATCTCGCTGAAAAGGTGATTTACCATCCTCAATTTTAAAGACCATGGCAACCTCATTTACTTTTGGTAAATTATACAGTCTTTGATCAGTTTTGCGATCTCTTTTTAAAACCATATTTACTCTTGGCATTGGCAATTGATGTATTTGAGCATGTTGCTGTTGTTCTTTTTCAACTGATGCTAATCGTTTGTATGCTTGACTGTATGGGTTGTTGGCCATAATTTTATCCAGCTGTTCAAAGACGATGTGCAAACACTGTTTATTTTCTAGAAGCGTCATCCATTGTTCAACAGCTTCCATTATATCTATATCTAAGACATATAACTGTGCAAACTTTCTTTGCTCTCCTTCTTAAGGGTGTAAATGTGAAGTGTGGTGTTAAATTTGTCCTTAAACTCTAAAACAATATGGACCATGTCCTGGGACATTTTCTGCTAATGTAGCACCCATAGAAGCAAATTAAATTGCACTGTTATAAGACCTGTTTTTTTTTTTTAATTGGTATAATTTGGAAATGTTGGATCGCTCATTACACTTTGTAAGTAATCTGGAAATATGTGTCTTTGTGGAAGTAAAACCTTGCCTTTCTTACAGCAGCTAATGAAGTCTCCGTCAGTTGGTCTGTCCTTGAGAAAATGATAGGCCCCACAAAACTGACAAACGACATAGTAATCCACAATAATGAGTGTCTACTGTTAGTGCTGTAATGAAAGCAGTATCCCGAGCTTCCTTGACATAGATATCACTACAACTTTCTATATCTACATTGGAGTCATGTGTATGAACATTGGTGTCATGAGGCAAAATTGGATCATTAGACAATGTTTCACAGACATGTTTTTGTTTACATTTTCTTTTCTTTGAGGCTCCAACACACTTACTTTGTTCTTTCTTACTCATTTTTCTTTGATTTAAAAGTCTCTGTTGGTCTTCTTCTCTTAAGCGTTGAGAAGTCTCGGGGGACTGTGCATCTTTCCACCTTTGATTCCTTTCCCTTCCTTTCCCTTTTCCTTCCTTTGCCGCTCTTCTTTTGCGTTCAGTCCTGTCTTTTCCGATGTCCGCCATTGTAATCTGTAATTGTAAATACAGGTGTTAGATGTAATGTTTTTTTGTATTGTACATATTGTTTGTAGCTGCTCTCAATGCAAAACTTAAATAGCATTAATGAAAGAATGCAATGATTTGAAAAGCATTTTGAATTTTTCCATGAAATAAATGAATCCAGTAAGTTTTTTTTTATTGGCATACATTAAAAGGGAAAGCGCTGCACATATTTATATTGATAAATAAGATTTTTGTTTTTGTAATAATTCATTATTAAGTCATTAATAAATTAATATACGTTAATGAATTATTCAATAACTGACATCAATGTTAAACGTAAAGAGGTAATTAAGTTTTCCTAAAGGAGGGCAAACAGAAAGAGCAATGAGCAAAGTCTAGATCGGGCTTAAAATAATGTGCAATTTTGTAAGTTTATTAATGTTGAAATCAATCGACTTATGAGGTGTAATTTGCATCCTTTAAAAGTTAATTAGGTAAGGTTATTAGTTTTTTTTTGCTATTATGAATGAATAATTAAATAGTAAGGGCCTCATTCATTTGCAATTTGTGCAATGCAATAGGGCACTATAAAGGCACATAACAAATTTTTTTTTACTGAAGTTTTTATTTGGTGAAAACCTTGGTTTTGGATCAATGTTCATTAACTAAAAAGTTATGTGAAAATAATATGCTATGTCCTTATATAGAGTCCTATTCAATTTAGCAAATGTCAATTGAATGAGGCCCTAAATGAATATAGGTTAATTAATTAATCATTAACTGTCATCTATGCAAAACAAAAAGGGCATCATAAAATCATATACCTGTGAAATCGATGTTATTACTGATAAAATCCTGCAGAATTCACTCTCTGTCTTCAGTCAGGTGCAGAGATGAGTAATCTGTGAAATTACCTGAAAATCATGTTTAATGTTTGTATTCAATTATTTCGTGACTATGATGTTTAATTGGCATAGATGCCAAACATAAATTCATAATCATCAAATAAATTCATAAATAAAAGCAGTATAAAATATTAAATGTAGCACATGTCATAATCTAAGAAACTGCTTTAAATATTTAAGTGCTTTGAAGGTCCTATCTCTGTCAGGCAATTATAAGCACTCCAGATATATAAGTGCTTTGTAAAATGTACATATTTTTTTATGTATTATAAATGTGTTTTTTTATTTATTATTTTAATTAATAGTTCCAAAAGCAATGTACATGAATGAGCAGTGAGGCAGATATATAAGTTCAGGTTAAAATTGTTATTATTTTTATTGCAGTATAAAATGTACGCTTTTTTTGTAATGATTACTAATTATTAATTAATTAATATATTAAAATATGTTAA
Organism: Discoglossus pictus; assembly: GCA_027410445.1. Classification (NCBI taxonomy): domain Eukaryota; kingdom Metazoa; phylum Chordata; class Amphibia; order Anura; family Alytidae; genus Discoglossus; species Discoglossus pictus. The sequence continues at coordinate 248,561,536 of CM050166.1, forward strand.
TTAATCAATACCTGTCATCAATGCAAAATAAAAAGACTAAATCCTTTTTTGTTCCATAAGAACATCATTAAATGTTATACCTGTAAAGGTGATCTTTATGCTGTTCAAAGGCTGCAAAGTCACTCTCTGTGTTCAGTCAGCTGCAGAGATGATGAAACTGTCAAATAATATGGAAAGCATTTGTAATATTTGGATTCATCCCTATGAGGCAATCGGCAACAACACGGATATGTCAGTGCATAGTAAAATATACATATTGTTTGTGATCTTTTTTGGTAATTTTACTAATTAATAATAATAAATTAATGTTCATTAATAATCAATTAATCAATGACTACATGTATTGTAAAGAGCTAAGCATTAATATATTAATAAACTAAAGGCATTGTAAAATATAGTATATTTGTTGATCATAATGATTACTAATAATGAATTAATAAAATAATGTACATTAATAATTAATTATTCAATCATTTTTTTTCTCACTTAGCCGAAGTCCCACGTTTGTCAACTTCTTGCAGCCTAAGCGATCCCGCGTTTTGTCAGTGTTTGGAGGCTAAGTCCCTCATGTTTTATTACACAGGGACATAGCAGGACAAGGTAAATATACTAAATGACCTGAAGCTGTTCACAAAGGCCTACAAACACAAAGGGAGGCACGTGGAGCACCAGGAAACCTAACTCCATCAACAGGAAGCATGGGTAAACAAGTCTTGTCAGGTCCCATGCCATTGCTGTTATTCTTGTGGCAAAATGTATACCAATAATGATCATATGACGATAAGTGCTAGTCTTAATGTATCAATTAATTATCAATTAAACATGCCATACACTTATAGAGATATCTAAGTGAGCTGTATAAATACATTTCTGCACTCTGTAGGCAAAAAGCAGCCTATGTGTATGCAGCACATCTCATAAAACTTTTTATTTTTATTAATATCTAAAAATCCCTCTAATGATTATGTTGACACCCCCACTGGGCGTCTAAACAACTTACTGTTGCCCCCCCCCCCCCCCAATCAGCATGCAGCACCCGGGGATCAATATTGTCCAACTTTTTACCTGCTCTTGCTAGCTCAGCCAATCTATTTGCAGCTTCCTCCTTGCAGCTTCCTGTTACATGTCAGTGATACAATACATTTCCCAGGCTCCTTTGCTACAAATCTCATGCTGCCTTGCACCACAGCCAATAGGAGAGCCTTCCAGTCACTGCTGGTATATCAGTGGCCCCAAACCTTTTTGGCACTGGGGACAATTTCCATAGAAATAAAATGTTTATGGCCCGGTGGGGGTGGGGGGTCGTTTGTGCAAGGGAGGAGGGGCAAAAAATGCTTTGACTTGTCCCTCTCCAGTGCCTATATATATATATATATATATATATATATATAAATATATATATATACTAAGTAAAAAACAATTGTTCCTTCTTCGTAGTGCAGTGCACCCCCGCAACCCCCCCAGCAGCACCATTCATCCCCACAACCTCTCAGCAGCACCATTCAGACCCCCCCAGAAGCACATTCAGCTCCCTGGCACCACCATTCAGACCCCACCCTCTAGTAGCACCATTAAGCCCCTCCCCCAGTAGCTCCACTCAACCCCATAACCAGTAGCATTCAGCTCTACATCAGCACCATTCACCCCCCAGCAGCCCCATTAGCCCCAACTCCCCAGCAGCCCTATTCACTCCCCAGCAGCCCCATTCTGCCCCCAGCAGCCCCATAACCCACCTGCAACACCGCTTACCCCCAGCAGCCCCCCCTATAGTCTTATTCACCCCCAGTAGTCTCATTCAGACCCCCCCCAGCAGCCCCATTCATCCCTCGAAAACCACTGCAGCACCACTAAACCCCCGCCCCCCACTAGCCCCATCCTCTTACTTGTTCACTGTGGTCCCTGGTGCGGTTGTCTCATTAGTCAGAGGCAGGATATCCTTCCCCTGCTGGATCTTCATACTGCAGAAGAGGGGAATTCCTAATGGAGTCATGTGACCCTGCATTATGAAGCTCGGGCAGGGTAAGGATATCCAGCCTCTGACTAATGAGACAACCGGACCAGGGACCACAGTGAACAGGAGGGGGCTGCAGGGGGGGGAAGAGGAGGGGGCTGCTGGTGATACACACGGCCCAGCTGAACAGAGGCCATAGAGTCTGCGGCCCAGGGGTTTGGGACCCCTGTTCTATATGACTCATCCCTATTTCCTGTCTATGCTGTGGGCTGTTGCCATAGCAACTAACATAGTGCTATGTCTCAAATATTTCTCTAACTGGACTGGCCAAAACAAATTGGATGGGGTGTTAACCTTCATTTTAAAATTGTCACAAATTATAATAGATTTTGCTAACTTCAAGGTAAGTCTCTAAATGTTTATTTTGGTATTTTTGTCTTGCAAACTTTCATAATCCAGGAAATTTAGATATCCCTTTAAAAACTCTTCAGTTGCAAGGTGAGCCACAACAGTGTCACAATGTATATTTATCAAATTATTAACTCCCAATAATCTTTGATAATATGTATTTATTCCCTATCTTTATTTGTACTATTTTGTTTATGTGGAAAATAAAGAAAAGAAAAAAAAAACATATATTCGCAAATTATGTTAACGCATGCTTTATAAAATAGTGAAATATTAATACATGTGATCACTTGTAAACCATGCTTGTGTCATTGGTATGTTCACATTAGAATGTTTTGGAATGAAAAGAAGGATACATATGTCGTCATCATGGCACACTCCATGCAGAATTCATGTGTTGTGTGCACTAATATATGAATTGATGTTAAAAATGATATTATCATTAGATTTAACACAGTAAGTGGAAACACATGGCTATAACAACATACTTTTTTTATTGCTTCATTGGGAGCTTTTGTTATATTTTCATTAATACAACAGTTACCTGGCTGACTTGGTGGCTGAATGTTAGTTAATCAAGCCTCAATAACAGCATGTTTCAAGCTATATTATGAATGTTAGTCCTCAAAATATGTAATAATAATTGTTTGTTTATCATGATGTAATCTATCCTAGAATAATTAGAATAGAAAGTATAATCCCTCTCTGTAAGATGTGTGCATTTCCAACGATGTCCAACAAAATAAAAAATATTTTTTGTCACATATGAAAAACTGTGATCCTAATATAACTTTTTATGCTGAATTCAAATATGTTACTAGGATTTTGACTGGCACACAGGTCAAACCTAAAGAAACTGTATATTTACATAAATTTGTAACACTATTTGTGTTACTTAAAAAAAGTAACAATTGATTATTTTCTTGATTTCTTAGCATCTGGAACATCTCTCTTAAGTGCCCAGCAGTAGTCAGCAAGCATACAAGAACTCTACTTGCCCTTGTACATCTTTTCTATGTCTTGGTGAAAACTCTCCCCATCTGATAGCACCAAGATTCTCTGGGAAGAAATTTAAGTGAGAGTCCAAGATATTATTTTAAGGGACATATTGCATCCCATAACTTTAAATGAAAATAAAAGTTCAGCCACAAGGTACCGGTAGTTTGTTTTTAACAATCTTTTTAACAAACTCAACTCTGATTTTTCAACTTGGTTTAACAGGTCTTCAAATTTTGCATCTAAAAATAAATCTCTTATTTTAGAGCCCACAAAAATGCCTTCATCAGTTTTAGAGTCACTTACTCTAGGGAAGGTTTCCTCCAAACAAGCAAATCCAACACTCTTTTTTTTCTATCTTTTTTGGAATCTCTAATTTTATATTTAATGATAGTAAAACAATTTCCCAAAGATTACCAGGCAGGGGTCTGCAGCATTTTTCTTTTCTGGAGTAATTGACTGACACTCTGTCTAATTTTTGATATAATTACTTTTCCAGTCGCAAATGACCAATTTGACAAGAAACAACAACATTTAGTATAGCCAAGCTGCAAACCAAGGGGCCTAAGTAATTTTCAGTAAAATCAATTATGATCGTCGTAGCAGCACAGTAAATCCTATATAGCTATGTTAATCTCTCATCCCTAAAATATTGTGAGAAAACTTCTACAGGTCACTGCTACGAGTGAACTTCACGACAAAGCCGAAAATCAATGCAAAATTCTTCATTGATTTTTGCACTGAAAATACATTTTGAGTTACTCCTTTACACTTTGACTTCCAAACCCTATGCTAATAAGATTTTATGGATCACTCGCAGATAAGGGCACTGCCATATCCGCAAAAAGCTGAGGAAAAATGTATGGATAGCAAAGTAGATTTCAAACCCTTGTGGAGTCCCCCAGAAACATTTAATTGATAGTTTAGCACATAAAGCACTACAAAATTATTACATTTCAACATTATTTGACACTTAACAAATTAATATCAACACATGTAATCATATGTTAGTACTAAGCCAGTTGTATTACTCAAAATCCAGCTAACACACAACCCAGTACTCAAAGGGTTAATACACGTCACAAAACCACGTCACCTAGGAACAATTGCTCTGATACATTGTCTATATAATATATCATATTTTAACACAAAATAAACACATTTTTACTGATTGAATATTGATATAAATACAATTTTCACATCTTTTAATATCAAAATATATTTGTAATTAAAAATCCTTTATATATATCTCCAATTCTTCCTTGGAGCTGCAGTTTCGGCAGTTGTTACTGCACTTCCCACTCATTATAAGATTTACGAAGTTCACATTTCCTATTGGCTCCTAGGGCCATGGCTCACCTCTAAAGTTTGTTTTGGCTGCTCCCCACAGAAATCTGTGCGTCTGAAGCAGAATTTACAGCTGTGAACTCAGTGCTCTAATCTAGGGGAGTGAAAGCTTTACATTAGTGGAAAAGTTAGGGGGAAAAAGCTCCCGCAACTGATTTAATGCACCTGCTGAGAGAGCACCTGATTTGCAGTAAGTGTGCAGTGCCTTTCAAATCACCACAGATGTTCCAATTGTATTTGGCATATTGATTTTATTCCAACAGGAATTTCATATTTTAATATGATTAGCTAATGGCACAGAACAAAGTTTTTTTTCCATTGTGCAAAAGGACGCCTTTCAAATAGTTTTAGAGGAGTCAGTGAAGAGCCGCCATTCTTTTGTTTTATATTCATGACCAACAATACTCATTACAGTGCCAATATTGTTACAGTAAACAAAACAATTTTCTTACTAATTATGCTTATCTTGGCATTTAAAAAAATAAAATAAAACACACTTTAGTGTCTAACTGAGGTAGATTCTAGCCCTTAATTCTAAATTTTAAAAGTTCAGCCTGTTTTTTGGCCAAATTAAAATCCTGAACACGGTAATTTAAATCAACTTGAGTTAATAGGTGGGGCTCAGACGTGATGGACTTGATTCCAAAGTAGGGTCATGTTACTCCTCATGTTTATCTGGACTAAGGTCATTGTTTACCAAGTCTACGCCGTTAAATCTTTTGGAATCTGTGGTACGGGTAAGTCCTCACTATGAGCATCTGACTTCACAACAAACTGCACATTTTGGTATTTCACTGTGTTGTGTTGGATTTAGATGTTATTCCTGTGATGTTGGCAAACATACAAATACGTCAAGGATTTTATGTTCCCTTATAACCATTGGAACTGCAAGGGGCATATGGTGGGAGCCATTTACCTATTCTGTCAGAGGCCTAACACATGACACAGCATGTATGGAGGGCCCAGTTCGTATGGTGTTTGTGTACTTTGCAACCAAAATATAGCGCATAATATTTTTAAATAAGTTGTGTGAAATTATGTTGTTGAGTATTAAATTAAAATTACCCACATACATATCAGAAGGTATCAGGAGATTTAAACATATTCATGGCATAATGAAACTGCATCAACCACACACAGCTGCACATAAATCTAAGCACTAGAAATTACTAGACAAAAGAGAACCCAAGCTAGCATAATGCTTACACAGTGAATGTGTCAGCTTTCTACTGGCATAGGTTTCTGAGTCTGTGACACAATGCATCATGTATCTGCCAGCCTGTCTGCTTGCGGCATGCCCACACCTGGCTTGCAGTCTATCTACCAACTGCCTGCAGATACATAAAATAGAAAAAAAGTTTATTAACTTTCAATATGTTTATTAATAAAAAGCGTTATAAAAAAACTGGTGATAGTAAAATTCTGAATTCAGCATGAAACATGATTGTAAAAATACTTTAATTTTTCTATTTGACAAAAATTGTGTTTACCAGTGTTTTTAACGTAATAATAATATTTTATAATTATTTTTGAAAATTGAAGCTAAATGAAACGTGAGCATGTTTCCCAGCATTTCTTGCTTTGAGCTAAAGAGTTAGTTTTATGTCTTTTAGTGTGTTTAATTTTTTGTAAAATAATTTGCATTCCAAACATACATAAAGCCATATAAACAATAAGTAATCAAAATAACCTTTTTTTTTTTTAAATATATTTTTAACCTTGTGAAATTCCTTTAAAAGGAGAACTCCACTGAACAGATGGGAGGCATACAAGTGTTGAAAGGACCACAACATTTGCTGTGCACCAGTAGATAGGGGATGAAAAAGCAAGTGGAAAAAATGTTATTTCAGGGTGTTGCCTCTGCCTGAATGAGTAATGAGCTCCTAACAGCATGGAGCATAATGAAGATCAGTTAGAAACTTTGATTCTGGCATTGGTAAGTGATTTGTAACTACATGTAACTACTCTAGCAGATTGCATCGCAGCAGAGCAGATGGCACACAGCTACTATGTTTGCTGTCTGTAATGGAAACGGTCTTGGTTCAAATCCTAATAAAGCCAATTTTTTTATTTACTGTTTAAAAATCAGAAAAATGTCCTTTAGTATATATATATATATATATATATATATATATATGGAATTTTAAATAACTTGTTAACATAATTATTCAATATATATTGTTATTGTTCAGTTGTGTTTAACTCTATGGACCACAGCATGCCAGGTATATCCTGTGTCACACATGATGGATATATATATATATATATATATATATATATATGCAAAAAGACTAACCAGAGGTGCATATCAGAGAACGAACCAACCTTAATAGGTTAGTTCTATGGACACGATAAGCCACTCTGAGAGCAACCTCTTTTAGCTCACTTGTGCCCTTCACAAGGAGAAATATCCTGTAGTCTATCAGTCTGGTCCCACCCGAAAGAGTGACCCAGCCCCAAAATACCAGGCAATTGTACCCTGAACAGGACAAACAGCAAACCCCAGACACGTTTTGGCCTTTATGGGCCTTGTTAGTAAGGTGCAGCTGAACTCCCTAAGACACAGTGAACAAGGGGTCCACGTCTGGAGTCCCCTATCATCCTTAGGGAGACTAAACCCTAAGGGTAATTTGCATAAACAAAAAAACTAAGAGGTGCTCATCAGAGAACGAACCAACCTTAATAGGTTAGTTCTATGGACATGGTAAGCCACTCTGAGAGCAACATTTTTTAGCTCACTTGTGTCCTTCACAGGGAGTAATATCATGTAGTATATAAGTCTGGTCCCACTCAAAAGAGTGACCCAGCCCCGAAATACCAGGCAATTCTAGCCTGAACCGGAGAAACAGCAAACCCATCAGACGCGTTTTGGCCTTTATGGACCTCGTCAGTGAGGTGCAGCTGAACTCACTAAGGCACAGTAAGCAAGGGATCCAATTCAATAATTATTTATATATACAGTATCTCACAAAAGTGAATACACCCCCCCCCTTTCTGTAAATATTTTATTATATATTTTCATGTGACAACACTGAAGAAAAAACAATCAGCTACAATGTAAAGTATTAAGTGTACAGCCTGTAGAACAGTGTAAATATGCTATCCCCTCAAAATAACTCAACACACAGCCATTCATGTCTAATTTGTTGGCAACAAAAGTGAGTACACCCATAAGTGGAAATGTCCAAATTGGGGCCAAAGTGTCAATATTTTGTGTGGCCACCATTATTTTCCTGCACTGCATTAAACTTCATAGGCATGGAGTTCACCAGAGCTTCACAGATTGTCACTGGAGTCCTCTTCCACTCCTCCATGATGACAGCACGGAGCTGGTGGATGTTAGAGACCTTGCACTACCCCACCTTCCGTTTGAGGATGCCCCACAGATACTCAATAGAGTTTAGGTCTGGAGACATGCAAAGTTACACTGTTATAAATGCTGTACACTTAGTACTTTACATTGTAGAAGAGTAATTATTTCAGTGTTGTTGCATGAAAAGATATAAAAAAATATTTACAAAAATGTGAGGGGTGTACTCACTTTTGTGAGATACCATATAGTGTATATGAATGAGTATTGCAGTATATTATGATACCTTTTGTATTGGACAAACGCCTTATTTATATTGACAAGTAGTGATGTCGCGAACATCAAATTTACGGTTTGCGAACAGCGGACCCGAACTTCCTTCAAATGTTCGCGAACGGGCGAACCCGGCGAACCGCCATAGACTTCAATGGGTAGGCGAATTTCAAAACCCACAGGGACTCTTTCTGGCCACAATAGTGATGGGAAAGTTGTTTAAAGGGGACTAACACCTGGACTGTGGCATGCCGGAGGGGGATCCATGGCAAAACTCTGACGGAAAATTACATAGTTGATGCAGAGTCTGGTTTTAAGCCATAAAGGGCATAAATCACCTAACATTCCTAAATTGTTTGGAATAACATGCTTTAAAACATCAGGTATGATGTTGTATCGATCAGGTAGTGTAAGGGTTACACCAGCTTCACAGTAACAGACCAATCTCCCCATTTAATGCACCGCAAACAACCGCAAACAGTCCCTTTGCACAACCGCAAACTCCCCATTTGCACAAGGTTGGATACCAAGCTAGCCATGTCCCGTTCCTTGTCCTCACTGATGTCATTGAAGGTCTCTTCCTCCACCCAGCCACCAAGGGTCCCGAAAGGTGACAACAAGCCCCCTGGGACACCTGCTGTGTTTGGTCTTCCACCTCCTCAAAGCCACCTTCCTCCTCTGACTCCTCTTCTTCAGATTCCCAGAGTCTGGGGGCTTCCACTGCCCAGCATGGAAGATTATACACAGGTCAGAGTCTGGGGGCTTCCACTGCCCAGCATGGAAGATTATACACAGGTCAGAGTCTGGGGGCTTCCACTGCCCAGCATGGAAGATTATACACAGGTCAGAGCATGGGGGCTTCCACTGCACATCATGGAAGATTATACACAGGTCAGAGTCTGGGGGCTTCCACTGCACAGCATGGAAGATTATACACAGGTCAGAGTCTGGGGGCTTCCACTGCACAGCATGGAAGATTATACACAGGTCAGAGTCTGGGGGCTTCCACTGCACAACATGGAAGATTATACACAGGTCAGAGTCTGGGGGCTTCCACTGCACAGCATGGAAGATTAAACACAGGTCAGAGTCTGGGGGTTTCCACTGCACAACATGGAAGATTATACACAGGTCAGAGTCTGGGGGCTTCCACTGCACAGCATGGAAGATTAAACACAGGTCAGAGTCTGGGGGCTTCCACTGCACAACATGGAAGATTATACACAGGTCAGAGTCTGGGGGCTTCCACTGCACAGCATGGAAGATTAAACACAGGTCAGAGTCTGGGGGTTTCCACTGCCCAGCATGGAAGATTATACGCGTTGCCTCTGCGTTATTATAAGGTGTGTACTGTTAAGTATTACTATTCCTATCGGTTTAATCCTGTTACGTCCACTATCAGGGGACGTGTATATGGCATGGATTTTTGGAAGCGGGAGATGGAAAAAGATGCTTGATCGGTCCTCCCACTTCAAATTTGGGGCACTGTGCGTGCAATCTAAGGTGCCACCAGATATGAGTGTCACTGTGCACTGGCAAAAGTTGGCAGAGTAGATGCAATAGGCTTCACACAGGCAATTGCTATTCAATCTATTACAGTCAAAAAAGTGTTGTTTTATGTCACTGAGCACAATATAAGCTGTGAGCCTGACACAGGCAGGCAACTGAAATTAGATTACAGGAAAAAAATGGTTGTTTTCAATGTATGTTACGCCACCAGGTATGAGTAGTGAAAATAAGCACAATATAAGCTGTTAGGTGTTAGCCTGTCACACACACACGCTGGCAGGCAGGCATAGATTACACACCAAAAAATTATAAAATAAAATAAATGATGTTCAAAGTATTCTCAATGATAAAGTATAGGGGGCGAACCAAAAAGCGCATGTGTTCGCCATTTGCCGCGAATAGTTCTCCGGCGAACTGTTAGGGACATCACTATTGACAAGTTTTCGAGAGGTTCAAACTCTTTTTATCAAGTCTCAAGCAATACTGACATGAGATGGAACCCTCAGTTTGGATAAAAATAACAGATGCAGAGAGAGAGTGGATTCTGTATCTGACATCATCAGGTAAATACATATAGGGGGATTAAACACAACATAGAATAGGAAACATGTATACACATACTATATACACATATACAGCAATACATACATGAAAAAACAGCAGTGTGATCTACAGTGATATCTTTCCTGTTGGACAAACCCCTCATTTAGAGTGCTAAGCCTGTTATTATAAAATAAGATAAATTCACAACAAATTGTGATAATGTGTTAGAAAACCCAAGTCCATATTAAGTCCTGTATTTTTAATGTTGAAGAACGTGACCATCTTTATTTCAAAGGCTTTTCTCTCTTGGATGTTTTTAAAGTTTCCTCTGAGTATTAAAATGGTGTCCTACTGTGGTACAATAAATGCCTTCACTATGCTTTCTTATTGAATGTCTGTGTAAATTCATTCTTATGTGCATTTTTTTGGCTTGTTTCTCCAATGTAACAGCCTGTGTCACATAATTTACATTGTATTATATAAACTACATTTGAGGATGTGCATGTACAGTTGTTCTCAAAAGGTTGCATACCCTGGAAGAAATTGTGAAATGTTGGCATTCATTTTGAAAATATGACTGATCATGCAAAAAAAAAGGTATTTTATTGAACGATTGTGATCATATGAAGCCATTTATTATCACATAGTTGTTTGGCACCTTTTTAAATCATAATGATAACAGAAATAACCCAAATGGCCCTGATCAAAAGTTTACATACCCTTAGTTCTTAATATGTGTATTGCCCCCTTTCACATCAATGATAGCGCTCACTCTTTTGTAAAAGTTGTCTATGAGGCCCCTAATTCTTGCAGGTGGTATAGGTGCCCATTTGTCTTGTCAAAATGCCTCCAGGTTATGCAAAGTCTTTGTTCGGCTTGCATGAACCTTACGTTTGAGATCTCCCCAGAGTGGCTCGATGATATTAAGGTCAGCAGACTGTGATGGCCACTCCAGAACCTTCACCTTTTTCTGCTGTAACCACTGGAGGGTCATCTTGGCCTTGTGCTTAGGGTCATTGTCATTCTGGAAAGTCCGACATTGTCCCATGCGCAGCCTTCATGCAGAAGAATGCAAATTCTCTGCCAGTTGTTTCTGATAACATGCTTCATTCATATTGCCATCAATTTTCAAAAGATTCCCTGTGCCTTTAGAAATCGCGCCATAAATATTTGTATATTTGTAATTTCAGTTTATACAATGGTGGAACTAAGATTTTATATTAGAATTAAAACATCTCATGAGTTTCATTTAACCATGATGAAACTATCCTGTTTATGCAGGTGGACTTAGATGAGAAGGAACAATGGGGAATAAACATACATGTTTGTATATTTCCAATCTAAGTTTATACAATGGTGGGACTAAGATTGTATCTCCTGAAACCAAATAACAAGGGTTTATCTAAAATATACACCGGTAGTATTTGAATGACTTTCCTGAATACAGCTGTGTCACCTAGCCATTGTATTTTAAATGTTTTGATAGCAAAAATAAATCGGTGTATCTCCCAAAATGAAAGGTTAGAGAATTAGAAAAAAACTAAGAGATAAGAACTAGCATTTAAGACTCAGAGGGGAAAAGAGAAAGGACTGAATGACTGAGCTACTGAGAGAGGTCATCATTCAATTGCAATTTGGCCAATTGAATAGGGCTCTAAATAAGCACATAACATTTTTTTTTAAAGAAGTTTTTTAGTTAGTAAGCATCTATCCAAAAGCAAGGTTTTCACTAACTAAAAACTTCTTTAAAAAAATATGCTATCTGCTTATTTAGAGTCCTATTCAATTGGCCAAATCGCAATTGAATGAGGGCCAGAGAAAGGAGATAGGAGAATTTCAGGACAAGTTTGAAAGACAAAGCTATTTTTGGGATCCTGCTATATTTTATTTTTCCCATAAAATTGATTTTTGAAAGATAAGGACTTCCTTGAAGATAGATCAAGAATTAATAACTTAAAAATACGAGGGATTGATGAAAAAATACCCAAAGAGGACCTGGGATTATATCTTACCAAGTTTTTTTCATATTTAGTGCCTGATTTTGCGGATATAAAGTTCAAGTTCGATGCAGCCTATAGACTCTCTAAGCCGAAAAACATTGAGGTAGAGTTTCCTAGAGATGTAATGGTAAAAATCCATCATTTGCCACTGAAAAATCAACTATTCAACTATTAAAAGCTAGCTATGGAATAACATCCTTTGATCCTCCCTATTCAAATATTAAAATATTTTCGGACATTTCTACTTCCACAAGAAATAAAAGAAGACAATTTTTTCCTATTACCCAGAAACTGAGGGAAAAAGAAATACCATAGGACTTTAATTTTTAAGAGACTCTATATGGTATAAAATCACATCACTTAAAGAGGGAGAAGATTTATTTAGTAAATGGGATATTTGAGAGTCTTTGCCTCATTGTCATTTGGTGGGATTGCTAGATTTCCAAAAAAAAGGGAGGAATACTTTACTAATTCCTCGCTACTATCCCTTTTATTTTTAGGATATATTACCATTTCCTCACAAAAATGAAGGATTACAATGTTTAAAGGGTTTGTGATTGTATATTGCGTTCCTCCTAAGAAATTGCACAGCACTTTTTTGTAATGAATGCACTTTAAACTTTATTATGTATTAGGAGTATTAAGGAAGGAAATAGGTGGTTTAGATAGGGTTTTTTTTTTTTTTTTTTTTTTGTAGTCATGCAATTATGATTAGATGCAATATTTAAAGGGTCTAAGATTGCATATTGACTTTCCTCATAAGAAATTGCACAGCACTTTATTTGTATTGAATGCACTTTAACCTTATTATGAATTTTGGGTATTAATGATGGTTTTCTTTTACTTTTTTTTTTCTTATCTAAATATATTGAAGCCACGTAATCTTAATAAGAGGTTCACCAGCTTATGATTGAATCAACTATAGGGTGATTTTAAAGGAAAGGAATGGAAGAGAAAGGAAAAAGGAAGGAATTTTTGGATGCACAAATTTTAATGTAATAGATTGAACCAGTATATGAAATGAAATGGAATGATTCTACGTAAAATTATGCTAATTTGCACATGTAAATTGTATATAATAATTGATATTATGATTAAGAAGGATTTGTAGCACATGATTGCATTACAAGATTAAGGGGGATATGTAGCTTAATTTAGATTACGCTTGGAAATCAAGAGTGATAGAGTAAGTAAATGAAAAAGGGGTGAAGACAACTTGATCATGGTAAAAATTTTGTATAATTACGATTTAGAACTCATTTTAAGGAATAGCATCTGCACAAAATGTAACAATAGAACATAAATATAATATTATAAATTGTGGAATGTTCAAGGAAATTTACGAAGAATATGAAAATTAAGAAAATTACAAAAGCGAATAAAAATAGAAATATAAAATGACAGGAAGGGAGGAGAGGGGTAAATTTACAACAGGAATTGTGATTAGGTAAATTATTAATTAATAGAAATGAACAGGCAAAGAGAGCATATCCAGGTTTAAAAAGGCTTGGAGAGAGCAGGGGTAAAGTAACATAATTGGGGGGGGGGGGGGGTAGGGGGACGGTTGGGAACCAGAAGGTAAATTAGGAATACAAGATATACAGGCGTGGGGAAACCTCCATGGAGGACTTAACATATCCCTTCATCGTTCACGCCCATAAGGTACAACTGGGTGGTTGCAGTTGTAATCCCCTTGGAAGGGGAAGGGAGCGAATGGTTAGACTGGATAGGTATGACTCCAAGAGAGAGTGTGGTATGTTTGGAAGTATGGATGTAGCCAGGGGCTGCGGGATGGGAGGCGGGGGGGAGGGCCTAGTGGAGGGAAGATAATGCCGGGTTTGAAGATAGTGAGTTACAACGTTAGGGGATTAAATTCTCCGTCAAAGAGAGCCTCCATTTCGAGAATGCTGATCAAAACAAATCCAGATATTGTATTAATTCAGGAATCCCATTGGGATAAGGGAAGAATATTTCATATGGCCAAACATAGATTCCCTCAAGTATTTAATGCTTGCCATAAAAAAAACTCAGGAGGAGTTTTAATGATGTTTAATAAAAAATTTAAATTAAAAGAAGAATTAGTGGTCTTGGATAGTAAAGGCCGTTATATTATCTGGGTAGGAGAAATAAATGGCGAACATATGACAATAGTAAATGTATATGCCCCTAATAATAAACAAAATATATTTTTGAAGGGAGTATTAAAGAAACTGGATAAGATAGCTATAGGAGGACGCATAGTAGGTGGTGACTTTAATATGACGCCTGATGCTAAGATGGACAGAAGCTACAAAAAAGTTCCCAAAAACTATAAAGGTATAGAAAAAACAGCTCAGGACTTCTCCAAATTATTGGTGGAAAACCACTTATATGATGCATGGCGCCTTATAAATATAAATGAAAGAGACTATACCTATTATTCTGCATCTCATAAAATGTATTCAAGAATTGATAATATAATAGTGAATGAGTCTTTGTTAAACGCAATTCAATCAGTTAAAATTGATTTAATAACAATCTCGGACCATGCTCCAGTCACCCTCCAAATACAGGAAAAGGGGGAGATAAAATCTAGCAGGGCATGGAGAATGGATGATAAAATCTTAGAAAATAAGGAAAGACTAAATACTATTAGAATGGAAATTAAAAAATTTTGGGAAATTAATATGGGGTCGGTTCCATTAAATACAACAATATGGAACTCACTAAAAGCATATACAAGCGGTATATTAATCAAGTTGAAAAGCATCTGGGTTAAACAGAGAGGATTGTCCTTACGACTTTTACAAATAAAATTGTATAAATTGGAACAAGAAAACAAAATAAAAATAAATGATACCCTTACACAAGAGATAATAACAATTCGGAACAAAATTAAAAACATTAACCAAAAACGCTCAGACATGAGTCTTTGGCAACTACAACAAAAATCATTTCATTTCAATAATCGAATAGGAAAAGATCTCGCGAATAAGATTAAAAAACAAAAATATCAAGATTGTAATATTCCTTATCTTGTAAAACAGGGAATAAAAAATTTTAAGCCTAAAGAAATCACGGATCAATTTGCGAAATGTTATCAAGCTTTGTATAATCTAAACTCGGAAGAAAACTTTATAACACCCAAAAGTGAAGACATATCATCATTCTTAGATCAGATTGACTTTCCAGTTATCTCAAATGAGGAAAAGGAGGCTTTAAATAGTCAGATAACGGAACTAGAAATTAGACGAGTTATTAAAAACCTAAAAAAACTACACGGCACCAGGCCCAGATGGATTTTCTACAACATACTATAAAATATTTGAGGAAGAGTTAATGCAAATCTTAGTAGCTACATTTAATGAAATTAAAACCACAGGTACATTCCCACCAGAGATGCTTAGAGCCAATATAATCACTATACCAAAATCAGATAAGGAAGCACACTCTTGCAAAGAATTTAGACCAATTTCGGTTATGAATATAGATACCAAAATATATGCGAAAGTTTTGGCTCTAAGACTTACAGAAATATCTAAATCATTAATAGCGTCCGACCAAACAGGATTTGTCCCAGGGAGGCAGGGCGCCGATAATTCCCATAAACTGATTCATTTAATAACTTATGCGAAGAAAAAAGACACCCCCACCCTATTCCTATCCATGGATGCTGAAAAAGCTTTTGATAGGGTAGGGTGGGATTTTATGATGCAGACCCTCCATAGATATGGGTTTAACTCATTTGCATCGAAAGCTATAGCTGCCCTATATAAGGCTCCCTCGGCATCGGTTTTGGGGAAAGGGGTACAATCAGATTATTTTATGGTAACAAATGGAACCCGTTAGGGTTGTCCCCTGTCTCCCATTTTATTCGCATTGACCCTAGAACCCCTCACTATTGCTATTAGGGCTTCGTCTGACTTTAAGGGGATTAAAGTAGGCAAAAGGGAATACAAGATCTCCCTCTTCGCGGATGATGTAGTAGTATATATGGAGCATCCTCATATATCTATGAAGGCGCTGATGGAAATCATTGCAAACTACAGTAAGGTGTCGAATTATAAATTAAACATAGAGAAATCTGAAGCACTAAGTGTTAATATTCCAGAGGAAGACGAAGAGCGCCTGACTAGTAGGTATCAGCTGGCCCACACAAAGGGATTTACACACCTGGGAATTAACTTTAGTGATGATAAAAGAAGTATTCAAACCTCCAATTTGAACAATTTATATAAATCATCTAAAGAGCTTATTGAGAACTGGCCGGTCAATCAAATATCCTTCTCTGGTAGAATTGCATCAATCAAGATGTCTCTCCTTCCTAAACTTAACTATGTATTTAGATCTTTCCCTTTTTCAATCTCAAGCCAATGGACAGCTAAATTCCAGAAGATGATCGATAGATATATTAATAAGAACGGTCAGATCAGAGTTAAAAAAGCAATAATGAGTCGAAAATTTATAAATGGTGGCATTGCATACCCAATGGTTTTTCACTTCATCAGGAAGCAATTAAATTGGCGCAATATATAAAGTGGAGTCAACCTCTTTCCACTCACCCGGAGAATCAGATTTTAAGTGATATGCTACACAATATCGACCTTAATGCTCTATTGTTCACTCCAAAACTAGCATTAGCATACATTGACCCGAGAGCAACTATTTTGACTATAATGGTAAAAGAGTGGATAAAAATGAAAAAAAATTTAAATTCATAGAGCAATATAGTGAACTTACTCCTTTGACAACATTAGCACGCATGAATTATATCTACTTAGAACCAGAATGGAAAGACAAAGGAATATATCTACTGGGGCACATTATAGATAACGAAAAAGGAAACATTTTAGATTATAACATGCTAAAGTTGAAATATAATATATCAACTAAACTTTGGTTCACTTCACATCAAATTTCACGAGTTTTGAAGAATATAAATAAAAACATTACTCGGCAAAGCTTAAACAACGTTGAAATTTGATTTCTAAGTGTAGTGAGATCATTTATAAGCAAATACAAACGGATACAACTAGACCTATGGACCTCTGGGCTAAAGATATGCAGCTAAGGATACCTAAAGAGTCATGGCAACAAGCCTTAAAATCTCTAAATAGGTTTGTTAAAAATACAAACCAGAGAGAAATTTAATTTAAATTACTTAATAGATGGTACTGGGTTCCCTCCAAAATCTACTTTATAACATTTAAACCAGAAATTAAATTATGCTGGAGGAACTATGGGAAATCTGCAGATATGTTCCATATATGGTGGGAATGCCCTGTAACCCTTCATCTTTGGAAGGAATGTTCTGAATACTTATCTATTATATTTAAGACAGAAATGATAGTAAAACCGCAGATGGCCTTGTTTAATATTTTTCCCCCTAAGATGGAAATAAAAAATAAAGCGTTTATGACTCAAATTTTTCAGGTAGTAAAAACTGCAATTGCACGAAATTGGAAGAAAGAGGATCTTCCAAAACTAACTGAAATATTGGCCATGATGGGATACAATAGGGAACTAGAGAGGGATTTTAATATGGCATTTCAGCTAAAACAAGACCCTGTAAAATGGGTAGTTTGGGACTCAATTTTTAAGTAACCTCTACGGGGTAATCTCACGAAGACACCATATCTTCCCTGGCAGATCGATCCCTCCCTGGCTCTTCCTCCCTACCTTCACCAAGCTGGCTAGAATATGAGTGGAATGAAAGGGTGTGATAGGATATGTAAGTAATTTAAGAGAGAAGTTTAACTGGTTAATCTCTTTATTAGGTTGAAGAATATTCAACCAAATATTAAAGTTTGGATTTCATTTATAGCCATATGTAAGTTTAATACAATGATACACTTAAAGTCTATTATTAGCAATAAACATGAAAGAACAGCTACACTCTTATGATTATTGTTATAATGTCAGGGCACAAATGTATGCCTTCCGTATTTTTGTCTGGCTGTATATATAATATGTAAGGTATTATTTATGTAAATGGAGATTTTAAATTTGAAAATAAAAATAGAAAAAAAAAAAAACTTTTAACTTCTAATAGTAGATATAAAAAGGAAACATATTGAAACCTTATTGATAATTGCAAAATTAAGATCCATAAATTAGTTTAGTAATGCAGAATTTATCTTTATTATACTGCAAGATAGATAAATTGATCTTCTTTTTCTATTAAATCAATTGCAGTACAAAATATTTGGGCCTTATTCAATTGCAATTTGGCCAATTGAATAGGGCTCTAAATAAGCACATAGCATATATTTGTTAAATAAGTTTTTAGTTAGTGAAAGCCTTGCTTTTGGATAGATGTTTACTAACTAAAAACTTCTTTAAAAAGTATAAGTTATGTGCTTATTTAGCGCCCTATTCAATTGGCCAAATTGCAATTCAATGAGGTCCTTTATCATTACCAATACACATAGATATTGATAAGCCTCTTCTATCGCCTATTATATACTTATTTTCTTTGTTCAGGTAGTATTTTGCTATTCCCATATGTGGTGATTACTGAAGAATTATTCCTTTTATTACTATTTGATTGTGTTATTGACTATAAATGCTATTTTATTTAAAAGCTACATTTGTCTATAAATTAAAGTTATACTTGAATAAACTTATCTTGATTATTTCTAATATCTTGATATAAATATCTCAACATATATTTGGAGGCACTGCTTGAGATAACATCTTTATAGATAAGTGAATTGATGTTTGTCAATTTAAAACTTTTTGATACAATAGCGTTTATTTGAAAAACAGAATAGCAGAAAGTCGACTCAATTCAGATAGGATAGGGTCATTGTCATTGGATGAGATGCTAAAAATAGTTGTGCAGGGGTATGAAACATTAATTAGAACTTTAATAAGAAATGTGTACCCTTTGTGTGAATACCCATCAGAATTGTCAGAATATTTCAGAAATATTAAACCGATAATTGATGGAAATTCCGCAGATATTTGGAGTCAGAAGACAGAATTATTACAACCATTATGTGTACCATAAATGCAATTCAAAACAACTCTGGGTGTAAGAAGAATCTAGCACGTTTTAGGGGTTAGTTGCATGGAAGTTGCCAGATATTGGAAAGGTCAAACTATTGAAAAAGAAATGGCATCTGAAAAATTAAGAGATTTACATGAAGAAAGAGTACAAATGTCAGAAAGTCAGGTGATTAAAAATAGAGAATTAGAAAAGGAATTAGAAAATGCCAAGGAGAAATTGCAAGAACATGATGAATAAGCATCAATGTGTGATAAATTAATGATGAAGTTAGGGGATTTTAAAATGTAATGGGATGAGTGGCCTAAGAAAGAGATAGAAAAACTGGCCAAATTGAAGATTTGTCCGAGGAATGTAATCATGTAACTCAAAAAGCAGATCAGACTGAAGACCTGTCCCAAAAATACTTACAAGACTGTGAGGAGTTAAAAAGAGAACAATCAAGATTAGAAAATAAACTTACCATTCTTATGGATAGACAGCCTTATTAAATTGCGATTTGGCCAATTGAAAAAGGCTCTATATAAGCACAGAGCATATTTTTTTACAGAAGTTTTTAGTTAGTGAACTTCTATCCAAAAGCAAGGTCTTCACTAACTAAACACTTCTGTAAAAAAAATCTATGCTATGTGCTTATATAGAGCCCTTTTCAATTGGCCTAATGGCAATTTAATAAGGCTGTAAATAACTAAGAGAATGGTAAGGGAAACTGAAACTTACCAGGAAGATAAAAGGATCCAAAAATGATTTGATGATGCCCAAAAATAGAGTAAAAAGTACCAGCAGGATATTGACAGTTTACAAAGCACTACTAGATAATGCACAAAGTCATGTCCCAGACATAACAATTGTCAGGCATCCCAGACATTTTGATGATGAGTTTGATTTACCTCCTTTAAAGGATACTCATAAAAAGTCACCTATAGGGGCTCTAGACAGGCATAGATATAAGAACATTTATGTTGAGGAGGTCTCACAAATAAAAATGTATCTTTCCATGAGACAGCACAGGCTATCAGAAAATTGGTAAAGCTCTACACTAAAGGATTTAAATTATCCATTGAGGGTCATTTGGAATATGTGAAAAGAATTATGCTTGAATTAAAGATATGTGGGTCTCATGCAAAGATATCATATCTTCCCTGGTAATTTGATATACCATACACATCATTTTTTACTTCCCTTCAAGATAGTGACATAACTGACTGGGAACAGTACAAGACTGAAGTAAGAAGGTATTTTTTCTGAGTATAGGAACCCATAGGCTTCCTTAAAGGACTTACACTATCTCAAATGCCAACCTGACAAACGTCCAAAAGAGTTTTTATTCATCTTAAAACATGCATATAGGCAGACAGAAAAAAAGCAGATATAGGCCCTCATTCAATTGCAATTTGGCCAATTTAATAGCGCCCTAAATAAGCACATAGCATATTTTTTTAAAGAAGTTTTTAGTTAGTTAAAATCTTGCTTTTGGATAGATATTTACTAACTAGAAACTTCTTTAAAAAAAATATGTTATGTGCTTATTTAGGGCCCTATTCAATTGGCCAAATTTCAATTGAATGAGGGCCATAGAGTTTGCGGAATTTAAGATCATATATTTTCATGCCTTACCATTGTATATGCAGAGAAATAAGATCCGAGAGTTTGACTATTCTAAGCCACTTAGTTGGTTGGTAAATAAATGTTCTAAGATATATGAAACTAGCGACTTGCCCGTCAAAAATGACGGGGCAATAAAAAAGTGTTGAAATGCTGTTTGTCACTCAATGGTAGTGTCCTGGGTGCCTCAACTATATAGACGCCTATAGGACACTAATTAACTCATGTAATAACACTATAAGTGCCATCAGGACCCTCATGACACAAAGTGTAAGCACTACACTATTAACTCTAACTATACCCCATTAACCCAACCCTGGGCCTATTTAATCCCAACAGTATGCATTTAACCATAACATTACCTATCTAACCCTAACTGGGCCTATTGAACCCTAACTGGGCCTATTTAACCCTCTGTAAGCCTATTTAACCTGGTCTCTTATGGGGGTCTATGGAAACCCTCATAGGCCTCTATTTAACCTCATCAGTCCCATAAGGGTATATAAAGACAGTTTAGAAGCCTAACATTAACCCCATAAGTGCCATGATGGTCCTCCAGAACCCTCATGACACTAAGTACAAACACTACACTGCATTACCATCCCCCAATAAACCATTAAATCTAAACTAACCCCTCTCTACTCTAACCTATTAAAAGCTACACAACCTACCTACCCCCTATTAAACCCCCACCCCACTAATTACAGAAAATAATAAAACCTAAGTCACAAAAAATAATAAAACCTAAGCCACAGAAAATAATAAAACCTAAGTCACCGAAAATAAAAAAAAGATACATTACAGAAAATAAAAAATGCTACATTACAGAAAATAAAAAAAGCTACATTACAGAAAATAAACAAAGCTACAGTACAAAAAAAATTAAAAAGGTACATTACAACAATTAAAAAAGCTACATTAACCTCCCCCCACACTACAGCAAACAAAATAAAATGTTACACACCTGAAAAGGAAATACATACAAAATATATATGGTACATCACATTGCAGTATAATACAATACAAATAAAATACAATATCCTCTATCTAATTACATGCATACCCCCTATCTGAAATACATACCCCCTATTTAATGCATACATACCCCCCTATCTAAAATACATACCCCCAATGTAACAAACCTTAAATCTAACCTAAAATATAATAATTAAGAGCACTTACCTTCGCAGATGTCCCTTTAGATCGCACCCACGGAAAAATAAAATTAGTGCAAAAGCATACATAGTAAAAACAACTTAACCCTATTTGACTGATGTGGTTAATTAGTGGCTTATGGGGGTATATATTGACCCCCATAGGTGACAGGGTTAATTAAGGGATTATGGGGGTCTGTATTGACCCCCATGAGTGACAGAGTTAATTAAGAGATTATGGGGCTCTGTATTGACCCCCATGAGTGACAGGGTTAATTAAGGGTTTATGGGGGTCTGTATTGACCCCCATGAGTGACAGGGTTAATTATGGGAGTCTGTATTGACCCCCATGAGTGACAGGGTTAATTAAGAGATTGTGGGGCTCTGTATTGACCCCCATGAGTGACAGGGTTAATTAAGGGTTTATGGGGGTCTGTATTGACCCCCATGAGTGACAGGGTAAATTAAAGGTTTATGGGGGTCTGTATTGACCACCATGACTGACAGGGTTAATTAAGGGATTATGTGGGTCTGTATTGACCCCCATGAGTGACAGGGTAAATTAAAGGTTTATGGGGGTCTGTATTGACCACCATGACTGACAGGGTTAATTAAGGGATTATGTGGGTCTGTATTGACCCCCATGAGTGACAGGCTTAATTAAGGGATTATAAGGGTCTGTATTGACCCCCATGAGTGACAGTTTTAATTAAGGGTTTATGGGAGTCAGTATTGACCCCCATAGGTGACAGGGTTAATTAAGGGATTATGGCGGTCTGTATTGACCCCATGTGTGACAGGGTAAATTAAGGGTTTATGGGGGTCTGTATTGACCACCATGACTGACAGGGTTAATTAAGGGATTATGGGGATCTGTATTGACCCCCATGAGTGACAGGCTTAATTAACGGATTATGGGGGTCTGTATTGACCCCCATAGGTGACAGGGTTAATTAAGGGATTATGGAGGTCTGTATTGACCCCATGTGTGACAGGGTAAATTAAGGGTTTATGGGGGTCTGTATTGACCACCATGACTGACAGGGTTAATTAAGGGATTATGGGGGTCTGTATTGACCCCCATGAGTGACAGGCTTAATTAACGGATTATGGGGGTCTGTATTGACCCCCATGAGTGACAGTTTTAATTAAGGGTTTATGGGAGTCTGTATTGACTCCCATAGGTGACAGGGTTAATTAAGGGATTATGAGGGTCTGTTTTGACCCCCATGAGTGACAGGGTTAAATAAGGGATTATGGGGGTTTATATTGACCCCCATGAGCGACAGGGTTAATTAAGGGGTTATGGGGGTCTGCATTGAGCCCCATGAGTGACAGGGTTAATTAAGGGATTATGGGGTCTGTATTGATCCCCATGAGTGACAGGGTTAAATAAAGGATTATGGGGTCTGTATTGACCCCCATGAGTGACAGGGTTAAATAAGGGATTATGGGGGTTTGTATTGACCCCCATGAGTGACAGTTTTAATTAAGGGTTTATGGGAGTTTGTATTGACTCCCATAGGTGACAGGGTTAATTAAGGGATTATAATGTTCTGTATTGACCCCCATGAGTGACAGGTTAATTAAGGGATTATGGGGGTTTGTATTGAGCCCCATGGGTGACAGGGTTAATTAAGGGATTATGGGGTCTGTATTGACGCTGATAAGTGACAGGGTTAAATAAAGGATTATGGGGTCTGTATTGACCCCCATGAGTGACAGGGTTAATTAAGGGATTATGGGGTCTGTATTTGCCCCCATGAGTCACAGGGTTAATTAGGGATTATGGGGGTTTGTATTGACCCCCATGAGTGACAGGGTTAATTAAGGGGCTATGGGGGTCTGTATTGAGCCCCATGAGTGACAGGGTTAATTAAGGGATTATGGGATCTGTATTGACCCCCATGAGTGACAGGGTTAAATAAAGGATTATGGGGTCTGTAATGACCCCCATGAGTGACAGGGTTAAATAAGTGATTATGGGGGTTTGTATTGACCCCCATGAGCGACAGGGTTAATTATCGGATTATGGGGGTCTGTATTGACCCCCATGAGTGACAGTTTTAATGAAGGGTTTATGGGAGTCTGTATTGACTCCCATAGGTGACAGGGTTAATTAAGGGATTATGAGGTTCTGTATTGACCCCCATGAGCGACAGGGTTAATTAACGGATTATGGGGGTTTGTATTGACCCCCATGAGTGACAGGGTTAATTAAGGGGCTATGGGGGTCTGTATTGAGCCCCATGAGTGACAGGGTTAATTAAGGGATTATGGGATCTGTATTGACCCCCATGAGTGACAGGGTTAAATAAAGGATTATGGGGTCTGTATTGACCCCCATGAGTGACAGGGTTAAATAAGTGATTATGGGGGTTTGTATTGACCCCCATGAGCGACAGGGTTAATTAACGGATTATGGGGGTCTGTATTGACCCCCATGAGTGACAGTTTTAATGAAGGGTTTATGGGAGTCTGTATTGACTCCCATAGGTGACAGGGTTAATTAAGGGATTATGAGGTTCTGTATTGACCCCCATGAGCGACAGGGTTAATTAACGGATTATGGGGGTCTGTATTGACCCCCATGAGTGACAGTTTTAATTAAGGGTTTATGGGAGTCTGTATTGACTCCCATAGGTGACAGGGTTAATTAAGGGATTATGAGGGTCTGTATTGACCCCCATGAGTGACAGGGTTAAATAAGGGATTTTGGGGGTTTGTATTGACCCCCATGAGCGACAGGGTTAATTAAGGGGTTATGGGGGTCTGCATTGAGCCCCATGAGTGACAGGGTTAATTAAGGTATTATGGGGTCTGTATTGACCCCCATGAGTGACAGGGTTAAATAAAGGATTATGGGGTCTGTATTGACCCCCATGAGTGACAGGGTTAAATAAGGGATTATGGGGGTTTGTATTGACCCCCATGAGTGACAGTTTTAATTAAGGGTTTATGGGAGTCTGTATTGACTCCCATAGGTGACAGGGTTAATTAAGGGATTATGAGGTTCTGTATTGACCCCCATGAGTGACAGGTTAATTAAGGGATTATGGGGGTTTGTATTGAGCCCCATGAGTGACAGGGTTAATTAAGGGATTATGGGGTCTGTATTGACGCGATAAGTGACAGGTTAAATAAAGGATTATGGGGTCTGTATTGACCCCCATGAGTGACAGGGTTAATTAAGGGATTATGGGGTCTGTATTTGCCCCCATGAGTCACAGGGTTAATTAGAGATTATGGGGGTTTGTATTGACCCCCATGAGCGACAGGGTTAATTAAGGGGTTATGGGGTTCTGTATTGAGCCCCATGAGTGACAGGGTTAAATAAGGGATTTTGGGGGTTTGTATTGACCCCCATGAGCGACAGGGTTAATTAAGGGATTATGGGGGTCTGCATTGAGCCCCATGAGTGACAGGGTTAATTAAGGGATTATGGGGTCTGTATTGACCCCCATGAGTGACAGGGTTAAATAAAGGATTATGGGGTCTGTATTGACCCCCATGAGTGACAGGGTTAAATAAAGGATTATGGGGTCTGTATTGACCCCCATGAGTGATAGGGTTCATTAACGGATTATGGGGGTCTGTATTGACCCCCATGAGTGACAGTTTTAATTAAGGGTTTATGGAAGTCTGTATTGACTCCCATAGGTGACAGGGTTAATTAAGGGATTATGAGGGTCTGTATTGACCCCCATAAGTGACAGGGTTAATTAAGGTGTTATGTGGGTCTGTATTGAGCCCCATGAGTGACAGGGTTAATTAAGGGATTATGGGGTCTGTATTGACCCCCATGAGTGACAGGGTTAAATAAAGGATTATGGGGTCTATTTAGATAAATAATTTAAAACAGAAGCTAAGTCAGGCCCCTTTCCTAGCTTACCCAGAACAAGGTAAACCTTTCTTTTTAGAAACTGGCTATACTGATAATTGTTTAAGTGCTGTGTTATATAAAAAAATATGACCAACATAACAAGATTATCACTTGTGCAAGTAAAACACTATCACCTGTAGAGATAAAATGTAATGATTGTGAGAAGGCTCTATTGGCTACATTAAGGGACTTTCATTATTTTCTGAATTTTATACAAGGTGAGAAAATAATAGTTAAAACAGAGCACCAACCGTTACAATATATTCAGAGCAATAAAATAAGGTCTGGTAATCTATCAAAATTGCTGCATCTTATCCTTACAAGGATGGCCTTTAGAGATAAGATATGCCCAAAATAAAAGGAATCCAGTTGCCTAAGGATTAGAGGATTTACTCGATTGTACTGCTCCAGACCCCTTTAAAGAAGAACTAGTTGCGGGAATAGGAAATGGATGGATAGATAGTTTTCTAATTCCTCCCAAGGGTTATAAAATAGGACACAAGAGTAGTCAAATAGCAGAGTTGATAGCTATATATTATGCTGTTTACACCTTCAATAGATCATAACATTAAGGAAATTGTAATCATTACTGATTCAGAATATCCCCATAATAGTTTTGTTGAATATTTACTGGTCACGAAATGCCCGGAAGAAACAGCTAAAACATGGTAAATAAATACATGCCATTGATGAAATGGTAAATTCTCATAAACTGACTATATATTGGAAGAAAACAAAGGGGCTTTCCAAGTTAAAGGGCCAGGATAAAGAGGGAAATTATCTAGCTGATAAACAAGCATAACAAAGTTCCCTCGAGGGGGAATTCATTTAAGTGGTCCATTGCAGATCACTAGACCGCAACCCCAGAAAGATATAGAATTATCCATATTTCAATGGTCCTAAGATACTCCTAATTTAGATTTGATCAGTAGTCAAAAACAAGATCCTATCATAGGTCAATTTTATAACCATATACAGGATCCAATCTAGTATCCTCTGAACAAAATAGATGTGTCAAGTAAGGAAGATTTCAGGATTTTAATTAAGTCAAAATCCCAGTTTAGCATCTTAGATGGTTTACTTAAACACATATCTAAAAATGGTATACATCAATGGGTAGTTCCTACTGCATATCAAGGTCTGATGTTACAACATGCTCATGATGCACCAACATCAGGTCACAGAGATAAAAAGATTACATATGAGATACTTCGCGATTTTGCATACTGGCCACGCATGTTGATGGATGTCCAAACTTACTGTCAACAATGTTTTTTTTATGTCCCCAGTTTCAACCCCATACACCTACCAATAGGGCTCCTCTTCAGAATAGGGGGATGTCTATACCCTGGTCAGATTTACAGATTGATTTTATTGGTCTGGTAACTACATCATCCAAAGGTAATAAATATATGTGAATTATTACATGTTTATTCACTAAATGGGTAGAATGCCTTCCAGCAACAAACTGTAAAGCTGAGACCGCCGCAATTTTGTTGATTAACCATGTCTTTTCTCGTTTTGGCCTACCACAACAAATTGAATCAGATAGAGGAATTGCTTCACCAGTAAGGTGATAAGCCGTATGTGGAGGATCCTAGGTGTTAAACATAAATTGCATATTGCTTACTGTGGCGCTTCTAGTGGTGGGGTACAATGGTACAACCAATCTATTGTAAGTTTCTTGAAGACATTTGTAAAGGAATCTGGTAAGGATTGAAATGTAAAGTTACCTTTAGTTTTAATGGCAATAATATCTACCCCTAGTACTGCTACTAAAATGTCTCCATTCAAGTTGATGACTGGGAGACGTATGGTACTCCCACAACACCTTATCTATAGGACAGAAGACCATAATTTGGTAAATGCTGCTACTACCCATCAATATATTGAACATTTTAGGAAACATTTGCAACAGGCTTTTGCTCAAAGAAATCTAGGGAAATCGGCAGGAAGCACTAAAACATATTATGATTTAAAAACATCTAAGAAAGAATGTGAGATCAAATATCAAGTTTATCTATATAACTTCCTACGTTATCAGGCAAAAGAGAACACGTTTTTACACTCATGGAAAGGACTGTATACCATTATATCCCAAAAGATGGTGAAATGATGGAGAAATATTAATCAAATGAGAACCTGTCATCCTAGATCTAAGGATTAAGGATCATTGAGAATAATTGCCATGTTGAATCATGATTTATATACGTTGCATTTTTTACACATGAAAATCTTTTGTCTCTCTACATGTCTACATAATCCATCATGTTAGGAATATATAATTAAAACCACTTATCTTTTGATTAAATATAGAAACCAAAAGAGAGAATCTAAAAATGATGAAGGAAAAGACGGATCTTGTCTGGGTGATGATGATCCTATACCAACAAGATCAGATGGAAACTATTGTGGAACCAGGTCCATCCTCAGGCGTTTTTATCCAAGAGGCTCCAGGATTTATCCTAACCGGGAGGAGAATAAATTTGCATAACATCTTATTCAGCATTGAACCCCAGATGATGATTGAAAACAATTCAATATATCCCACATAAGAATGGAGAAGACGCAAATGTGGTATCGTGACCACATTGCCCGTTCACAGGCCACTGTGAAGGAGATGTTGGAGCAACTAAGAAAAACTTTATATAAACTTTATATAAAATCACATACTTCCAAAGCATTTACCGAATCAAATAGCCAACCGTGCGTGATTGGATATGGATAACAACTATAGTTCTTGCTTCTATTGTGTTATGAATCCTAGGTTGGATGGGGGGTATCATTTATTTGGCATGTTTGAATAACAAGATCAGAAAAAGAAGCCCTCTCACCATCCAGATTAATACAGAAAATGTACCCCTAAAAAAATAATAATTAAAGAAATATATATAGATATAGAAATATTTTTATATATTCACAATATATTACTACTGTAATAATGTCACCTACGTTATGGGGAGACATTATTACAGAAAGGGGGATATGTCAGAACTTTAATATTATACATTTTTTTATATATTTCTTTTAATATAATCCTTTTTGATTTTGACATGATTTATATCCATTTGATTCTAATTAAATTTTCTGAGTTTCACTTAATGTTTGAGAATTGTCCTGTGTATTCAGGTGGGCTTATTTCAGTTCAAGACAGATAAATCGATCTTATTTTTCTATTAAATCAATTGTAATACAAAATACGTTATCATTAATAATACACCTAGATATTGATAACCCTGTTCTACTGCCTATTATATACTTATTTTCGTTGTTCAGATAGTATTTTGCTATTCCCATATGTGGTGATTACTGAAGTATTATTCCTTTCATTACTATATCGTTTTTATTGGGTATATAAAAATATATATTGTGCTAATATATTATTTTGGTATGCTATATTGATAAGATTGATTTTGTTTTCTTTTGATTATGAACTGCTAAAAGGAGATATTGGTTAATAGTATTTCATTGTTATTTTTATATTTTCCTTGAAAGGTTTTGTTGGTAGGATGGTTTATGTTTCAAAACATTTAATTATATTAATATTGTTTTCAATTTGATTGGGTTATTAACATCTGTGAATAATATAGTACTGTTTAAAAAATATTATATTATAATTTGATTGTGTTATTGACTATACATGCTATTTTATTTAGAAGCTATATTTGTCTATAAATTGATGTTATACTCGAATAAACTTATATTATTTCTAATATCTTGATATACATATCTCAACAAAGAGACTTTTGTTACAAGGTTTAGTTCCATTTTTTATATTCAATTTTCTGTTGACAAGTTTTTGTTTCTGGTTTGGTGGTTGTCTAAATGCTAAGTTGGGAGGTGGGGGGAATATATCTTTTAATTGAGCATCTTCAGGTTAGTAATGGTTTTAAATCTTTGATTATTTTCCATATTTTTTCCAAAATTGGATGGTATGTGGTCACTAGACATATACGTGAAGTAGTTTCTTTTGTTTTGTATATTAAAAGGTGTTCACATGGTATTTTGATGGCAGTGGTTATTTTCTGGGTAATAATACAGGGTTTCTAACCCTTTTCTTTGAAAGATTCAGATAGTGTTTTTAAATTTTTATCATGGTCTCCAGTGTTTGAGCATATGCGATTGTATCTAATAGCTTGACTATGGATGATGGCTTGTTTGGTGTGGCAGGGATGGAAACTAGAGCTGTTTAGGTAGCTACATCTGTCTGTGGGTTTTCTGTATACAGATTAGTGGAGAGTCCCATTGGTGATGGATATAGTAGTGTCTAGAAAGTTTACCTGCTCTGTAGAGAAATCCATTTTAAGTTTGATAAATTAATGGAAGGTATTGAATGAAATGTGAAAGTCTCTGAGTTTGCATTCTCCTTCTGTCAATATGATGAACAGATCATCTATGTAACAGTAGTATCTGTATGGTTTGTAAATGGATACAGATAAGAATGTTTCTTATAGATTGGCCATAAATAGATTGGCGTATTGTGGAGCCATTTTGGTACCCATGGCAGTTCCCATCATTTGTAGGTAGGTATCTTTGTTAAAAGTGTAATAGTTGTGGGTAAGGATATATTCTATTAGTTTAATGATAACATCATGGCCATATTTATGGTTTTGCATGTGTGTTGAAAGAAACTTAAAGCATGCTTCAGTGCCATCTTTGTGTGGAATGTTGCTATAAAGAGACTCTACATCCATGGTGACAAGTAGTATGTTAGTAGGTAGGTCTTTAATCTGACTGAGTTTGTTGAGAAAGTCAGTGGTGTCTTGTATATAGCTACTGGTGTTACAAACTAATGGTTTAAGGATGTTTTCAACATTGCAATATATCTGTTCAGTCAGTGTGTCCATATCTGGTCTCCCTGGTTTGCCTGGTTTGTGGAGCTCAACATTGGCTAACACACCTATTTAATAATTTTCGGAGATAGGTTTTAATATTTAGAATTTTATTTAAGCATTTTAAAAAATAAATGTTAATAACGGCGGTTAAAACAATAAAAAGTACTTATGTTAGAAAAAAATCACTCTTTATAACTTTTTACATATAATAATGTTAGGTCACCTCTTTTGGTAAGTGGATGAAAAATTGGCAGTTTAACAGATAAATAGTCATTGGGGTACAGAATTGAGACAAAAAATGATAAATTACATTAATATGAAAATCCATACATATAATTTGCAATATTAATTATGGTTAGAAATATTGAGTGATAACATTCAATTTAATAAATTAATTATACTCAAGTTCAGATGATCACATATAGATACAGTCAATAGTGAAAAACATTTTTTTTAATAAGAAGGATCAATAAGTGATTATTAAAGTGCATGTGCTTAGTGATTATTACCTAAAAAAGTGTTGAAAAAACTTTAATTGTGGGTCAGTCCCTATTCTGTTATTAGCAGCAGAACGGGGGATCCTCCACTTACCCCTTGCTAATATGTGCTGCTCCTACTCTATTCTAGTGAACATTCTACTTAATTGTGGAGGCTCTGGGGGCCCACTGCTTACCCTTTAGCCTGCTGTGATAGTCTAACTGCACTCTCTCTATATTGATCTGACCCCCGAGTTTTAAATGATAGATTTCTCAATCAAATGTTTTGTGGAGAATCGCCTTTTTTTAAAGATGTTATAGTTTCTTATACACTGTATATGTATAAATCAACTTATAAATTTATAAATTCCCCAGTTCCCAAATATCTGGCAATGCTTTTCTTATCTTTTAGTTGTTGATTAACGTTCCGATTGCTGTGTTTGCTTTGCATCCTCTGCCGATCAGCACTTCCTGGTGCACATAGATGATGTCATCAAGCATGGACGTTACGTGGTTTGTGGCAACATGTAGAAAGTCCCAGTTGTAGGACTGGTGGTGATGAGTTGTTCTAATTCTTGATGTATATTTTTAGGGAATGTTTTGATAAGTTTCACAAGTTGAATAACATATTTTTCTGTAGGGTCCTGGTTCAGTTTCTTATAGTAGGTAGGCAACCCAGGAAGACCAATGGTTACCGATATGGACACATACTCAGAGGAAAACATCCAAGAGAGAAAAGCATTTGAAATAAAGATGATCACATTCTTCAACACTAAAAATACAGGACTTAATATGAACTTGGGTTTTCTAACACATTATCATAATTTCTTGTGATGTTATGTTATTTCATAATAACAGGCTTAGCACTCTGGGTGAGGTGTTTGTCCAACAGGAAGGATATCACTGTGGACTACAATGCTCAGTTTTTTCATGTATATATTGATGTATATGTGTATATAGTATGAGTATATATGTTTCCTATACTATGTTATGTTTAATCCCCATATATGTATTTACCTGATGATGTCAGATACTGTATTCACTCTTTGCATCTGCTGTTTTTATTCAAACTGATGTTATTATTGCTTAAGACTTGATAAAGAGAGGTTGTACCTGTTGAAATCTCTTCACTATAAATAAAGTGTTTGTCTAATACAAAAGGTATCATAATATACTTAAATACACATTATTAATCTATCACATATATAGTTGTGAGCAATACAAGTTGTTGCTAACGCAAAGCGAGGGCTGCATCCCTACGACCCCGCACAACTTAGGCAGTTAATTATTATTAATAAATATATATATATATATATATATATATACTAGCGACTTGCCCGTCAAAAATGATGGGGCAATAGAATTGTAAGGCAGGTAATGCTGTTTGCCACAGACATAACATTTTTTGGTGGTCAGAGATCCTTCGGCGCTCATTGCGAGCCTCTTGGTTGTTGTATTTTTTTTTAGCAGAGGTGCTTTTGATGTCATTGCAAGGTAGGCGCTGATCTGCTTTTTGCGCTTATTGCACGGCTGTCCCCTGGTGTAGTTTGTGTACTATGAGCAGCGTTGGCGCTCGTTGTGAGGCGCGCGGTGAATGGCTTTTGCATTTAGTGTGATAGTGTTTTTATTTTTTGTGTATATGTATTTTTGTATGCTAATTAAATAAGTAATAAATTAATAAATTAATATACGTTATCTATTTGTAAGTAATATATGCAGGAAGCAGTGTGCTGAAGAGCTGACAATCTGTTTTGATGTTCCTGCAGCCTACAATGTAGGTTTGCACTGTTGTGGAGCTGAGGTGTAAGTGTCAGCAATGTGTGCAGTGTGTAGTGTAAATAGGCTGCGTGCGCTAGGGGGAGCCGTTATTGTAGCTGTGTACTTCTGCATTGTGTAAGTTAGTGTTGTAAATTGGAGGCGAATGTGTATGTGGTACGCGGGTGTGGATGATTTAGCGTCCTTGCTAAAAGTGTATCTTGTACCTCGTATGGCTTTTTGGAAAAGCGGTATGTGCTTGGTGGTGTTTTGCGGCTTTAGGGTCGTGTAGCCTTGTATTGGTTTTTTTCGGCTGCCATTTTTTCTCTCGCTTAGGAGATTTTCGTGTGTCTAAACTCTGTAAATTGGACTTAAATTGAGGTGTAACTTTACTTGCAGAGGTCCTGGGTGCCCCCCTGGCTGTGGGTAAGGTTTTTATGTCATTTTTGTGTGTATTATTTTTTTAATGTTTTCAGCTGCGCGCGGTTCGGCCGTTAAGATCGTATTTTTGCGAGTTCGTAATGTTTCTTTTTCTAAGTCCCGCGGCTTGTATTATTTTAGTGTAAGTCCGTATTTTTTTCTTTCTAAGTCCCGCGGCTCGTATTTTTTTGTGTAAGTCCTTATTTAGTCATTGCGTGTTAGATATATTTTTTCAAAGTCCCACTTCTGTGGGTGTTTGTAACCGCTTGAGAGGCGCCGTAGAGCCTCCACCTCCGCAAGGTGTGGCACCTTGTTTTGCGAGGGTCCGCATTTGCGGCCTGCAATGAGCCTTCAGCTCATTGCAGCCGACGTTGGAGCCCCCATCTTCCGCAAATGCGGCCCCTCGCAAAGCGTGACAACGTTTCATAGTTTGAGAACATTATATGTGCTATAAAAAAAAAAAAAGAGCAGGGGAGAGCCTCGCAATGACCGCCGAAGGTGCTCAGAGTGGTGCTCACAATGAGCGCCGACGATGAGCGACCACCTACTAATAGGAACGAGGTACGCATTGAAAGCGCTGCTGGCTGCAATGAGCGCCTTCGTCGCTCATTGCAGCCCAAGTACTGCGAAGCTCGCATGTGTGACTGTGGCGCAAACGTTACGGACAGTGTTCTTGGTCCACAACTATATATGTGATATATATATATATATATAGCAAATAAATAGTACATCTGTGTTCATATTTGAATGTCTAAAACAAGTTCTACGAGGCTCGCATGTGTGACTGTGGCACTGACTCACCTTGCTTCGTGAGGCTTGCGGTTTGTGTAACCAACATCGCAAACATTACGGACAGCGTTCTTGGTCCACAGCTATATATGTGATATATATTTTTATAAATATATATATATATATATATATATATAGTGCCTTGCAAAAGTTATCACCCCCCTTGACATTTTACCTATTTTGTTACATTACAGCCTTAAGTTCAATCTTTTGGTAATCTGAATTTCATGTGATGGATCAGAACAAAATAGTCTAAGTTGGTGAGGTGAAATGAGAAAAATATATACATAAAACTATTTTTTAGAAATAGAAAACAGAAAATTGGCATGGGTGTATGTATTCACCCCCTTTGTTATGAAGCCCATAAAAAGCTCTGGTGCAACCAATTACCTTCAGAAGTCACATAATTAGTGAAATGTTGTCCACCTGTGTGCAATCTAAGTGTCACATGATCTGTCATTACATATACACACCTTTTTTGAAAGGCCCCAGAGGCTGCAATACCTAAGCAAGAGGCACTACTAACCAAACACTGCCATGAAGACCAAGGAACTCTCTAAACAAGTAAGGGACAATGTTGTTGAGAAGCACAAGTCGGGGTTAGGCTCTAAAAAAATATCCAAAGCATTGATGATCGCCAGGAGCACCATCAAATCTATCATAAACAAATGGAAAGAACATGGCGCAACAGCAAACCTGCCAAGAGACGTCCGCCCACCAAAACTCACGGACCTGGGAAGGAGGGCATTGATAAGAGAGGCAGCACAGAGACCTAAGGTGATCCAGGAGGAGCTGCAGAGTTACACAGCAGAGACTGGAGTATCTGTACATAGAACGACAATAAGCAAGCCGTACACTCTATAGAGTTAGGCTTTATGGCAGAGTCGCCAGAAGAAAGCCATTACTTTCAGCAAAAAACAAAATAGCATGTTTTGAGTTTGTGAAAAGGCATGTTGGCGGCTTGCAAAATGTATGGAGGAAGGTGTTCTGGTCTGATGACACTAAAATTGAACTTTTCGGCCATCAAGGAAAAGATATGTCTGGTGCAAACCCAACACATCACATGACCCAAAGAACACCATCCCCACAGTGAAACATGGTGCTGGTGGCAGCATCATGCTGTGGGGATGTTTTTCAGCAGCCGGGACTGGCAAACTGGTCAGAGTTGAGGGAAAGATGGATGGTGCTATATACAGGGATATTCTTGAGCAAAGCCTGTACCACTCTGTGCATGATTTGAGGCTAGGACGGAGGTTCACCTTCCAGCAGGACAATGACCCCAAACACAATGCTAAAGCAATACTTGAGTGGTTGAAGGGGAAACATGTAAATGTGTTGGAATGGCCTAGTCAAAGCCCAGACCTCCATCCAATAGGAAATCTGTGGTCAGACTTAAAGATTGCTGTTCACAAGCGTAAACCATCCAACTTGAAGGAGCTGGAGCAGTTTTGCAAGGAGGAATATGCAAAAATCCCAGTAAGATGTGGCAAGCTCATAGAGACTTATCCAAAGCCACTTGGAGCTGTGATTGCCACAAAAGGTGGCTCTACAAAGTATTCACTTTAAGGGGATGAATAGTTATACACATTTACTTTTTCTGTTATTTCGTCCTTTTTGTTGTTTGTTTCACAAAAAAAAACAAAAAAACATCTTTAAAGTTGGGGGCATGTTCTGTAAATTAAATTATGCAAATCCTCAAACAATCCATGTTAACTCCAGGTTGTGAGGCAACAAAAGAAGAAAAATGCCAAGGGGGGTGAATACTTTTGCAAGGCATTGTATATATAGTAAATAAATAGTACATCTGTGTTCACAATTGAATGTCTAAAACAAGTTAAAAAACCTGCCTCCAGCCCAGAATTCCGAGAAAAACAGTTATTACATTGCATTCTGGGAAGCTGAGCTGGGACTCATTTTTCCAATATATATTTAATTTAACTAAATAAATAAATATATATATATATATATATATATATATATGTTATGATCCCCCTGACCACTAGTCCTTTGGACTAAAATGATGCAGTGTAATGGGCAGTCTCAAAACCCTAATCATCTTGGGCGGATCATATGAGTCCAAAGGACTTGGGGTCAGGAGCTCATGACAATATCACATATAAAAGTTGTCAAACTGCGACACGTTGTCACCCTTTGCGAGGTGCATACAACTTAGGCGGCGCTCATCGCTTGCAAGCCTCACAAAGTAAACCGTTAACGCATAGGACTTAGCCAATGAGCGCAGAAGGCGCTCATCGCTGTCAGCCTCAAGAAGCGATGCAAGCCGTTAAACCGTAGCACTTAGCCCAGGCGAGCTTCGCAATGCGAGGCAAGCTGTTAAAATATGAGACGCGGCACTTAGAACAAAAAAAGATACGAGACGCAGGACTTAGAAAAAAAAAAAATATGAGACGCAAAAATTTATGAGATTAGCAGTTGAACAAAAAAATACAAAAACACATTAAATACACCTAAAAAATTTACAAAAACATCACAGACAGCATGGGGCAACAGCCAGGATGATTTTCGCCACTTGACCCCGGACCGCATAAAACACTTCAAAACGCATAGCACTGTACAAATCACACTACGAACTACAAGATACACCCTTACAACTGCCGTAAAATGCTCATGGACCGCGAAAACCAATGCAAACTGCGTACCACTTTACACATCACACTACGACATACAAGATACACTATTACAAAAGATGCAAAATGCTCAAGAGACGCGTACCACATTAATAACATTATAACTATACAATGCCACTTTACACAATAAACCAACGGCTTTACCTCACGCTAATTGCTTCCATCTTCTTGACTTTATTTTATTCTCAAAAATGCTTTACTTGACTCAGTGGCTGGGCATCAGCTTCCACGCTGTGACACTCTCTCTGGGCTCTGAGCTGCAAAACTTTCTTCGGGATGCAACTCTCTTGCGGGCCCAGCTGCAACACACCCTCTCTAGGCTCTGGTTGCAACTCAACTCTCAATAGACAGTCTAAGCCTGTTCACTGCTGCAGCCACATTCGGCAAATGCCTCTATCCAGCCTCAGTCTCGCATATCTACCCTTCAGGACTCTCCCATATCTCTATCTAGCTTTCTCTAGCTTTGTCGCAATGGGTTCCTACACTTCCTCGTCCTTTGGATCATCATTCTGCTATTGCAGACAGTAAGACAGTAAGACAATCTTTTGCAGCAGCTTGAGACTGTAAGCGTGTGTCGCTGTGTTGCTGTGTATCTCTCTACTCGTCAACAGTGTGAAGTTTGAGTCTCTATATATCTATCAACATTAACTATTGGCAATAGTAAACTTCAACGCAATATATATCAACTGCAAGGGTAACACAGGCTCCAGTACTCAAGATGTTAATACAAATCCGAAAACCTGCATGTCATACAAAAGGTGCCTCAATGCATTGCATATTAAAGTGCTAGCTACACCTCAAATAAAAGTCATTGACAGGATGGATCCAGAGCACATCCGAGTACTTACTGAGAACGATCATGTATGTTATGTTATGTTAGTACACAACACCATTATGTGTTATACACGGGTATGTAAGAACTGTCATAATGGACAGCCTGAGGCCTTAAAGAAATAAGTGATTGACACTGATTGTCCCTAAATTTGGGTTTGTAATCCATGCTGGAGGTGAACCTCAACAGGCAAATTACTATATAGCATGGGCCATGCACAGGATTGTGTTAGAGGACCAGGTATGGTCAGGGTGTTATAGGCACAGGAACATAGGGATATAGGGCCAAGTGCTGATAAAAGAGATCACACTGATATGGATATAGTTATTGAAAGCCCAAGGAGGCCATGGCAAGGCAGAAGGATCCACAGAAAACATAATAAATGTGTTCAATTATATCTAGTTCTAGTGTATACAATTCAGCAGAATGGTGATCCAAAAGCAGTTTTGTAATACAATGATAATGTTATGATTTAGTAATATTACCTCCATAACTAAGTATAACTGTTGTTCACGCATAATGTAGAAATCTGTGCTAACAATATATACAATATTGCACAAACACACTTTGATCAGATTACTTCAGGCAATAACTCTGTAATTGTTATGGCCTGTACTGCGAACACGTTTCTTAGAATAAATAAGGTGAAATATTTGATCATGATGTCATACTTACTGCATATTTCAGGTGTTGTGTGCATCAATATGTGATTTGATGTAAAATTATAATGCTCTTAACT
The DNA here is from genome assembly GCA_027410445.1 of Discoglossus pictus. Taxonomy (NCBI): domain Eukaryota; kingdom Metazoa; phylum Chordata; class Amphibia; order Anura; family Alytidae; genus Discoglossus; species Discoglossus pictus. Next base: position 248,599,997 of record CM050166.1, read on the forward strand.
TTATATTTCATATGAAAATGTTAATCATTTGGCCATAAAAACATTATTTTCTAATTAACATAACATTATTGACATGGAAACATAGGATTACAGTAATCAAATGCATGAAGAAATAGAGGTGTCCAGACATATTTTACAATCAATCATAACAGTTATATAAATATGATGTTATCCATATATTATTAATCTTGGTATGTAGATGATCTCTGAATATATGATTTGTACACATCCACAATGCCCTTACTCAGGATGGGTATACTGAAATATGATATAGATGTGCATGTCAGATCATTAACTAAATATGATGTTTATCTTACAAATCAGTAATTATTAGAAACACATGGTCACATGGATTACGGTATAATAAGAATATAAATGTATTATATCCATACTGCACAGTCTTAAATGTATAAGACAGTGCATTAATATCATTGGTGTGGTTTAAAATGTTAACATGTGATGGATAAAAGGTAATACTGCATTATAATAATAATATTAATAATGACAATACTGCATAATAATAATATTGACGCATTGAATCTGCTAGAATCACATATGGTCATTACACCACAATAACAATAATTAGATAAATATAAATATCTTCATTCATCACTTTATGTAATAGAAGTAAACTGTAATGTACATATCACTTACATTGTATCTCCATCTGTTCATTGAAACACAGATGCAGTAACTCCAAATCAATGACACACATATTGTGTGATTTAAAAAACTTGGAAATAATATGATACAGTTCTGAAATGATCAATGTATGGTTATATTTAATTTTTTTGAAGAGGATAAAAACCTAGCAGAATCTATATGTACAATACATGTATATATATATATATATACACATATATGTGCTTTATACGGTTACTGTAACAATAAACGGACTTATCTGATATTCATCTACAAGCAGTGCAAACCATGCTGTATCTGTCAAGAGAAATAAGTTGTCACAACCAATTGCAGATATTTAGCAATGATGTTTGATTTCACAGGGAATGCTTAGCTGTGACTGCAATAAGAAGACAAGGAGTACTATCACTATCTCTGTATGCTATTGTTAGCCACATTGATATCACATGTTAAAGTTATACAAGCGTTATCATATAATAATTGTGTTGTCATGATATCATGATGGCTAAACAAGTAGACATGATTATTACTGCCAAACAAAGTCATCAGCTTTTATTAGGAGCAGAAAAGCCTATCTGGTCTATTGTTTTAAGAAACATGCTTAGCTCATGCATGTATAGCTGCTGGGTTTGATTAACATAGTATTGTAGGACTATGTAATTCCACAATTATATGTGCATTGGTACATATTAACGTAACATTGATCATGGTGCTGAAAACATGAAATATGTGTTTGTTTATGGTATGGGAAATCATTCTACTTGGGGATGTTACTTACAGAACTTCTATATGTTAGCAACTATAAATAGATTACTTACATTTTTGGTAGCATTGCTTACAGATGAACAAACTGCCTTAATGGATGCAAAATTTCCCTAAATTAAAACACATTGGTTAATTAGTTAAAAAAAAAGTAACAACCTATATAGGGACTACATTATTTCTTTTCAGCTGCATTGCTCAGTGATCATAAATTGGTTTACCGTTAACAATAATCATTCATGTCCACAGATAAGATTATCATGGCCTATGTGATGGTGGTTAGCCACATGTTTACTATATACTATTATATCATAGGTCTTGGTGAAGAGTCACCAGTGGAGTCAAACTCCACCCTGGTGGCAGAGAATTCCTACAGGTTGCTTCACTTACTACATTAAGCTGTCATCATCCTCCTCCTCATATACTGGGTCCACATCTGGTGGATGGTCTTGCTGCTGCTGCTTCTTCTCCTCCTCCTCATACCAGGAATCCTACTGGGGGTCATACAGAGGCTTTTCATATTTTACCTGAAGCTCAGCCTTCGCCTCAATGGAGAAGTCACATGTCCTTTAAGCTGAAATGAGAAATCAAGAGTATATAAAATAACAACATTGGATGATTATATGATCTCTGTGTCTTACAATATACCTGACTTCAGGAGGTGTTGATCTTGGATGGTTCAATTAGTTGCCATTACACCACAATAACAATAATTAGATAATTATAAATATCTTCATTCATCACTTCATATAATAGAAGTAAACTGTAATGTACATAGCACTTACATTGTATCTCCATCTGTTCATTGAAACACAGATGCAGTAACTCCAAATCAATGACACACATATTGTGTGATTTAAAAAACTTGGAAATAATATGATACAGTCCTGAAATGATCAATGTATGGTTATATTTAATTTTTTTGAAGAGGATAAAAACCTAGCAGAATCTATATGTACAATACAGTGCTTTATACTGTTACTGTAACAATAAACTGACTTATCTGATATTCATCTACAAGCAGTGCAAACCATGCTGTATCTGGCAAGAGAAATAAGTTAACAGAAAATACTGCACTTGCTAAGCTAACCTTTCCATTTTATATTTTCAATTATAATTGAACCATAACAATAACAATAACTGTGAAAAATAAATAAATAAATAAACATGTACAACTGTGTATATATAAATAACTCAACAAGTAAGCACAGCTAATTTAAAGAAAGAAAAATCTAATCTAAATCTAGAGATTTCTAACATAGCTCCCATATACATTTTTTATAAAAGGTCTTTAGCTCGTCTATTAAAGGCTGGGTTTAAAGGTTTAAAAATAGTTGTAGATTTATATGCAAGCATTTAAATATTTACCTTCTGTTCAAGCCACCCATTTTGTAGGTTATATCCAGAGTCCCAAGCCTCCTCCACCCGAGTCCTCCTCTTATTAAGTTGTGTTGATATTTTAGACTCAAGTCACGTCAATGAGGTGCTAAGAGGGGATTCTAACCAGGGCTCCCAAATCTTATAAAATTGAGACATCTTATCTAGTATAATGCAAGTTCATTTCTCATTTATTAATATGTAGTTAATTTTCCTAATTACCTCTTGAAAGCTTAGGGCCTTAGACTTCCATTTGCTAGCAATATGTAGTTTAACAGCAACCTCCATTAATTGAAACAACTTGTTTTGATTCGGGGACAAGTTTTGTAATCCAATTCCCAAAAGGCAGGATTCTATACTGACCGGATCGCCTTCTTAAATAGTGATGTGGCAAGTAATGTTAGGTCTCCCCATAAATTGTGAGCCACCGGACAAGACCACAAAGTATGGATATGATCCCCTATCTGATGGCATCCCCTAAAGCATTTGTTACTCTCTCGGGGGTTAATCTTCTGAAGCTTGTCAGGTGCACAGTATACCCTCTGGAGGACTTTGTCCTCGCCTATTTTTTTGTATATGGGGGGATAATTTGCCTTATACAGATCTAAAAATTTGTATGCAATGTTGACTCCTAGGTACTTTATATACAGACCAGGTTAGGTAAAGGCATATTTAGATTTCAGGAATTCAAGGACGGGATGGATCATGCCTAGACTTAAGGCCTCAGTCTTCTCTAGATTAGGTTTAAGTCCTGACACTCTGCTAAATTTATCAATAACAGACATAAGTGCTGGTATCAAAGATGATGCATTAGAGTGCATAAAATATCATCGGCAAACAGAGAGCATTTATATAGTTGCAGTCCTACTTGGAGACCATGAATCTCCCTGTGCGATCGAATAGCCTGTGCCAAAGGTTCTATAACAAGGGCAAACAGCAGGGGCCAGAGTGGGCATCCGTGCCGGGTGCCTCTTTAAGTCTGAATCTGAGCTCTATGTTCACCTGGTAGCTTCAAATTTGCTAGCGGGGAGTCATAATAAATTTTAAGTAACGTAATGAAGTGTCCCTTAGACCCAAATGTTTCTAACTTTTTATCAAGAAAAGGCCAATCGACAGTGTCAAAAGCCTTTTCAATATCTAAAGCCAGTAAACACATTGGGGGTTTTGCTCTATTCGCTAGATGTTGAATATTTTGAATTCGCCTGACATTGCCCCCCGCCTGCCTATATGGTATAAAGCCTGCCTGCTCTTTATGTATGATTTCCAGCAGAAATTTGGAAATTCAGAGCGCCATAATTTTAGCAAAATTTTAAAATCACCATTTAATAATGAGATGGGCCGATAATTCTTAAGATCAAGATTGTGCCTACCATCTTTAGGAAACACTACAACATCAACTTGATTTAACTCTGGTGGCATACTTTCCCCTCTTAGAATTACGTTGAATAAGGACGTGAGATGAGGTGTAAGCAAAGTTTCAAATTTCTTGTAATATAGATTTGTGAAACCATCCGGCCCTGGGAATTTACCCACTTTAAGGCTCTGGATGGCTGCTTTCACCTCTTCCACAGAGACATCTGAATTTAAATTAGATAGCTGTTGTTCCGTTATTGAGGGTAGGTCAAGTGATCCAAGAAAACAATCAGATGTATATATCTGCTGATAGAAACATTGAAATGTTTTTTGAATGTCTTTTGTGCTAAAAGAAATCTGACCATTGGGCATTCTGATATGAGTAACTCTAGATTGAATTTCTTTGGATTTTATTATCTTAGCTAGCATCTTTTCCGGTTTGCCTACCTTCCAATAGTATAGGTGTCTTGTCTTTCTCATAGCTTTTTCAGTGTAATGAGAGAGTACTGTAGGGGCTTCCTAATCAGTATTTGGTGGCTTGGAAACACAGGTCCGAGTCAGAATTCTGGGGAACCGTACTGGATGTAACATACACAAAATCATTCTCAGTACTAATTCCGTTTATTGCCACGTCATAGCATAGGTTATATACTTGCAAAATAGGGCGGATATTAGAGGCGATTTACAGTTCATGTTAGTCAGTTGCAAGGACAGATAATCAGGTGTTTTTCTGTTTCTTAGAACAACTAGAAATGTTTTGTGTTTTAGTAAGTCCGTAAGACATCCCAAGGATAGGAATGTGATATTATGGTTAGGCTATATCTCGCGAATATGTCAGCAAAATATGTTAACTCCTTCATCAGCAGAATATGTTAACCCCTTCATTCCCCACTTAGATCACAACGTGATCTTTATTTGGGATGTAAGCAGTGGTGTATATATATGATAGGAAGCGAACTGAGACAATGGAAGGTGATAGACCCTCAAGGGTATCAGTACATGAGATATACCTGTGACCAGGTGGTGTTAAGTCACAGTAGCTCTGTAGCCTTCATATGGACTACTTTTAGGAGACCATCTAATAAGCAGACAATGAGAACAGTAACTTTCATGATCAGTAATTCTGCCTCTTCTAAAGAGACTACACTTGCCGAGCATCTACAGAGCTGTAACAAAAAAAATAGCATTTCTCTTTCTCTATAATCAGAGGTTAACATATTAAAAAACATTCTAATGTTTTTAATTTTAACTGTAAGAACTTACAGTACTTCAAAAAGTAAAATCTGTTTCTTTATGGGTCTAGGGGTCTAACTAGCACAGGCTAAATATAAACTTTCAACTTTTAGTTTCCTAGATAGTAATTTTAATCATGTTTTGAAAAATATGGAAAAAAAACTATTTTTTATTTTTTTCTTATTTTGGATCAATTGGATCTCACAGCAATAAGTCTGGATTCCCCCTTGCTTGGAGAGCTGCATATACCCCGTCTTTTACGGCTTGTGTTCAAGTCTCTGGGGGCTCTAGGAGGTAGTGGATTCTTGTTCTGAGATTGTGAGCCAACTGGAGTCCACTGTCTCTTGGGAATGGGAGGGGAGGATGATCCTGACCCCCTACCGATATTTCTTTTGAGCACAGATGTAAATGACATAGAACAGCTAGGCAGTCCTCCAATGTACAAGTGGTATGTGAAGTACCTTGGTTTTTAAAAGTGAGGGCAAAGGGAAAGTTCCATCGGTACTGCACTTTATGCTGCTGCAGAATAGCCAAAGCAGGTTTCACCTGTTTTCATCTCTCCAACGTGTTGGGAGATAAATGGACATAGAATTGCAGATTGTAGTTATCCGGGCCCTTGATTATTTGCAGCTTTCTGGTCTCTGAAAGTAAGAGGTCCCTAGACTGTTGTCTTAGAAATCTCACAATGACATATTCAGGAACCTCAGGATTTCTTGTACCACCAAGAGCTCTATGAGCCGGCTCTATCTCTAGAGTAGTGTCTGTTTGATCAGGGAGAATAGCAGCAAAGGTCTCCCTTAGATATGCTGTTAAGTCTTGAACATTTCTTGGTATTCCACGCACCCTGATATTATGATGGCGAGACGGATTCTCTAGATCTTCAATCTTGTCTGTAAGCTCCATGATGTTGAAAGTATTCTGGTCAATAGATGTCCTGTCACGTTGTTGAGCTTCTCCAACCTGATCTACTATTTCTTCCAGTAATTGAGTTCTTTGCTCCCACTCCTTTAAATCTTTCCTCAGCGGTTCAATTACTTTGTTTAGAAGTAGCTCAATTGTGGCTATTGATCTAGCAGAGAGGTCAATATGTTGATTCGGTAGTAGGAATGTCCTCCTGGTCTGAAGAGTCTGAACGATCAGAGGCAGAATCCATCTGAGACGTGGGCTTGGCCGCCTTAGGTGGGAAATGCTCCCGGATGCCTCTCGTGGACCGACCTCTTTTGCCTTTTTTCATGTTTGAGATTTAGGATTATCGTGGTCAGGGAAGCTGTCAAGTACCCCTTAGATTTCTTTTTTTTTTTTTTTGAGGCAGGTGTAAATAATTTAAGAGCAGGAACACTGTTTCCTTACTTGCATTTAAGATCAGTAGTTATATTTGAAAGGAAGACTAGTGATGGTTTTGGTGCTAGTCAGAACCCCCTTTGGGCTTATAATTACATTTTTATTTCAGTGTCTTTAGGACAGAAGAAACGATTAAGATATTTGTGTTTTAAGCACAAGTTTTAGACACCCAGATAGAAAGACTTTGAGTAGCTTTTAGTTTGCAATGAAGGTTAATATACAAGATCATGAGGAGCTGGTGGGGTAGCAATCCCTCAAAATGTTAGTAGTTACTTAGCAGTTCTTCCTGGGAATGGGTTGGTTATCTTCAACAAATAGAAGTTTGTATTCTGCGAAGTATCATTTGCAATGAACCCGAATGTCCACACAGTGGCAGCACAAGACCAAATTGCCAGATTATATATTCCATTTATTTAGCTTCTGTTAAAAGTTGTTCAGGGCTTACTAAGATTACACACCAGTCAGATTGGCCCAGCCTAGAACAGGCTTATTAGATCCAAGTCACTCAGGTGATTCTGTAGTTTTTCCTTTCTTTTTGGCAGGAGTGACACTCCAACAGTAAAGTTTGTGATTCCAGCCCAAAGTTGGTTTATTAAGTCTATGCCACTCTGGAGATTCTGCAGTATGTTAATACAAAAGTGCCATTATAGCAGTAATATTTGTGATATGTAGGCTTTGTGGGGTAACCTTGTCTCAGATGCAGCTTTCAAGCAAACAATATCAACAGCACAGCACCTGTTGCACAGAAGAATGGATTGTAAACTGATGCAGTCAAGATCTTTTATGGCTAGAAGCAGGGGTGTTAGTCTGTAGTATGTGTAGATTATCAGTCCTCTGAGTTGATTAAAGATAAAAGGACTTTGACAGCACTAGCAGTACTGTCTGTGGGCCTTAATTTATCTGAGCCAGTTATGGAATACAAGGATTAGAAGAACATCTGGCTCATTTCAGCAAACCTGTGGTAGTAGCAGTCACTGGTCTATGCAGCAGGGTGCCAGCAAGGGACTCTCTGAACCCTCTAATGTAGGTAAAGAGATAGCCACCCTCTATCTTCCTGCTTCTTTCCTCCAGTCCCCCAGTACTCACTTTACAGTTGTGTCACCAGGCATAGGGTCTCAGGGTTAATGGGTAAATAGAAGCCTCCTCACCAGGCCCAAAATCCAAGACGGCGGGCGCCCATTTTGTGGGCTTTTTCCCCCGCCCTGCCACTCCTCAAACTGTTGGGCAGTGTGGTCACAAGCTACCCTGGACCTCCCTGGCCGGAACCTGCTGCCACCGGGTGCCTCGGGAAAGCTCCTGAGGTGATCTTGTGGCCCCACAAGGGCCTGGGCCTTCACCTCAGTCCCTGTGTAAATCCAAGATGGCCGCCGCCTGATCTTGGGGTCTCTTTAGCTCCAACTGCCTCCTGTGTAGCTCTGGCCTGGCCCTTCTGCAGTGTTGCAGTTTCTGGCAAAGGGTGCCTGTAGCAGGCGCAGGGCATCTGAAGCTCTCACCTCCCGGTAGGTCCCTGCAGAAAGGCAGTCTTCTAGTGAGCTGGCTGGGTGCAGGTTTCTCTGCAGCTGTGCCTCCAAAGGTATCTTTTGAGGGTCCCACGGGGGAAATGGGTCCCCCCTCTTCTTCCCCCAGTTGTTTTCAGGGCATGCAGTTTAATTATGATGCACTAGGGCTATCTATAAGCTCACTTTTAGTGTTAACACGTCTAGCTCCAGCAGATGAAAGCTCCGCCCCCCTTAAATATACATTTGAATGGATTCTCATTGTAATCTGGTAATTAGACACAAAGGTATATTATATAACTAGTCATATCCAGGGGGATGGCATGGCCCCAGACTGCAAGTTTTCCCAGCAGGTCCGGAAAAACGTTCACTTGGACGAAACGATCCTTCAGCATCCGTTATCACTTATTGAAATTAGTGGTAGCTGTAGAGTAACCAAGTGTTGCTCAGGGACTTGCCAACTCAGAGGACATCTTTCTTCTCACCTTTCACTGACAGTTATCTTATCAGTGCTTCACAAACCTCACATCCCTCACATACACCCCCAAATGGGCAACTAAATGGCAGATGAGATTGAATATAATTAAAAGTAAAGATATGCATTTGAGAAGGAAAGATAGGCATGCCATTTATAATCTTAATGGAGCAAATCTAGGGGTATCAGATATAGAAAGGTATTTGGTAGTGCTTGTGGACAACCACCTAGGTAACAGTTCTCAATGCCAAGCAGCATATACAAAGGCAAGTAAAATATTAGTATGCATTAAGACGGGTATAGAAGCAAGGGGAGCAAATATAATTCTGCCATTATACAAATCCTTAGTGCATCCTCATTTGGAATATGGAGTACAATTTTGGGCACAACTTCATAAAAAGGACATTTTAGAGCTGGAAAAAGTACAGAGAAGGGCAAACATACTAATAAGGGGAATAGAAAGTCATGAAGACTAAATTAAGCTTATTTTCTCTAGAAAAAAGACATCTAAGAGGGGATATGATTACCTTATATAAATACATCCAGGGTCAATATAAGGCTTTGTCAAGTGAACTTTTTGTACCAAGAGGTTTTCAACTGACAAGAGGACATGCTTTGAAGTTAGAAGTAAAAATATTCCACCTTAAAGAAAGAAAAGGGTTCTTCACAGTATGGTGAAGGGTTCTTCATAGTAAGGTGGATTTCTCTACCAAAGATGACAGCAGATTTAATAAATACATTTAAAAAGGGACTGGGTATATTTTTAAAATAAAAAGGGCATTTAGTGTTATTCTGGTTAATTAGAGAGGGAGTATTGATCCAGGGAGGATCACGGTCACCAGTATATGTTGCCAGGGAGGAATTGTTTTTATTTTCCCTTTTGAGACAGTTGGCAAAGTTTCACTTGTTTTTTTTTTCTGTTTGCCTTCCTCTGGATCAATTAATCTGCATACTGCAGCTCAGAGGAGATCTTAAAAGGTTGAACTTAATGGACTTAATGTATTTTTTTAACCTCAATTACTATTTAGCTATGTAACATTTTATAGCATTATAGAAGGGCTTGACAAATTCCGGGAACCAGCGACAGTATTATATTTTATTGATGGAACACATATATTTCCATATATAACACAAAGTCTGGCTCTATGAGCTTGCCACATCTTACCACCGGGATTCTGCCCATTCCTCCTTGCAAAACTGCTCCAGCTCCTTCAAGTTGGATGGTTTGCTCTTGTGAACAGCAATCTTTAAGTCTGAACACAGATTTTCTATTGGATTGAGGTCTGGGCTTTGACTAGGCCATTCCAACACATTTACATGTTCCCCCTTCAACCACTCAAGTGTTGCTTTAGCAGTGTGTTTGGGGTCATTGTCCTGCTGGAAGGTGAACCTCCATCCTAGCCTCAAATCATGCACAGAGTGGTACAGGTTTTGCTCAAGAATATCCCTGTATTTAGCACCATCCATCTTTCCCTCAACTCTGTCTGACCAGTTTCCCAGTCCCGGCTGCTGAAAATCATACCCACAGCATGATGCTGCAGCTACCATGTTACTGTGGGCGTGGTGTTCTTTGGGTGATGTGATATGTTGGGTTTGCGCCAGACACAGCCTTTTCTTTGATGGCCCAAAAGTTCAATTGTAGTCTCATCAGACCAGAGCACCTTCCTCCATACATTTTGGGAGTCTCCCACATGCCTTTTCGCAAACTCAAAACATGCCATTTAGTTTTTTGATGAAAGTTCTTCTGACCATTCTGCCATAAAGCCCAACTCTATTGTCGTCCTATGTACAGATACTCCAGTCTCTGCTGTGGAACTCTGCAGCTCCTCCAGGGTTACCTTATGTCTCTGTGCTGCCTCTCCGATGAATGCCCTCCTTACCCGGTCTTTGAGTTTTGGTGGGCGGATGTCTCTTGGCAGGTTTGCTGTTGTGCCATGTTCTTTCCATTTGGTTATGAAATATTTGATGGTGCTCCAAAGCTTTGGATATTTTTTTATAACCTAACCCTGATTTGTACTTCTCAACAACATTGTCCCTTACTTGTTTGGAGCATTCCTGGGTCTTCATGGCAGTGTTTGGTAAGTAGTGCCTCTTGCATAGAAGTTCCAGCCTCTGGGGCCTTTCAAAAAAGTGTGTATATGTAATGACAGATCATATGACACTTAGATTGCACACAGGTGGACATCATTTCACTAATTATGTGACTTCTGAAGGTAATTGGTTGCACCAGAGCTTTTTATGGGCTTCATAACAAAGGGGGGTGAATACATACGCACATGTCAATTTTCTGTATTCTATTTAAAAAAAAAAAGTTTATGTATATATTTTTCTCATTTCACTTCACCAACTTAGACTATTGTGTTGTGATCCATCACATAAAATTCAGATTAACAAAACATTGAGCTGTAATGTAACAAAATAGTTAAAAAGTCAACTGGGGTGAATACTTTTGCAAGGCACTGTATGTAGATTTACTAAGATAACTTATTTGTACATTTAATCATATCATTCTTTCCACTATTTTTTGTTGCTTAATAACATCTACAATTCTCCTTTACTATCCAGTAGTGTCTCATTACTGAAGGTATGAAGTTGATTTTCTCCTACAATTCTCCATCTTGTCTAAGTTACATGCTGAGACTGAACCTACATGTCCTGTGAGACTTGTAAAAAATGTTATACATATCTGGAGTGTTGTAGAGGGCCATATTTAACAGAACCTTGTTTTTATTTGCCTTACTTTGGCTTAGAATCCTCCCAATGCTGTTATGGGTTATTGCTTAGATAATTCTTCCCATGATATTCCATAAACAACTGCATGCATTTATTTTGCTAGCACAGTTCTGTATATGCAATCAGATCAACCTGAAACAGAGCAAGAAAAGTTATTATATATGTACCAAGTATCTAGCCACAGAGCATCAGGTGCGTTTGATTTCTGTTAGCAACAGGAAACTGTAGCTGACATCTGTGCTTTGCAAAAAAAGAAAGGCAAATAAATAAGATATATAAAATAAGTACTGTTCTGCTAAATCACACACAACAATTGCTCTGCAGTAAATACATTTGTCCTTGATTGGCTTAGTTTGATGACTGTAGGGCAGATGCTTAGTTCCAAGAAGCAAAAAAATACATTTATGTATGCTGTGAATGTGCTCAATCACTTGTCACTTTTGTCACTGCACAAAGTAGCAGATTAAAATATATAGATGAAAAAGAGTGTCACACACCTGAGAAAAGACAAACCTGAAATAGGGCTAAGAGTGCATCTATCTATCTATATTCTGAAAATTGTAGCAGTCTTGAGTCTAGGTCAGTATCAGACTTTTTAATGCAAAGAAAAAGCATACATTTAGTCACACATATTAATAAAGGCTCATTCAGTGCCTTCATTTTAATGATTATCAGATAATGTTTATTCTGAAAATTGTTAAAAAAAGTTTTTTATTAAAATTTTCAATCCATCAATTATGTTTATGAATATTGTATTATCCCAAAAATTTCTTGGTTTAATCCATAATGCCTCATAGCATTAAGTATGTAACAAAGTATCACTTTATCACATATAATAGTTGTCAAACTACGAAGCTCGTGAAGCTGCGTCGGTTGTGTTTGTCCGCAAATGCAGACCTCGCAAAGCGTGTGTCCGCATTTGCGGAGGTGGAGGCTCAAAGGCGCCTCACACGCGGTTAAAAACACACATACATGCACAACTTGGAAAAAAAAACGACCTCGGAACCAACCTTAACGTAACAAACACCCACACGCACGAAAAATGCGACCATAACGGCCGAACCGCGCGCACCTAAAAACAGTCAAAACACCCCAAATATTCACAAAAGATACATAAAAAGCTTACCCATAGCAAGGGGGGCATCAAGGATCTCTGAAAGTGAAGTTACACCTCCTTTTAAGTCCAAATTCCTGAGTTCAGACACACGAATATCCCCTAAGCGAGAGAAAAAATGGCCGCCGAAAAAAACAAAAACGAGGCTCAAAGCCCAGGACTGCCCAGACACACACGCACGACTTGGAGAAAAAAAACGACCTCGGAACCAACCTTAACGTAACAAACACCCACACGCACGAAAAATACGACCATAACGGCCGAACCTCGCGCACCTAAAAACAGTCAAAACAAACCAAATACTCACAAAAAATACATAAAAAGCTTACCCATAGCAAGGGGGGGGGGGCATCCAGGACCTCTGAAAGTGAAGTTACACCTCCATTTAAGTCCAAATTCCCAAGTTCAGACACACGAAAATCCCTTAAGCGAGAGAAAAAATGGCCGCCGAAAAAAACGAAAACAAGGTTTAAAGCCCAGGACTGCCCAGACACACACACACACACGACTTGGAAAAAAAAATGACCTCGGAACCAACCTTAACGTAACAAACACCCACACGCACGAAAAATACGATCATAACGGCCGAACCGCGCGCACCTAAAAACAGTCAAAACACACCAAATAGTCACAAAAGTTACACCTCCATTTAAGTCCAAATTCCCGAGTTCAGACACACGAAAATCCCCTAAACAAGAGAAAAAATGGCCACCGAAAAAAACGAAAACGAGGCCCAAAGCACAGCCACGTACAACTTACCCAAGAAGGGATCCGAGATAAGCTTGGAAACCTGCATTAACCCCATGGGATCCGAGATAAGCTCGGAGACCTGCATTAACCCCACATTAACCATTGTAGTAGGGTTTCCCGATCGCATGCGATCGGGGACCCACACTGCAATGAAAATTAAAAATTCCTGCATTACAGGTCCTTAAAGGACCATAAAGGTCCTTAAAACACTCATTATAAAAGAAAACAATTATACACTATCACCCTGTCACTCATGGGGGTCAATATAGACCCCCATAAGTCCTTCAGTAACCCTGTCACTCATGGCGGTCAATACAGACCCCCATAAGCACTTAATTAACCCCCTCACTCATGGGGGACAATACAGGCCCCCATAAGCACTTCATTACCCCTGTCACTCATGGGGGTAAATATAGACCCCCATAAGCCATTCATTAACCCTGTCACTCAGGGGGGTCAATACAGACCCCCATAACCCCTAATTAACCCTGTCACTCATGGGGGTCAATATAGACCCCCATAAGTCCTTCAGTAACCCTGTCACTCATGGCGGTCAATACAGACCCCCATAAGCACTTAATTAACCCCCTCACTCATGGGGGACAATACAGGCCCCCATAAGCACTTCATTACCCCTGTCACTCATGGGGGTAAATATAGACCCCCATAAGCCATTCATTAACCCTGTCACTCAGGGGGGTCAATACAGACCCCCATAACCCCTAATTAACCCTGTCACTCATGGGGGTCAATATAGACCCCCAAAAGCCCATCATTAACCCTGTCACTCATGGGGGTCAATACAGACCACCATAAGCCCTTCATTAACTCTGTCACTCATGGGGGTCAATACAGCCCCCCATAAGCACTGCATTACCCCTGTCCCTCATGGGGGTAAATATAGATGACCATAAGCCATTCATTAACCCTGACACTCAGGGGGGTCAATACAGACCCCCATAAACCTTTATTAACCCTGTCACTAATGGGGGTCAAAACAGACCCCCATAATCACTTCATTAACCCCCTCACACATGGGGGTCAATATAGACCCCCACAAGCCCTTCATTAACCCTGTCACTCATTGGGGTCAATACAGACCCCCATAAGCACTTAATTAACCCCCTCGCTCATGGGGGACAATACAGACCCCCATAAACCCCTAATTAACCCTGTCATTCATGGGGGTCAATATAGACCCCCATAAGCCCTTCATTAACCCTGTTACTCATGGGGATCAATACAGACCCCCATAAGCCCATCATTAACCCTGTCACTCATAGGGGTCAATTCAGGCCCCCATAAGCACTTCATTACCCCTGTCACTCATGAGGGTAAATATAGACCCCCTTAAGCCATTCATTAACCCTGTCACTCATGGGGGTCAATACAGACCCCCATAAACCTACATTAACCCTGTCACTCATGGGGGTCAATACAGACCCCCATAAACCCCTAATTAACCCTGTCATTTATGGGGGTCACTATAGACCCCCATAAGCACTTAATTAACCCCCTCGCTCATGGGGATCAATACAGACCCCCATAATCCCTCTAATTAACCCTGTCATTCATGGGGGTAAATATAGACCCCCTTAAGCCATTCATTAACCTGTCACTCATTGGGGTCAATACAGACCCCCATAAACCTACATTAACCCTGTCACTCATGGGTTTCAATACGGACCCCCATAAGCACTTCATTTACCCCCTCACTCATGGGGGTCAATACAGAGCCCCATAAACCCCTAATTAACCCTGTCATTCATGGGGGTCAATATAGACCCCCATAAGCCCTTCAGTAATCCTGTCACTCATGAGGGTCAATACAGACCCCCATAAGCTCTTCATTAACCCTGTCACTCATGGGGGTCAATACAGACCCCCATAAGCCCTTTATTAACCCTTTCACTCATGGGGGTCAATATAGACCCCCATAAGCCCTTTGTTAACCCTGTCACTCATGGGGGTCAATACAGACCCCCATAAACCTACATTAACCCTGTCACTCATGGGGGTCAATACAGCCCCCCATAATCCCTTCATTAACCCTGTCACTCATGGGGGTCAATACAGACCCCCATAAGCCATTCATTAACCCTGTCACTCATGGGGGTCAATACAGACCCCCATAAGCCTTTTATTAACCCTTTCACTCATGGGGGTCATTATAGACCCCCATAAGCCCTTTGTTAACCCTGTCACTCATGGGGGTCAATACAGACCCCCATAAACCTACATTAACCCTGTCACTCATGGGGGTCAATACAGCCCCCCATAATCCCTTCATTAACCCTGTCAATCATGGGGGTCAATACAGACCCCCATAAGCACTTCATTAACCCCCTCACTCATGGGGGTCAATACAGACCCCCATAAACCCCTAATTAACCCTGTCATTCACGGGGGTCAATATAGACCCCGATAAGCACTTCATTAATCCTGTCACTCATGGGGGTCAATACAGACCCCCATAAGCCTTCATTAACCCTGTCACTCATGGGGTCAATACAGACCCCCATAAGCCCTTTATTAACCCTGTCACTCATGGGGGTCAATATAGACCCCCATAAGCCCTTCGTTAACACTGTCACTCATAGGGGTCAATACAGACCCCCATAAGCCTTCATTAACCCTGTCACTCATGGGGGTCAATACAGACCCCCATAAGCCCTTCATTACCCATGCACTCATGGGGGTCAATATAGACCCCCATAAGCCCCTCATTATCACTGTTACTCATAGGGGACAATACAGACCCCCATAAGCCCCTAATTAACCCTGTCACTCATGGGGGTCAATATAGACCCCCATAAGCCCTTCATTAACCCTGTCACTCATGGGGGTCAATAGAGACCCCCATAAACAGTTAATTAACCCCCTCTCTCATGGAGGTCAATACAGACCCCCATAAACCCTTAATTAACCCTGTCACTCAGGAGGGTCAATACAGCCCCCCATAAGCACTTAATTAACCCCCTCACTCATGGGGGACAATACAGGCCTTCATAAGCACTTCATTACCCCTGTCACTCATGGGGGTAAATATAGACCCCCATAAGCCATTCATTAACCCTGTCACTCAGGGGGGTCAATACAGACCCCCATAACCCCTAATTAACCCTGTCACTCATGGGGGTCAATATAGACCCACATAAGTCCTTCAGTAACCCTGTCACTCATGGCGGTCAATACAGACCCCCATAAGCACTTAATTAACCCCCTCACTCATGGGGGACAATACAGGCCCCCATAAACACTTCATTACCCCTGTCACTCATGGGGGTAAATATAGACCCCCATAAGCCATTCATTAACCCTGTCACTCAGGGGGGTCAATACAGACCCCCATAACCCCTAATTAACCCTGTCACTCATGGGGGTCAATATAGACCCCCAAAAGCCCATCATTAACCCTGTCACTCATGGGGGTCAATACAGACCACCATAAGCCCTTCATTAACTCTGTCACTCATGGGGGTCAATACAGCCCCCCATAAGCA
Organism: Discoglossus pictus; assembly: GCA_027410445.1. NCBI lineage: Eukaryota > Metazoa > Chordata > Amphibia > Anura > Alytidae > Discoglossus > Discoglossus pictus. The sequence continues at coordinate 248,616,776 of CM050166.1, forward strand.
CTGCATTACCCCTGTCCCTCATGGGGGTAAATATAGATGACCATAAGCCATTCATTAACCCTGACACTCAGGGGGGTCAATACAGACCCCCATAAACCTTTATTAACCCTGTCACTAATGGGGGTCAAAACAGACCCCCATAATCACTTCATTAACCCCCTCACACATGGGGGTCAATATAGACCCCCACAAGCCCTTCATTAACCCTGTCACTCATTGGGGTCAATACAGACCCCCATAAGCACTTAATTAACCCCCTCGCTCATGGGGGACAATACAGACCCCCATAAACCCCTAATTAACCCTGTCATTCATGGGGGTCAATATAGACCCCCATAAGCCCTTCATTAACCCTGTTACTCATGGGGATCAATACAGACCCCCATAAGCCCATCATTAACCCTGTCACTCATAGGGGTCAATTCAGGCCCCCATAAGCACTTCATTACCCCTGTCACTCATGAGGGTAAATATAGACCCCCTTAAGCCATTCATTAACCCTGTCACTCATGGGGGTCAATACAGACCCCCATAAACCTACATTAACCCTGTCACTCATGGGGGTCAATACAGACCCCCATAAACCCCTTATTAACCCTGTCATTTATGGGGGTCACTATAGACCCCCATAAGCACTTAATTAACCCCCTCGCTCATGGGGATCAATACAGACCCCCATAATCCCTCTAATTAACCCTGTCATTCATGGGGGTAAATATAGACCCCCTTAAGCCATTCATTAACCTGTCACTCATTGGGGTCAATACAGACCCCCATAAACCTACATTAACCCTGTCACTCATGGGTTTCAATACGGACCCCCATAAGCACTTCATTTACCCCCTCACTCATGGGGGTCAATACAGAGCCCCATAAACCCCTAATTAACCCTGTCATTCATGGGGGTCAATATAGACCCCCATAAGCCCTTCAGTAATCCTGTCACTCATGAGGGTCAATACAGACCCCCATAAGCTCTTCATTAACCCTGTCACTCATGGGGGTCAATACAGACCCCCATAAGCCCTTTATTAACCCTTTCACTCATGGGGGTCAATATAGACCCCCATAAGCCCTTTGTTAACCCTGTCACTCATGGGGGTCAATACAGACCCCCATAAACCTACATTAACCCTGTCACTCATGGGGGTCAATACAGCCCCCCATAATCCCTTCATTAACCCTGTCACTCATGGGGGTCAATACAGACCCCCATAAGCCATTCATTAACCCTGTCACTCATGGGGGTCAATACAGACCCCCATAAGCCCTTTATTAACCCTTTCACTCATGGGGGTCAATATAGACCCCCATAAGCCCTTTGTTAACCCTGTCACTCATGGGGGTCAATACAGACCCCCATAAACCTACATTAACCCTGTCACTCATGGGGGTCAATACAGCCTCCCATAATCCCTTCATTAACCCTGTCAATCATGGGGGTCAATACAGACCCCCATAAGCACTTCATTAACCCCCTCACTCATGGGGGTCAATACAGACCCCCATAAACCCCTAATTAACCCTGTCATTCACGGGGGTCAATATAGACCCCGATAAGCACTTCATTAATCCTGTCACTCATGGGGGTCAATACAGACCCCCATAAGCCTTCATTAACCCTGTCACTCATGGGGTCAATACAGACCCCCATAAGCCCTTTATTAACCCTGTCACTCATGGGGGTCCATATAGACCCCCATAAGCCCTTCGTTAACACTGTCACTCATAGGGGTCAATACAGACCCCCATAAGCCTTCATTAACCCTGTCACTCATGGGGGTCAATACAGACCCCCATAAGCCCTTTATTACCCATGCACTCATGGGGGTCAATATAGACCCCCATAAGCCCTTCATTATCACTGTTACTCATGGGGGACAATACAGACCCCCATAAGCCCCTAATTAACCCTGTCACTCATGGGGGTCAATATAGACCCCCATAAGCCCTTCATTAACCCTGTCACTCATGGGGGTCAATAGAGACCCCCATAAACAGTTAATTAACCCCCTCTCTCATGGAGGTCAATACAGACCCCCATAAACCCTTAATTAACCCTGTCACTCAGGAGGGTCAATACAGCCCCCCATAAGCACTTAATTAACCCCCTCACTCATGGGGGTCAATACAGACCCCATAAACCCCTAATTAACCATGTCACTCATGGGGGTCAATATAGACCCCCATAAGCCCTTCATTAACCCTGTCACTCATGGGGGTCAATACAGCCCCCCATAAGCCCTTAATTAACCCCCTCACTCATGGGGGTCAATACAGACCCCTATAAACCACTAATTAACCCTGTCACTCATGGGGGTCCATAACCCCATCAGTCCCATAAGGGTATATTAAGACCATTATGGGCCTGTTACAATCCAACATTAACCACATAAGTGCCATGATGGTCCTCAAGGACCATTATGACACTAAGTATAAACACTACACTGCACTATACCCCCCCAATAAAACATTAAATATCAACTAAACAGCCTCTACACTAACCTATTAACACCTACACTACCTACACTACCTACCCCCTAATAACCCCCACCACTCTAATTACAAAAAATAAAAAATCTACATTACATAAAATAAAAACCTAAGCCACAAAAAATAAAAAATCTACATTACAGAAAATAAAAAAAAACTTAGTCACAAAAATAAAAAAAGGAACATTACAGAAAATAAAAAAAACACATTACAACCCCCCCCCCCCCCACTACAGAAAAAAAAATGACACACCTGAAAAGGAAATACATACAATACATACAATACAATACATTCAATATAATACATACAATATAATACAATACAATTAAATACAATACAATTAAATACAATACAATACACCCTTATCTAATATACAATACATTCTATCTATCTAATATACATCCCCCAATCTATCTAAATAAATACCATAATCTAATATACATCCTATCTATCTAATATACATCCCGCAATCTATCTAAATAAATACAACAATCTAATATACAATACATGCTATGCTATCTATATAAAACACATACCCCTAGCTAACATACAATAAATGCTATCTACAGCATATATATAAAATAATCTAATTATAAGCTAAAATAAAATAATTAAGACCACTTACCTTTGCAGATGTCCATTCAGATCAGCCACCTAGGGAACAAAAATAAAAAAATTAGTGCAACACGTTTACAGTAAATACTAAATATTCTAAACATTCTAAATATTGTACTCACCTTTCCAGCATGTCCCGTCCTTATTCTCTGTTGCGGCACCTGTTAAAAAAAACATAACATTAATACACATACATAAACATAAAAATAAAATAAACATAATCTACATTGTACTTACCTCCCCGCGATGTCTCCGGCCTCTTCCTCCTCTTCTGCCACGCCCTGTAAAAAAATAATAATAATAAATACTCACATCCGCACTCACGGACATCCCCGATGCTAATAAGGCTCCCGGAGACTTTTCCGGAAGAAAATAGGCAATGGCGCCTTCTGGCCTTTTGGTTGAAATTGCTGTCTATTAAATTCACCTAATCAGGAGGGGCCAATGTGTGAGCGAATCAGAAAGGGATACACGCTACAATCCCACTCTGATTGGATAATGCACCTGTCAATCTTTATTTAAACCAATCACAAGGCGCAGATGCCTTCAGCCAATCACAATGAAATACACCCCCACAGGGTGATTGGCTGGAGGCATCTGCACATTCTGATTGGTTGCACTGACAATAGCCAATCACAATGGAATACACCCACACGTACTGATTGGTGAAGGCATTTGCACTTTCTCATTGGCTATTGTCAATGTCAATCAGTATTACAACCAATGGGAAGGCGCAGATGTCTTCACCAATCAGTACGTTGGGCTGTATCCCATTGTGATTCGCTGATGGCAATAAAGCCTTCGGTTTGTTTCAAATAAAGATTGACAGGTGCGTTACCCAATCATCGTGGGATTTTGGGATGTATCCCTTTCTCATTGCTTCACAATCAGCGTCTTCTCATTGGCTGAATTTGATAGACAGTGTTTTTAGCCAATCAGAAGCCGCCATTGCCAATTTTATTCTGGAATACTCCGTAGGAAGCTCATTATCATCGGAGACATCCGCCAGTAAGTTTCTTTGTCTCACAGCTATATGAAAGGATTCATATACTATGTCATTAACAGTTCTTAAGTGTACAAAATTTGTGCACCAGCACCATTTAAAAGTAGTATTCGTAAGCAGAAACGTTCACGGTTTCTTGGACTGATCGTGTAAATTCTTGGTATTATTTTATTTCCTCTGCTTTTTCTTGGTCTCCATCATCCATTAACGAAAACATAATGATATGGAATCTCAATATATAAGAATTGTGTTGCTTGTGAATCTGTTGAATTTAATTGAAACCATGCAGTTTGTGTAGTGTGACGATGCTCACTTTGTGCCAATGCAATAGTTTCAGTTCCAGCATGGAAATACACTAAATGTCTTTGTGGCAAATGTACAGCAAATCTATATACTGCACGTGCTCAATCGTGCATTTAAAATTTTAGAAGACGCCACATAGCTTGTGGTGCACTGACATAGCGAGCATCTACATGAGATGCAATTTCATCATGTACTAACTCAGTGCTTTCGGTATTGTCTGCACTTTTGACGACTACAGTAGCTGCATCATAGCCTTTGTAAATATATTTGTATACATATGTAATGGATTTGATGGAAGTGCAGGCTTCTACATTAATGTGTGCATTATACTTCATAAGTAAATGTGGATTGTATGGTACCATATATCTAATGTCAACGTTTTTCCCACAAATAATGGCACTTTGTCCCTCTCTTCTTCTACATAATGGATAGCCATCACAATTGGCATAAGATTTGTCTCTATAATCTTTTGTAAATTCTTTAGTACATTTATTATTTTCCATACATGGTGACTGTGGATTACCATCTCCACACTCTGTGAATCATCCGATAAGTTACAATCTCATATAGTCTACCATAGTCTAGCAATAATGACTGAATCCACTTTGTCACCAGTATCTAACTTATCTTTTTCTTGAAGGATTATAAAAAGATTTGCATGTGGAAGCCCTCTTTTTTTTAATTCAATTGTATAAACATAAGCAAGACATTTGCCAAATATCTGAGTTACAGTCATATGATGTATTAATTAATTAATTAAATTTAATTTTGAAAACTCTGGGTACTAAATCTGGTCTATCGGAAGCAGTTTGGACAATAAGTAAATTTTGTGTAATCTCTGGCCATTGGGGATTACATGTAAATGTAATAAATCAATCTGGTTTCCCAAATTTGGTGACAAAACCCATGGCATCATTGTATCTTTCTCGCATATTGCGAGGAGATCCCTGGAAAGAAGATGGTAAAATGATGGTTTTGCCAGCTGTCATGTCTCTGCTTGTAGCAACCTCAGCGACATAATCCATTAATCCACAATACTGTTCTACACGTAGTTTATCTTGTTGATATTTTATGAAGTTTAAATTATTGTCCTCAACTTGCAAATAGGAATCAATAATCCATTGTTGTGTTAGTTTTCCACCACATAAAATTGGATTGAATGTATTTCGAATGGCAATTTGAGCTACTTTAAATTCAAGCATGGAAATATTATTTCGCACTCATACTTTAGAGTTTGGGTAACTGGGAAGGGTTAATTTTGGTTGGCAACCTGCTTCTCCGTGTGGAAAAAAATTGGGATATGTCATTGGATCTAAATTAGTACTTAAGATACTGATATTAATGAAAGGTTGCGCCTCATTTCTGGGATATATTCTAATGTCTCTTTGAAATGGTGTTTCTCCTTCATCATTTTGGAACACCATTGTAACCTCATTTGATGTTGGCAAATAATAACAGCGTTTATCAGTATGTCTATCTCTTTTAAGCACCATATTGACCTTTGGGATTGGTAATTGATGTCTTTCTGCATGAAGTTGTTGTTCCTTTTCTACTTCTGCCAATTTTTTATAAGCTTGAGTGTAGGGGTTATTGGCCATAATTTGATCTAGCTCTATAAAAACACTGGGTAAGCATTTTTTATTTTCTTGAAGCTGCATACGTTGGTCAACAGCTTCCATTGTATCTAGGACATATAGTTGAGCAAATTGTCTTTGCTCTCCTTCCTCTGGATGTAAATGTGAAGTACGATGGTAAATTTGGCCTTGTACTTTAAGGCAGTAAGGGTCATGTCCTGGTAAATTAGCATCTAATGTTGCCCCCATAGATGCAAAGGATATGGCACTATTGTATGATCTGATGTTTGTTTTGACATTTTTTAAGTTTGGAAAAGTAGTCATAATGTTTTGTAAATATGTTGGGAATTGTTGTCTTTCTGGAAGTTTGACCTTGCCTTTTTGACAGCAACTAATGAACTGTCCATCTCTGGGTCTTTCCAATTTAAAATGATAAGCCTCACAAAACTGACAGAGAATATTCATGTCACCACAATTATGAACCTCTACTGCTAAAGACTTAAGTAAAGGACAATTTGAACAGCATATATCAGTTTCAGTTTGTAATTCATCATTGGAAATGTTATATGATGGTTCAGGAACAGGTTCTAAATGCTTTTGTTTTTTTGTTCTTTCTTAGGTGTAGCTTTTATTTTTTCAGCTGATAGTCTTTTGCTTGCACGTCTTTTCGGTTCTTTTTCTCGTTGAATTTCCTTCTGCTCCGGCGTCTGCTGGTTTGCCCATCTTCGTTGTCGTTCTCTAGCTTGACGTCTTATCTTTTCCTGTATGTTGTTGTTATCAGACATCTTAATCTGTAAATCAAAAGAATGTATCATTAGTTTCGTTTGTGATTTAAATTTTTTTTGGAGGTTCTTGTTTGTGTTTTTTTTACTACAATGTTTTTGGTACAACACTGTTGTGATTATACATTTCCGTTGTTTGTATGTGATTATAGGTGATTGTAGATGAAGTTGCTTTATAGTGTTAAATTAGGATGTGTTATTTTTTTGGTGTTCCTTTTTATCCTGTAGGTTTGTAGTTTTGGCTTAGAGGCATAGCAGAGCCGAAGGAATAGCATTGTAGGTCATTGTAGATGTAGTAGCTTTATAGTGTTAAATTAGTATGTGTTATTTTTTGTGGGTTTTTTGTTGGACGCTGCTTTTTATCTTGTAAGTTTGTAGGGTTGGCTTACAGGCATAGGAGAGGCAAAGGAATGGTAGTAATATATTGATCTTTGACATTTTTACTGTAGGTGATTGTTGTAACAGAAGCCTTAAATTTTATTTTTAGGGTTATATGGTGTGGGTCTGAAAAGAAGCTTTGTATTGTTCTTTGGTAGGTGTTAGTAATATTTGTTGTAGTATCCTATGTTCTGTGTCTGTTAGGTTTCATGCTTAATGTTATAGGTTAGGGCCCTGAACAGAGAATTTATTGTTGAATTTTTAATGTGTTATCACTATTTGTTCTACTATCCTGTTTTATCTTGGGCACATTTGGGTTGATAGATTGAAGTTAGGGTTTACTGTTAAAGGTTCTTGTAGGTAAAAGCTAATTAGTTGATAAATTAGAAATGTGTCACAAATATTTATTGAAGGATCGTGATTTGTGGGGCTTATTGTTGTTGGTTTATTGTTGTTTTCATTTATTTTTTATGTGGACATTGCTGCACAGCAAACATGTTTATTTTGTTTTTTGTTTTTTACTTGTTGTACTATACCTTGTTGGAAGTGTGATTTTAGGATGAATATCACTGGATCCGGTGCTGGAAATCTTCGTGCCACAGTCTTCATGCAGTGTCTGTTGTAAAAGAGAAAGAGAAATGTTATTTGATTACAATTTACTATTGATGAACAGCATGTTTTATTTTTGTGTTAGCATTTGTGGATTTTTTCTTGTGTGTAAAATCCTATTGATCTGAGAGTGTGTGAGAAACCGTGCAGCGCTGGCTCTAATTTATTAGTATGGTGTTTTGTGTAGACCACTGGTGTAATTATATTATTTTTTTACTGTAGTAATTTGATGGGCATAAAACAGTATTGTTTATTTTTGAATAGTGTATCTGTTATCATGATTTGTTATCCTATGCTGTTTTTTGTGCGCCACTTTTAAATTGTTGTATTTTTGTTCTGGGTTACAGCTAGAGTTTGTTGTAGGCTAAACAGTAATGTTAGTTCCATTTTTTCTATGTTAGCAATGTTTGTTGGACTATCCTGTTTTGTGTCCACCACTTTTGGGATGCTCTATTTGGCTTGTGGCTGAGGGTTAAAGGTTGTTATAGACTAAAAATGAATGTGAATTGTATTTTCTATATGTTGGGAATATTTGCAGTAATATCCTGTTTTGTGTCCGCCACTTTTGGGATGCTTCATTTGGCTTCTGTGTGAGGGTTAGAGGTTGTTGTAGAGTAAACTGGAATGTTAAGTTAGTTTTCTATCTGTTGGTACCATTTTCTGTACTATCCTTTTTTGTGTCCACCACTTTTGGGATTCTCCATTTGGCTTATGGGTGATGGTAGAGGTTGTTGTAGAGTAAACAGGAAGAATAAGTTTGCTTTCTATATTTTGCTAATGTTTGCTGTACTATCCTGTTTTGTGACCGCCACTTGTATTTTAGTTATGCGCTATGTGAAAAGGTTTTTTTCTATGCCAGTGTGTTTATTTTGCAATTGTATATATGTTAGCAATGTTTCTTGAAGTGTGGTCTTTTGGTTTTGCCGTAATTTGTATTGAGGCTTCAATTTTTTTTTTTTTACTTTTGATATTGGCGGGCAGCAAAGATGGGATTTATTTTATTGTTTTTACTTGTTATACTATACCTTGATTGAAGTATTTTTGCTGTATGAATGACAGAGGGTCCCCTACTGCCAATGTTGATCCGCCAGTCTTCTTGTAGTGTCTGTTTGAAAGAGAAAGGTAAATGGTTAATTGTATAATTATTTTTTTGGTTTTGGAAAAGCATGGTCTTTTTCTGCATGTAATGTATTTTTGTCATTTACCTTCTCTTCTTTCTTTGTCTTCTTAAAAAGTAATCCACTTTCACAGTCCACGCTGCAAATTCTTGAGTGACGCTGTTGATGCAGAGTCTGTTTGAATAGTGAAAAAAAGGGAAAGATTGAGCTGCATGTAATTTATTTTTTGTGGCATTAGTTCCTGTGAATTAATGTCACTTGAATATACTTCTTTGATTTGTTTGAGTTAAGATTAGCTTGTTTTAGTGCCCATACACATATGTGTGTATTTCAAATATCACTATACATAAATGACGTCTTTGGTGTGAATCTTTGAAATGTTTTTTTTTTGTATTTGTATTTTTTGGGGTCTTTCTTAATAAATGAAATGTATTATAGCTTACTTCTCAGTTGGAATTTGCAAATTGTGAAGTTGTAAATTGGTAAGTAATTCTCTTCTGAAGTAACGGCAGCAGTGAACTTTCCAATCACACTGTTCATCACCTGAGGAGAAATGTAGAATTTTCTGGAAAGTGGGCAGTATTTATAAACTTTGAGGTGGTTGAAACCGTTAGAACGCAATACGCATGCGCTATTTGCGCTCCAGTCTTAAATTTGCGTTCCAGCCGCCATTTTGCGGCTAATAGTTGTGTGTTTCATGTAAAATGGTGGGTAATAGCAGTGTGGTACGTGCCGCATAGTGTGTGTTACGTTCCTTGTGAACTGGTCTGGAGCGTTCATTCCGTTTTGCAAGTAAGTGTAGTAGTTTTGCGTCCTTTGCCTCGTTTTTGTTTTACGCGAGCCCGCAGCGTTAGCAACAACACGCATGCTCACAACTATATGTGATATATATATATATATATATATATATATATATATATATTAATAATGAGTATTGCAATGTAATTAGATACATTTTGTATTGGACAAACGTCTTATTTATAATAACGAGCTTTCGAGTGGCTCAACCTCTCTGTATCAAGTCTAAAGCAATATTAACATGAGATGGAACCCTCAGTTTGAATAATAACAGCAGATGCAGAGAGAGTGGAGACAGCATCTGACCTCATCAGGTAAATACATATATGGGGAATTACTACAACATAGCAAAGGAAACATATATACACATACTATGGCCCTCATTCAATTGCGATTTGGCCAATTGAATAGTGCTCTAAATAAGCACATAACATATTTTTTTTAAAGAAGTTTTTAGTTAGTGAAAACCTTGCTTTTGGATAGATGTTTACTAAGTAAAAACTTCTTTAAAAATATATGTTATGTTCTTATTTAGACCCCTATTCAATTGGCCAAATTGCAATTGAATGAGGGCCTATATATACATATACATCAATATATACATTAAAAAGCAGAGCACCTAAGTCCACAGTGATATCTTTCCTGTTGGACAAACACCTCACTAAGAATGCTAAGTCTGTTTCCAAATACTTTTCCCACTCTCTCTACATCTGCTGTTATTATTCAAACTGAGGGTTCCATCTCATGTTAGTATTGCTTCAGACATGATAAAGAGAGTTTGAGCCTCTCGAATGCTCGTCATTATAAAAAAGACGTTTGTCCAATACAAAAGGTATCAAATTATATTGCAATACTCATTATTAATATATATATATATATATATATATATATATAGATTAATAATGACTAAATTACTAGCTGCTTCACTCCTCAATTATATATATATATATATATATATATATATATATCACATATTACAATAGTTCAACTGCGAGTCGTCATCACGCTGTTTGCCGAGTCTGTACGACTTAGGCAATGAATGCCGAAGGCGCTCATTGCCGCGAGGCGAGCCGTTAAACTCGTAGCACTTAGGTAATGAGCACCGAAGGCGCTAGCCGTTAAACACGAAGCACTTTATCGGGACTTAGACAAACAAAATACGGACTTAGACAAACAAAATACAAGACGAGGGACTTAGCTGCGGAAGAAAAACAATAAAAAACACTAAATACACCTAAAAAAATTACAAAAACATCATAGACAGCATGGGGCAACAGCCAGGACATCTGTGAGTGAGGTGGAACGAGAATTAAACTCGATTTAGACGATTTTCGCAAATCGAAAATCGCCTAAGCGAGAAAAAAAATGGCCGCCGAAAAAAATGAAGGTTACAACCACAAAAAAACACAGCCAGAGATGTATGTGGTCGAAAAATACTGATAGGAAAACCTGAAAATAACCGTGGAACGCGTAAATCCTACACTAACGGCGCCATTTTACAACACGAACTTACACATTTACTCATTAACATTGTGAAATGGCGGATTTCCTGCCTAAAACAACGGATTTGTCTCGCGCATGAAGCCTATATATAGGGCACACTTGACTCATAACAGACACTTTCTCCTCAGGTGATGACAGTCTGACTGGACATTTTCTGCTGCCAGAAAATCAAAAGAGATTGTTAGCTCTTCAGGATACTGCTCGATGAATATTACATTAAAAAAGGTAAATTAGATGAATAATCATTAATAAATAATGAATAAATTAATTATTACTCTAAAAATGTATTTACTTTAGAAATAATTTCATGCTTACCTGTTTCTGAGATATTAATTCATTGAATAATTAATTCATAATGTACTTTAATTAATTAATTACTAATTAGTAAACATAAATAATAAAAAAGGTTAACGTTTAATAATGCAAAAAAAAAAACATTTACACATTGATTCATTAATTATTAATGTACATTATTTAATTAATTAATTAGTAATAATCATTATAAACTACCCCCCCCCCCAAAAAAAAAACTTTACTTTAAGAATATAGTCATGCTTACATTTTTCCATTATATTTAGTCAGTCATTAATTTATTATTAATGGACATTAATTGATTATTCTGTAAAGACTAAATAAGAAAAGGTAAAAAAAAAAGATGCACTGACATATCTGTGATGATGTGGATTGAGTAATAGGTATTAATTCAAATATTACAAATTATTTCCTTTATTTTTAACACTTTCAGCGACGCTGCAGCTGAATCAACACAGACAGTGATGTTTGCAGCCTTTCAACAGCAAAAACAGCACCTTTACAGGTATATGATTCAATGATGTGCTTGTGGGCAAAAAAAAGCATTTAACTCTTCATAGTTGTAATTGATGACAGTTACATTATTAAGGTATATTAATATTAGTAAGCAGGACCTGCCTATTTAAAATACATTGATGCGTATTGGTTTTATGTTTTCCATCTATGCTGTGTGGATGCTGATTGATTGATAGGGATGAAGCAACATATTATAAATTAATTTTATCTTTTTGGACAGTTTGAGCGGACCTGCAGCTGAATAAACACAGAGAGTGACGTTTGCAAGCATTGAACATCATAAGGATAAACTAGGTATATAATTTAATTATATTCCTACAAAAAACAATTTCAATTATTAGCAATTATTGATTAATTAATGTATATTAAGATATTAATTAATTAATAATTAGTAATCATACTAAAATAAAAAAATATGATTTTACAATACATTGAGGAATATGCCTTTATGTTTTGCATCTATCCCAATATATGTGTGTTGCTGCTGATTGACTGTTAGGGATGAAGCAAAATATTAAAAAGGATTTCATTCTTATTTCAAAGTTTCATCGGATCTGCAGCTGAATCAACACAGAGAGTGACGTTTGCAGCCTTTGAACACCATAAAGATCACCTTGACAGGTATATCATTTAAATCTGGAGTTAGGAAACAAAAAAGGCTACATTCAATATTGCAAAAAGGGATAACAGTTATCGATTACTTAACATCTAATATTTTAATTAATTAATAATTAGTTATCATTTAAAAAAAAACATGCTATAAAAGTAAGAAAAAGTGTAAACATGCACTTATATTTCTGTCTTACAGATGACTTATGTAAATTTGTTGAGAGAATATTAATTAATAATAATATAAACAATTCAATGAGGTGAGAAGACTTTAGAAAAATGTTTACATTTTACGAAGTTCTTAAATGTATGCAGTTAAGTCTATAAAGAATGAATGGAATTCAAGGATTACTAATTATTTTCATGTTATTTGACAGATTCATCAGATCTTAACCGGACTCAAGACAGAGAGTGCATTCGCCAGGATTTGGACACTAAGAACTGCAACTTGACAGGTATATGATTTGACCATGCCCTTATGGTATGAAATTGATGACACTTAATTATTAATGAAGAAAAGTATATTAGAGATTCATAGTGAGCAATGTAACCATATAGCATATTATTTAAAATGAACATTTTACAGAATGAGCGTCTACAGAAAAATAACGTTTCAATAAAAAAAAAAAAAAAGGTGTTTATATAATGGAAGATTGATTCCAACAAATTGCAAATAAATGTGGTTTTTATTATGTAATTTTGCAAAAAAAAAAAAAATAAACAAAAAAAATGAAGGACGTTACCACATAGCATATTATTTTAAATGAACATTTTACAGAATGAACTTCTACAGAAAAATAACGTTTCAATAAAAAAAAAAAAAATAAGGTGTTTATATATTGGAAGATTGATTCCAACAAATTGCAAATAAATGTGTTTTTTATTATGTCATTTTGCAAAAAAACAGAAAAATTAAGGAAGTTTTGAGATTTAAAGTGGTCAGTACAATAAAACAAAAAATAATAAATATTATATATGCTTAAGTAATTACATTTTAAATTTTTCAATTACACATCATAGCTACATTCATTGAATATTTAAGAAAATGTAACATTCTTTTACAAAACATCTATACTTTAATAATAGCTGTTTATGTTTAATCTTCTTTATGACAATATATAAAAAAAATTGACAATATAAGTAACTTTTTAGGTTTTACATTTATCACATTTTTGCATTCATTCAATAACGTACATTCATATTCATTTACTAATGAATTCATAATTAAGGTTGCAAAATATATATTTTTGTCACTTACCCTCTCTTCTTTCTTTGTCTTCTTTAAAAGTAATCCACTTTCACAGTCCACGCTGCAAATTCTTGAGTGACGCTGTTGATGCAGAGTCTGTTTGAATAGTGAAAAAAAGGGAAAGATTGAGCTGCATGTAATTTATTTTTTGTGGCATTAGTTCCTGTGAATTAATGTCACTTGAATATACTTCTTTGATTTGTTTGAGTTAAGATTAGCTTGTTTTAGTGCCCATACACATATGTGTGTATTTCAAATATCACTATACATAAATGACGTCTTTGGTGTGAATCTTTGAAATGTTTTTTTTTTGTATTTGTATTTTTTGGGGTCTTTCTTAATAAATGAAATGTATTATAGCTTACCTCTCAGTTGGAATTTGCAGATTGTGAAGTTGTAAATTGGTAAGTAATTCTCTTCTGAAGTAACGGCAGCAGTGAACTGTCCAGTCACACTGTTCATCACCTGAGGAGAAATGTAGAATTTTCTGGAAAGTGGGCAGTATTTATAAACTTTGAGGTGGTTGAAACCGTTAGAACGCAATACGCATGCGCTATTTGCGCTCCAGTCTTAAATTTGCGTTCCAGCCGCCATTTTGCGGCTAATAGTTGTGTGTTTCATGTAAAATGGTGTGTAATAGCAGTGTGGTACGTGCCGCATAGTGTGTGTTACGTTCCTCGTGAACTGGTCTGGAGCGTTCATTACGTTTTGCAAGTAAGTGTAGTAGTTTTGCGTCCTTTGCCTCGTTTTTGTTTTACGCGAGCCCGCAGCGTTAGCAACAACACGCATGCTCACAACTATATGTGATATATATATATATATATATATATATATATTAATAATGAGTATTGCAATGTAATTAGATACCTTTTGTATTGGACAAACGTCTTATTTATAATAACGAGCTTTCGAGTGGCTCAACCTCTCTGTATCAAGTCTGAAGCAATACTAACATGAGATGGAACCCTCAGTTTGAATAATAACAGCAGATGCAGAGAGAGTTGAAACAGCATCTGACCTCATCAGGTAAATACATATATGGGGAATTACTACAACATAGCAAAGGAAACATATATACACATACTATATATACATATACATCAATATATACATTAAAAAGCAGAGCACCTAAGTCCACAGTGATATCTTTCCTGATGGACAAACACCTCACTAAGAATGCTAATTCTGTTTCCAAATACTTTTCCCACTCTCTCTGCATCTGCTGTTATTATTCAAACTGAGGGTTCCATCTCATGTTAGTATTGCTTCAGACATGATAAAGAGAGTTTGAGCCTCTTGAATGCTCGTCATTATAAAAAAGACGTTTGTCCAATACAAAAGGTATCAAATTATATTGCAATACTCATTATTAACATATATATATATATATATATATATATATATATATATATATATATATATATATATTAATAATGACTAAATTACTAGCTGCTTCACTCCTCAATATATATATATATATATATATATATATCACATATTATAATAGTCCAACTGCGAGTCGTCATCATGCTGTTTGCCGTGTCCGTACCACTTAGGCAATGAATGCCGAAGGCGCTCATTGCCGCGAGGCGAGCCGTTAAACTCGTAGCACTTAGGTAATGAGCTAGCCGTTAAACACGGAGCACTTTATCGGGACTTAGACAAACAAAATACGGACTTAGACAAACAAAATACAAGACGAGGGACTTAGCTGCGGAACAAAAACAATAAAAAACACTAAATACACCTAAAAAAAATACAAAAACACCACAGACAGCGTGGGGCAACAGCCAGGACTTCTGTGAGTGAGGTGGAATGAGAATTAAACTCGATTTAGACGATTTTCGCAAATCGAAAATCACCTAAGCGAGAAAAAAAATGGCCGCCGAAAAAAATGAAGGTTACGACCACGAAGCGTGTAAAACACAGCCAGAGATGTATGTGGTCGAAAAATACTAATAGGAAGGCAGGAAAATAACCGTGGAACGCGTAAAACATACACTAACGGTGCCATTTTACAGCACGAACTTACACATTTACACATTTACACATTAACATTGTGAAATGGTGGATTTCCCGCCTAAAACAACGGATTTGTCTCGCGCATGAAGCCTATATATAGGGCACACTTGACACATAACTGACACTTTCTCCTCAGGTGATGACAGTCTGACTGGACATTTTCTGCTGCCAGAAAATCAAAAGAGATTGTTAGCTCTTCAGGATACTGCTCGGTGAATATTACATTAAAAAAGGTAAATTAGATGAATAATCATTAATAAATAATTAATAAATTAATTATTACTATAATAATGTATTTTTCTTTAGAAATAATTGCATGCTTACCTGTTTCTGAGATATTAATTAATTGAATAATTAATTCATAATGTACTTTAATTAATTAATTACTAATTAGTAAACATAAATAATAAAAAAGGTTAACATTTAATAATGCAAAAAAAAACATTTACACATTGATTCATTAATTATTAATGTACATTATTTAATTAATTAATTAGTAATAATCATTATAAACTACCCCCCCCCAAAAAAAAACCTTTACTTTAAGAATATAGTCATGCTTACATTTTTCCATTATATTTAGTCAGTCATTAATTTATTATTAATGGACATTAATTGATTATTCTGTAAAGTCTTAATAAGAAAAGGTAAAAAAAAAAGATGCACTGACATATCTGTGATGATGTGGATTGAGTAATAGGTATGAATTCAAATATTACAAATTATTTCCTTTATTTTTAACACTTTCAGCGACGCTGCAGCTGAATCAACACAGACAGTGATGTTTGCAGCCTTTCAACAACAAAAACAGCACCTTTACAGGTATATGATTCAATTATGTGCTTGGGGGCAAAAAAAAGCATTTAACTCTTCATAGTTGTAATTGATGACAGTTACATTATTAAGGTATATTAATATTAGGCAGGACCTGCCTATTTAAAATACATTGATGCATATTGGTTTTATGTTTTCCATCTATGCTGTGTGGATGCTGATTGATTGATAGGGATGAAGCAACATATAAATTAATTTTATCTTTTTGGACAGTTTGAGTGGACCTGCAGCTGAATGAACACAGAGAGTGACGTTTTCAAGCATTGAACATCATAAGGATAAACTAGGTATATAATTTAATTATATTCCTACAAAAAACTATTTCAATTAATAACAATTATTGATTAATTAATGTATATTAGGATATTAATTAATTAATAATTAGTAATCATACTAAAATAAAAAAACATGATTTTACAATACATTGAGGAATATGCCTTTATGTTTTGCCAATATATGTGTGTTGCTGCTGATTGACTGATAGGGATGAAGCAAAATATTAAAAAGGATTTCATTCTTATTTCAAAGTTTCATCGGATCTGCAGCTGAATCAACACAGAGAGTGACGTTTGCAGCCTTTGAACACCATAAAGATCACCTTGACAGGTATATCATTTAAATCTGGAGTTAGGAAACAAAAAAGGCTACATTAAATATTGCAAAAATGGATAACAGTTATCGATTACTTAACATATAATATTTTAATTAATTATTAATTAGTTATCATTTAAAAAAAACATGCTATAAAAGTAAGAAAAAGTGTAAACATGCACTTATATTTCTGTCTTACAGATGACTTATGTAAATTTGTTGAGAGATTATTAATTAATAATAATATAAAAAATTCAATGAGGTGAGAAGACTTTAGAAAAATGTTTACATTTTACGAAGTTCTTAAATGTATGCAGTTAAGTCTATGAAGAATGAATGGAATTCAAGGATTACTAATTATTTTCATGTTATTTAACAGATTCATCAGATCTTAACCGGACTCAAGACAGAGAGTGCGTTCGCCAGGATTTGGACACTAAGAATTGCAACTTGACAGGTATATGATTTGACCATGCCCTTTTGGTTTGAAATTGATGACACTTAATTATTAATTAAGAAAAGTATATTAGAGATTCATAGTGAGCAATGTAACCATATAGCATATTATTTAAAATGAACATTTTACAGAATGAGCTTCTAAAGAAAAATAACGTTTCAATAAAAATAAAAAAAAAGGTGTTTATATAATGGAAGATTGATTCCAACAAATTGCAAATAAATGTGGTTTTTATTATGTAATTTTGCAAAAAAATAAATAAACAAAAAAAATGAAGGACGTTACCACATAGCATATTATTTTAAATGAACATTTTACAGAATGAACTTCTACAGAAAAATAACATTTCAATAAAAAATAAAAATATAAGGTGTTTATGTATTGGAAGATTGATTCCAACAAATTTTAAATAAATGTGTTTTTTATTATGTCATTTTGCAAAAAAACAGAAAAATGAGGGAAGTTTTGAGATTTAAAGTGGTCAGTACAATAAAACAAAAAATAATAAATAATATATATGCTTAAGTAATTACATTTTAAAGAACAACAATTACACATCATAGCTACATTCATTGAATATTTAAGAAAATGTAACATTCTTTTATAATACATCTATACTTTGATAATAGCTGTTTATGTTTGATCTTCTTTATGACAATATAAAAAAAAAAAATGACAATATAAGTAACTTTTTAGGTTTTACATTTATCACATTTTTGCATTCATTCAATAACGTACATTCATATTCATTTACTAATGAATTCATAATTAATGTTGCAAAATATATATATGTGCAGGCCTTTGCTTTTTAATATATGTCAATAAAAAAGTACTGAAATGGTTTCATTTATTTCATTGTAAAAAAGAACAATATTTTGAAATGGTTGCATTATTTAATTCATCCAATTTACTTTTACATTGGAAATAGCTAAAAACAACATGTACAAAAAACAAACAACAAACAATAATTACAATCTTATTCACAATTACAGATTAAAATGGCGGATAATGGAGAAGACAAAATTGAACGCAAAAGAAGATTGGCAAGGGAAAGGAAGCAAAGGTGGAGAGATGCACAGTCACCTGAAATTTCCAAATGCTTAAGAGAAGAAGACCGACATAGACTTTTAAATAAAAGAAACATGAGTAAGAAAGCACAAAGTGAGTGTGCTGGGGCTTCCAAGAAGCAAAAAAGTAAACAAAAACATGTCTGTGAACCATTGCCCAATGATACTATATTGCCTACTGAATCCAATGTGGAGACACTTTACACCAATGTAGATATGGAAAGTTGTAGTGATATCTATGTTGAGGAAGTGCATGATGATGTGTTTAGTAGAGCACTAAAAGTAGACACTCATTATTTTGGATTACTTAATGTTTTTTGTCAGTTTTGTGGGGCCTATCATTTTCTAAAGGAAAGACCTACTGACGGAGATTTCATTAGTTGCTGTCAGAAAGGAAAGGTAAGACTTCCACAAAGACATTTTCAGATTACTTACAAAGTATCATGAGCAATCCAACATTTCCAAATTATACAAATAAAAAAAAAAACATAAGGTCTTATAACAGTGCAATTTAATTTGCTTCAATGGGTGCCACATAAGCCGATAATGTACCAGGACATGGTCCTTACTGTTTTAGAGTTCAAGGACAAATTTACCACCGAACTTCACATTTACACACACAATAAGGAGAGCAAAGAAAATGTGCACAGTTATATGTCTTAGATACAATGGAAGCTGTGGAACAAAGAATGACACTTCCAGAAAATAAACAGTGTGCATAGTCTTTGAACAGCTGGATAAAATTATGGCTAAAAACCCATACAGTCAAGCATACAAACAATTAGCACAGCTTGAAAATAGGAACAAGCTCAAAGACATCAATTGACAACACCAAGAGTAAATACGGTGTTAAAAAGAGATTGCAACACTGATCAAAGACAATATCATTTACCAACAGTAAATGAGGTTGCCATGTTCTTTAAAAATGAAGATGTGAACCACCTTTTCAGCAGGATATTAGATTATATCCACGCAATGAAGCACAACCGTTTATAAACATAAATATATTAAGTTGTAATTTAAATCCAATGACATATCCCATTTTCTTTCCAAATGGTGAACCTGGATGGGAACCAAAATTACAATTGCAAAGTTATCCCAAGTAGTAAAGTTTGTGTTAGATGCAACATTTCTATGCTGGAATATAAAGTGGCACAAACTGCTATTCGGGATTCTTTTAATCCCATTTTTAGTGGGGGCAAACTCAGTCAACAATGGATTATTGATTCATATCTACAAGTTGAAGCAAATAATCTAAATTTCATAAAATATCAACAAAATAAGCTACAAGTAGAACAGTATTGTGGATTGATGGATTATGTTGCGGAATTGGCTACCAGGAAAGACATTCCAGCTGGAAGTGCAATTATTTTCCCATCCACTTTCCCAGGATCTCCTCGCAATATGCAAGAAAGATATAATGACGCCATGGCTATTGTCACAAAATTCGGAAAACCAGATTTATTTATTACATTCACATGTAATCCTCAATGGCCAGAGATCAAGGAAAATTTGAATCTGGGGCAAACTACTTCTGACCGACCAGATTTAGTGGCAAGAGTATTCAAAATCAAACTCAATTCATCAATACATGATATAACTAAAGCACAGATATTTGGAAAATGTGTGGCTTTTGTTTATACCATTGAATTTCAAAAAAGAGGACTGCCACATGCTCACATACTTGTAATACTGCAGGAAAAAGATAAGTTGAATACTGCAGCGAGAGTGGATTCAGTTATTACTGCTGAATTGCCAGAGCAAGAAAAATATTCCAAACTTTGGGAGATTGTTACACACAGAATGATTCATGGGCCATGTGGAGAGATGAATCCTAATTCACCATATATGGAAAATAAAAAATTTACTAAAGAATTTCCTAAATAAATTCAAATGCAAACTTATGCAAATTGTGATGGATATACTTTGTATAAAAGAAGACAAGGACAAACTATTATCCATGGGCAAAAGGTTGATAACAGATTTGTCGTTCCATACAATCCACATTTGCTCATCAAGTACAATGCACACATAAATGTGGAAGCTTGCACTTCTAATAAATCTATTAAAAATGTGTATAAATATATATACAAAGGATATGACGCAGCAACTGTTGTTGTGCAAGGTGCTGCAAACGAAAAGGAAAATCCAATTTTACATGACGAACTATCAAATTATTTAGATCCTCGCTATGTCAGTGCTCCTGAAGCAATGTGTCGGCTTCTGAAATTTGAGATACATGATTGGTCACATGCTATCTATCGTTTAGCTGTACATTTGCCTCAAAGTCAGTTTGTTTTCTTTACTGCAGGCAATGAAAGAACTGCATTAGCTCAAAGTGAACACAGAGATACAACACTTACTTTATGGTTTAAATTAAACTGCCAGGTTACGCAGGCCAGACAATTTGTATACATTGATATACCATATCACTATGTATTTGTAAATGGTCTATGGCGATAATGAAGAAGAGATACACATAAAATTATACCACAAATTTATACCGTCAGTCCAAGGGACATTGAACGTTTTAGTTTAAGATTACTTCTTTTACATGTTCCCGGTGCACAGAGTTTTGAACATTTATGCACAGTGAATGACATAGTTTATGATACATTCTATTAGCTGCAAGACATCAAAACGTCATAGCTGATGATACAGAATGGGAGAGGTGTCAGGAAGAAGCAGCACTATGTCAAATGCCAAAGCAAATGAGACAACAATTTGCATTCATTTGCATCTTTTGCAATGTACCTAATGCATTTACTTTGTGGGAAACATTTAAATTAAATATGTCTGAGGACTTCTTGGAACGTTAAAATGAGCCAATAGCACTGTAAAAACCTTGATGGAAATACAAGAAATATTGTTTGCTCATTAAATTGTGCAAGTTTTAATTTGCCTGATCCAGGACTTATAGATGACATCAACTTTGATGATTATGACACTGACCTACAAAAACAAAAAAAACAAAGAAAAACTTGCAACTTTAAATACTTTACAATCACAAGCATTTAATGCCATCACAAATACTACAGATAATGAAATAGTTAAAGACCGGTATTTCTATCTAGACGGCCCGGGTGGATCAGGAAAAACATATCTGTACAATTGTTTGATGAGTTATATTCGAGCACAGGGTCAGATAGCAATGCCATTTGCAACAAATGGAATTGCAGCACTTTTGTTAGACGGTGGTAGAACTGTGCATAGTGGATTTAAGCTGCCAGTTCCCATTTTGGAAACATTAGTGTCAGATATTCGACTGAATTCTTTACAAGCAAAAAAATTAAAAATTAAAAAATTAATTATCATAGACGAGGCAACAATGATGTCATGTAATGCTCTGCAATGTATTGATAGATTCCTAAAAGAAGTGATGGATAAAAAGTTGCCATTTGGTGGAAAGGTGATGCTGTTAGGAGGAGATTTTAGGAAAACTTTACCTTTTGTGCCACATGGAAATAGAACAGAGATCATTGAAACATGTATCAAGACAAGTAAACTGTGGAAAATATTTACACATCTCAAATTAGAATTAAATGTGAGATCTGAAGGCCAAAATGAATTCAATGATTGGCTCATTAAAATCGGAGAAGGAAAACATCCACGCATACATAATTTACCCAATGATACCTTTGAAATTCCATCAGAAATGGTTTGCATTTCTGATGGAATTTCAAGGTATTATTGGGTAAATCATGTATGCGTGGAAGTGATGTAGTTTGCCGCAAATAGCTGCTGGAGGTGAATGGAGGCAGCTACTCTCCTGCCTGAGGTAACAGGCGCCTGAGAGAGAGGAATTATAAAGTCCCCTTAGCCCTTTCAGCCTCCGGTGAAATTGCATAGCCCCCACTCACCACTCAGGAGCAGGAGTACCAAACGAAGGGGGCTAATATAGCCCAGAATACCATCTCAGTGAATCTGCAGGTCTGGGAGAAAGAGGAGCTGAGATCTCCAATGTGCAACATCTAATAGCACTATCAACTGGAGCAACAAACTTTAGTGACTCAGGACTCACACTGTGAGACATCAGGTGGCTGCGGCAGCGGGGGTGAGTGATGGGATTGATATTAGTCCCTGGGGCACTCCCATTATAACAAAATACGCTGTATATGATATTTTATGCCTGAACACATATCATAAGGGAACTCCTGTATCTTAAAAACATATCCAGACATAAGCAAGAAACTGTAGAAGGGAAGGACTATAATGGTGAGTGGGTGGCTTTTTATTTTCTGGGATATTTCACATGGCTGACTGAGATGCTGACTGATATGCTAACAGCTTTCTTAAAGGAACAGAGCCAGATTAAAAAAAAAAAAAAAGCAACATTATATGTCTTGTATAGTTACTGACGGAATACAAAGAATCAGAATCAATGTTATCAGAGACATTTGCATATTTGTATATCTCTCTTTACTGTTAGTATAGTAACTGAGCACGTTTATTGGCCTTATCTGGAAACAAAACGGAAGAGGGAAAGAAAAGAGAGGAAAAGCAAGCTTATATAAGGGTATCTGTGTCAAAGTGCTGGAATAAATATACATTGCATCTACAACTGATGAGTAACTCTAAAAATAAAGATAAGAAAGAGAAGAAACTTCAAAAAATTGATAATATGTTTTTGCCTAAACTAGAATCAAATGAAAAAGGGAAAGGGGGAATGGAGTCATCTGAGACAGATCAAACTCCAGATTTGACCCCGAACCAAAGTCTGGGCAGTATAGAAGATAATACTGAGATAAGAGAAAAATCACCAGAGGTGGAAGAGCTACTAACGGTGACTAGAATGAAAACCATATTAGAGGAGTTCCAGCTTAACTTTCTGGCAGAAATTAAAGAACAAATCATTTCTAATACTAAGGCCATTAAGGACTGCGTCACTAAAGTCACGGCCATAGAAATAGTAATGGACAAACAAATAATGGAAAATAACACGCTTTAGACACAGAATAAAAAACTAGAAGAAAAAATACAAGATTTAACAAATAATATACGAATAAAAGGAATTTCAGAAGATCATAAAGACACAGATTTGACAAAATATATAATAAAGCTCCTCTCCTCGCTAGTTCCAGATTTTGAGACAGTACCAAACAAATTTGATCTATTGCATAGAATTCAGCCATCAGGAAATAAAGAGAATGGAAGACCTAGAGATGTCATGGTCAAAGTGCATTTGTTGAACTATAAAGAAGACATTATGTGTGCAAGCTATAGAGAGAAGATCTTGAAACCACCATACCAGAACATCCAAATATTTGGGGATATATCAGCATACACGCTAAATAAACGTAAAGAATATTCTAGAATAACTGAGAAAAGAAAATATACGCTATACATGGATATTTCCACAGGGTCTTGCAATAATTAAAAACGCCAGATGGTATAGAATTCACTCAGTCAAAGAGGGAACAGATTGCCTGAGGAATTGGAAGATCTATCTAGAAGAGTGACACCTGATCCTCACGATAGAGGATAAATGCAGCTTCTGATAATTGGATTTTAAAATGTTTTTTTTTTTTTATTTATTTTTTTTTTATTTAGATCACTCCTTTTCATCTTTCCTTTATATGGTGTTCTCTCCCCCTACATCCATCCCCTCTTCCCCTCCAATATGTCATAAAAATGTAAGGAGGGAAGAGAAGTAGATTTCTCGGATGAGAGCTTAGGTAATTTTATAATAATTGTAAAAATCTATGCACTTTTTAGATTAATTAACCTTTTAAGGTTTTAATAAATCTCCTGCCTTTACAATAGGTAGGGTTCATACAATTTCACATATAGCCTTAAAGGATGGGGGTTAGAATGGATATGATATTAAGTAGTGACATATGGAGGGCGGATAGGAGATGCGGAGGTTGGGGGAGAGAAGACTGAGAAAAAGGTGAAAGAGGGGATTGAAATTTGCATATATTGGATTTGTCCTTTTTTTTTTTCTCCATTTTTTTTTAAATTTACATTGGTGGTAGAGAAATAGCCTTCTATTAAAGAAGGGAAATATACATAGAGGATAATATAAGGTCTTAGGTACAATGTTAGCACAGGTCACTTTAATTAAGAGGTTAAAAGTTACATAGCTATGTTTATAGATAAGGATTTGGCACTGTGATATTTAATGATAAAAATATAGTTATAAGGATGACACAGGTAATAAATATAACTTAAGAAATCTCAATAAATGAAGCGTTGGCACCTGACTATACGAAATTTTACACAGAGTTGGAATTGGGCAATAGAGGTCGTCTATATATATATATATATATAGGATGAGAAGGGCTTGTTAATACATTGCCCTTTTCCTTTTTTGGGTTTGAATCTTTTTTTTTTTATGTTTGTTCCCTCAAATTTTGAGGTAAAGATTCTGTCAGAAATGCTTTAATAATCCTGCATAGATAGATGCTTATAGGTTTTTTGAGAGACTGGGAGGTAGCTGCCTCCATTAGAAAGGTTCACCTACCACTTCTAAACATTGGCTAATTAGCCCGTAGGAATTCGACCCAACATGAGAGATAGGATGGGTCATATTCGGTATGCTTGTAGTCAGTATGTATGTTTAAAGGAACAGAGAAGCACAAATTTAAATAGTGAGGATAGGAAGGGGAAACATAGGTTAGGATGAATTAAGTCAATAAAGAAACTATGTCATTAAGGATAATATCACATAACACCAATGGATTGAATATGCCCATTAAAAGAAAAATAGCATTTTCAGAATATAATAAATCAGGTGCAGAAATAATCTGCCTACAAGAAACACATCTGAAAATGAAGTATAACCATCTAGTAAATAATAAATCTTTTTTGAAGAGAGTAGATTCTAATTATACTAGTAAAACGAGGGGAGTCTCGATATTATTTAAAGCTAACTTAGTGGTGGAGGAAGAGTTTAAAAAGATTGATATAGAGGGAAGATATATATTGTGGGTAGCAGAAAAAAATAAAACATCTATACAATTGTAATTATATATGCCCCAAATAAGAATCAAGAGAGATTTCTTACAAAAATATTGAAGTTAGTTCATAAATATAAAAAAGGAAAAGTTAATATATGTGGAGACTTAAATTTAGCTATGGATCCAGTTCAGGATAGATCAAAATCTAAATATAAGAAAAATAATAATACTTCGAGTTATTGAAGATTAAGAATTAAAAAACTAATGATAGAGCTTGACCTCTTTGATATTTGGAGAACATTTAATCCAGAAAAGATAGAGTTTACATATCACTCAAAGAAATATAATGTATACTCTAGAATAGATTATTTCTTGGGGGATCCTTCAGTGGTATATGATACAAAAAAAATAACTATCTTATCTACTGCATTATCAGATCACTTTCCATTGATGTTGGAACTAAAAGGGGTTGAAACCTATGGTAAAATAAGAAATTGGAGAATAGAACCTCTGATTTTAAAAGATAAGATATATATAGAAGAAATAAGAATAGCTATCAGAGAATTTATGCGCTTAAATATAGATTCAGTATCATCTCCTTCACTCATATGGTACACACTAAAAGCATTTGATAGAGGCATTCTAATAGAAAAAGAAGTGTGAATGAAGAGAGCTAGGGGAACAACCCTAAGAAATCTTTATATTCAGTTAGATATATTACAGAATAGCAATAAAAATCTTCCATCCATGCAAAAGATGGAAAAAATTAAAGATATTAATTTACAAATTAAAAAGATATTTCAGTTAATTCAAGATAGAATGGTTTGGAAAGCACAACAAAGCAATTACCTCATGGGAGGAAAAATGGGGAAATATTTGGCCAATAAAGTTAAGAATCAAAAAATTCAAAACCATATCCAGGGACTCATGGGAGAAGATAATGAGCTATATAACCATCAAGAAAAAATTGGCAACATATTTTTCCAATACTACTCAGAATTATACAATATTGAGAAGCAGAAAGATTTTCAGAAACCTAGTTTGAGTGAGATAAATAACTTTTTGAAGGATATTAAATTCCCTAAGATATCAGAGGAAGAACTAATATATCTAAATGAACCAATAACGGAGAAAGAGATAATAAAGGTTATTAATGAAACAAAAAACAATAAGGCCCCTGGTATTGATGGCCTAGATAAACTATTCTATACAACGTTTAAAGACCAGCTGGCCCCTTTATTGGCCAGTATGTTTAATGAGATTAAGAACAGCAGCATTATTAGAGAGAAGTTAACTGAAGCAAAAATTATAAATATACTAAAAGAAGGAAAAGACCCGGAAGATAGGAAGAGCTATAGACCTATCTCTCTTATTAATTACGATCTAAAAATATATTCTAAGGTGTTAACTAATCGTTTGATCCCTTTAATCCCGCAGTTGATTAATTCAGAGCAGACAGGATTTGTTAAGTCCCGACAAGGAGGGGATAATATAAGTACACTGATAGATATTCTCTCTATAGGGAGGAGTGATGGGGGCCCCAGTTTGGCTCTGTCGATAGATGCAGAGAAAGCCTTCGACAGAGTCAGCTGGGACTTCCTTAAAATTGCCTTGGAAAGTTATGGACTAGAGGAATTTGCTTCTAAAGCAATTATGGCTCTTTATATTAACCCTACAGCTAAGATTAGTGGGCCTAATTATGAAACATCTTTTTTCCCCATAAAAAATGGAACTATGCAGGGCTATCCCTTGTCTCCCATATTATTTAATCTTTATGTGGAGCCTCTTCTATTGAAAATAAGGGAAGCAAAGGATATTGAGGAAGTACAAGTTGGTCTTAAAGAGTATAAAATTGCTATATATGCAGATGATCTGATAGTTATTTTGAAGAACCCTATCCAATCTTTGGGAGCTCTTGATATCATCTTTAAAGAATTTGGAAGACTTTCTTATTATAAGGTCAACCATGAGAAATCAGATATTATATGGAAAGATCTCTCCTTTGAAGAAATTACAAGTTTAAAAAGCTCATTTAATTTTAAATGGAACTCTAATAAAATAAGTCATCTGGGTATAGACCTATAATTCAAGGTTAATAAGATTTCGAAAGCTAATCTAGAAAAGATATGGAAACAGATTCAGAAAATCCTCTTAGAGTGGAAAGTTTTAAAATTTTCATGGTCAGCTAGAATCGCAATTAGTAAGATGATATTGATCCCTAAAATCACTTATATCCTTAGAACAATTCCGGAAGTTCCTCCAAAATATTGGATTGTTAAACTGCAAAGAAGTATAGATGTATTTATTTTGGGTGGTAAAAGAACTAGAATCCCTCTCTCAATTACCAAAAGACCCATGCTTAAGGGTGGATTGGCATCACCCTCTATAAGAGATATATATAATGCTATTGTCCTCTTTCAAATTATGATTGTTTTTTCTTTTCCTTCTTCACCCGAGTCTCCCCAGAAGCACATGATTTCTGTGCTAAACTGTTAACTATATTGAGAGTAGTGCCGGTTCCTTTGTATGCTTGTTGAAGGTATCAAGTTAAGTGGCCTTGCTATTAGGGAATTGCCTTCCCATCAGGAGTACAAGATATTACATAAAAATTGGTATTCGAAGAGATGGGAGGGAGGAGATTTTAACAGTGTATTTATACATATGCAATTGCTAAACTTGAATTATTGATACCTCTGGAATGTATGATTGTTTTGTTTTGTTATGTTTTTGATGTTTGTTAAAGAAAAATGAGAAAAAAAAAAGTATTACAAAAAAAAAAGAAATGGTTTGCAAGGAATCACTCATATCAGCCATATTTCTAAACACTCTTAATAATGATGATTACTCAGACATTGCAAACAAAGTGATATTAACGTAAAAAAATATAGATGCCTTTAATCTAAATAACGTAATTTTAAAATTCATCAATGCACCACAAAATAATTATTACAGTGCAGATTCAGTTCTGGCTGTTAATAAAGACAGTGAATCGAATTTTAGTATCGAATTTATTAAGTCGTTAACACCATCTGGAATGCCACCACATCTTTTACGATTGAAAAAAGGGGCAATTGTCATGTTATTGAGAAATATGAATCCAAAAAAAGGACTTTGTAATGGGACCAGATTAATTGTGCACGAGATCATTTTATACATGCAGAAATTATGACTGGGACCCATAAAGGTGAACGAGTTTTTACACTAAGAATGGATTTAGCTCCAAGTGAGAGTGGTTTGCCTTTTGTCCTTCAAAGGAGACAATTTCCAGTTATCATGGCATTTGCCATGACCATCAATAAATCCCAAATACAAACTTTTAAGTCTGTTGGTATTTTTTTTAAAGAACCTGTTTTTGCACATGGACAACTCCATGTTGCTTTTTCCAGGTGCCCTAATCTAAAGGAAATTAAAGTACGTGATGAAGAAAACCTAGAATGAGGAGGAGGGGGAGTTAGAATGAGGAGGGGGTTTGAGGATGAAGAGGGAGGTTTAGGAGGGAGGTTTAGGAGGGGGTTGAGGATGGGGGGTTGAGGTTGAGGAGGGAGGTTGAGAAGGGGTTTGAGGATGGGGGGTTGAGGTTAAGGAGGGAGGTTGAGGAGGGGGTTGAGGATGAGAAGGGGGCTGATGATGAGGAGGGGGGCTGAGGATAAGGAGGGAGGTTGAGGTTTAGGAGGGGGGGTGAGGATGGGGGGTTGAGGATGGGGTTGAGGTTGAGGATGGGGTTAAGGATGAGGGGGGAGGTTGAGGAGGGGGTTGAGGATGAGGAGAGGGGATGTGGAGGGGGTTGAGGAGGGAGGTTGAGGATGAGGGGGTTGAGGATGGGTGGGTTGAGGTTGAGGAGGGGGTTGAGGATGAGGAGGGGGGTTGGGGTTGAGGATGAGGAGGGCTGTTGAGATTGAGGAGGGGGGTTGAAGTTCAGGAGGGAGGTTGAGGAGGGGGTTGAGGAGGCGGGTTGTGGTTTAGGATGGGGGTTTGAGGTTGAAGATGGGGGGTTGAAGTTGTGGATGGGCGGTTGAGGTTGAGGATGGGGGGTTGAGGTTGAGGATGGGGTTGAGGAGGAGGGGGTTGAGGATGAGTATGGGGGTTGAGGTTGAGGAGGGGTTTGAGGATGAGGATCGGGGTTGAGGTTGAGGAGGGAGGTTGAGAAGGGGGTTGAGGATGGCGGGGTTGAGGTTGAGGAGGGGGTTGAGTATGAGAAGGGGGGCTGAGGATGAGGATGGAGGTTTAGGAGGGAGGTTTAGGAGGGGGTTGAGGATGGGGGGTTGAGGTTGAGGAGGGAGGTTGAGGAGGGGGTTGAGGATGGGAGGTTGAGGTTGAGGAGGGAGGTTGAGGATGAGAAGGGGGTCTGAGGATGAAGAGGGGGCCTGAGGATGAGGAGGGGGACTGAGGATGACTAGGGAGGTTGAGGATGAGGAGGGGGGTTAGGGAGGTTGCGGATGAGGAGGGTGGTTGAGGATGGAGGTTGAGGATGAGGGGGTTGAGGATGGGGTTGAGGTTGGGGATGGGGTTGAGGTTGAGGATGGGGTTGAGGCTGAGGATGTGGTTGAGGTTGAGGAGGGAGGTTGAAGAGGTGGTTGAGGAAGGAGGTTGAGGATGAGGGGTTGAGGATGAGGGGTTGAAGATGGGGGGTTGAGGTTGAGGAGGGGGTTGAGGATGAGGAGCGCGGTTTGGGTTGAGGATGAGGAGGGCTGTTAAGGTTGAGGAGGGAGGTTAAGAAGGGGGTTGAGGATGGGGGGTTGAGGTTGAGGAGGGGGTTGAGGATAAGAAGGGGGGCTGAGGATGAGGATGGAGGTTTAGGAGTGAGGTTTAGGAGGGAGCTTTAGGAGGGGGTTGAGGATGGGGGGTTGAGGAGGGGGTTGAGGATGGGGGGTTGAGGAGGGAGGTTGAGGATGAGAAGGGGGGCTGAGGATGAGGAGGGGGCCTGAGGATGAGGAGGGGGCCTGAGGATGAGTAGGGAGGTTGAGGATGAGGAGGGGGCGTTAGGGAGGTTGCGGATGAGGAGGGAGGATGAATAGGGTAGTTGAGGATGGGGGGGTTGAGGATGGGGGGTTGAGGATGGGGTTGAGGTTGAGGATGGGGTTGAGGTTGAGGATGGGGTTGAGGCTATGGATGTGGTTGATTTTGGGGAGGGAGGTTGAAGAGGGGTTTGAGGAGGGGGGTTGAGGAAGGAGGTTGAGGATGAGGGAATTGAGGATGGGGGGTTGAGGTTGAGGAGGGAGGTTGAGGAGGGGGTTGAGGATAAGGAGGGAGGTTGGGGTTGAGGATGAGGAGGGCTGTTGAGGTTGAGGGTGGTTGAGGTTGAGGAAGGAGGTTGATGTTGAGGAGGGAGGTTGAGGAGGGGGTTGAGGTTGAGGAGGGAGGTTGAGAAGGGGGTTGAGGATGGGGGTTGAGGTTGAGGAGAGGGTTGAGGATGAGTAGGGGGGCTGAGGATGAGGATGGAAGTTTAGGAGGGAGGTTTAGGAGGGGGTTGAGGTTGAGGAGGGGGTTGAGGATGAGGAGCGCGGTTTGGGTTGAGGATGAGGAGGGCTGTTGAGGTTGAGGAGAAAGGTTGAGGAGGGGGTTGAGGAGGGGGTTGAGGAGGGGGGTTGAGGAGGGAGGTTGAGGATGAGGGGGTTGAGGATGAGGGAATTGAGGATGGGGGGTTGAGGTTGAGGAGGGAGGTTGAGGAGGGGGTTGAGGATGAGGAGGGAGGTTGGGGTTGAGGATGAGGAGGGCTGTTGAGGTTGAGGGTGGTTGAGGTTGAGGAAGGAGGTTGATGTTGAGGAGGGAGGTTGAGGAGGGGGTTGAGGTTGAGGAGGGAGGTTGAGAAGGGGGTTGAGGATGGGGGGTTGAGGTTGAGGAGGGGGTTGAGGATGAGTAGGGGGGCTGAGGATGAGGATGGAAGTTTAGGAGGGAGGTTTAGGAGGGGGTTGAGGATGGGGGGTTGAGGTTGAGGAGAGGGTTGAGGATGGAGGGGTTGAGGTTGAGGAGGAAGGTTGAGAAGGGGGTTGAGGATGGGGGGTTGAGGTTGAGGAGGGAGATTGAGGATGAGGAGGGGGTTAGGGAGGATGAGGAGGGGGTTTGAGGATGGGGGATTGAAGATGGGGGGGTTAAGGATGGGGGTTGAGGTTGAGGATGGGGGGGTTGAGGATGGGGTTGAGGTTGAGGATGGGGTTAAGGCTGAGGATGTGGTTGAGGTTGAGGAGGGAGGTTGAGAAGGGGGTTGAGGAGGGGGGTTGAGGAGGGAGGTTGAGGAGGGAGGTTGAGGAGGGTGTTGCGGATGAGGAGGGGGGTTGGGGTTGAGGAGGGAGGTTGAGAAGGGGGTTAAGGAGGGGGGTTGAGGAGGGAGGTTGAGGATGAGGGGGTTGAGGATGGGGGATTGAGGATGGGGGTTGAGGTTGAGGAGGGAAGTTAAGGAAGGAGGTTGAGGAGGGGGTTTGGGGTTGAGGATGAGGAGGGCAGTAGAGGTTGAGGAGGGTGTTGAGGTTCAGGAGGGAGGTTGAGGTTGAGGAGGGAGGTTGAGGAGGGGGTTGAGGTTGAGGATGGGGGGTTGAGGTTGAGGATGGGGTGTTGAGGTTGAGGATGGGGGGTTGAGGTTGAGAAGGGGGTTGAGGATGAGGAGGGAGGTTGAGGAGGGTGTTGAGGATGAGGATGGGGGTTGAGGATGAGGAGGGAGGTTGAGGAGGGGGTTGAGGAAGAGGAGGGAGGTTAGTAGGGGGTTGAGGATGAGGAGGGGGGTTGAGGTTGAGGAGGGAGGTTGAGGATGGGGGGGTTGAGGATCGTGGGGTTGAGGATGAGGAGGGGGTTGAGAATGAGGAGGGGGTTGAGGTTGAGGAGGGGGGTTGAGGTTGGGGAGAGGGGTTGAGAATGAGGAGGGGGTTTGAGGATGAGGAGGGGGGTTGAGGTTGAGGAGGGGGTTGAGGTTGAGGAGAGAGGTTGAGGTTAAGGAGGGTAGTTGAGGTTGAGGGGGGGTTTGAGAAGGGGGTTGAGGATGGTGGGGTTGAGGTTGAGGAGGGAGATTGAGGATGAGGAGGGGGTTAGGGAGGATGAGGAGGGGATTTGAGGATGGGGGGTTGAAGATGGGGGGTTGAGGATGGGGGTTGAGGTTGAGGATGGGGGGGTTGAGGATGGGGTTGAGGTTGAGGATGGGGTAAAGGCTGAGGATGTGGTTGAGGTTGAGGAGGGAGGTTGAGGATGGTGGTTGAGGAGGGGGGTTGAGGAGGGAGGTTGAGGAGGGAGGTTGAGGAGGGTGTTGCGGATGAGGAGGGGGTGTTGGGGTTGAGGATGAGGAGGGCTGTTGAAGTTGAGGAGGGAGGTTGAGGAGGGGGTTAAGGAGGGGGGTTGAGGAGGGAGGTTGAGGATGAGGGGGTTGAGGATGGGGGGATTGAGGATGGGGGTTGAGGTTGAGGAGGGAAGTTAAGGAAGGAGGTTGAGGAGGGGGTTTGGCGTTGAGGATGAGGAGGGCAGTAGAGGTTGAGGAGGGGGTTGAGGTTCAGGAGGGAGGTTGAGGTTGAGGAGGGAGGTTGAGGAGGGGGTTGAGGTTGAGGATGGGGGGTTGAGGTTGAGGATGGGGGGTTGAGGTTGAGGATGGGGGGTTGAGGTTGAGAAGGGGGTTGAGGATGAGGAGGGAGGTTGAGGAGGGTGTTGAGGATGAGGATGGGGGTTGAGGTTGAGGAGGGGGTTGAGGATGAGTAGGGAGGTTGAGGAGGGGGTTGAGGATGAGGAGGGAGGTTGAGGAGGGGGTTGAGGATGAGGAGGGGGGTTGAGGTTGAGGAGGGAGGTTGAGGATGGGGGGTTGAGGATCGTGGGGTTGAGGATGAGGAGGGGGTTGAGAATGAGGAGGGGGTTGAGGTTGAGGAGGGGGGTTGAGGTTGAGGAGAGGGGTTGAGGTTGAGGAGAGAGGTTGAGGTTGAGGAGGGTAGTTGAGGTTGAGGGGGGGTTTGAGGTTGAGGAGGTAGGTTGAGGATGAGGAGGGGGGTTGAGGATGTGGATGGGGGGTTGAAGAGGAGGGGTTTGAGGAGGAGGATGGGGGTTAAGGTTGAGGATGGGGGTTGAGGAGGAGGTGGTTGAGGATGAGGAGGGATGATGAGGAGGGAGGTTGAGGATGAGGAGGGATTATGAGGAGGGTGGTTGAGGATGAGGAGGGATGATGAGGAGGGAGGTTGAGGATGAGGAGGGATTATGAGGAGGGAGGTTGAGGATTAGGAGGGATGATGAGGAGGGAGGTTGAGGATGAGGAGGGATGATGAGGAGGGAGGTTGAGAATGAGGAGGGGGGCTGAGGATGAGGATGGAGGTTTAGGAGGGAGGTTTAGGAGGGGGTTGAGGATGGGGGGTTGAGGTTGAGGAGGGAGGTTGAGGAGAGGGTTGAGGATGGGAGGTTGAGGTTGAGGATGAGAAGGGGGTCTGAGGATGAGGAGGGGGCCTGAGGATGAGGAGGGGGACTGAGGATGACTAGGGAGGTTGAGGATGAGGAGGGGGGTTAGGGAGGTTGCGGATGAGGAGGGTGGTTGAGGATGGAGGTTGAGGATGGGGGGGTTGAGGATGGGGTTGAGGTTGGGGATGGGGTTGAGGTTGAGGATGGGGTTGAGGCTGAGGATGTGGTTGAGGTTGAGGAGGGAGGTTGAAGAGGTGGTTGAGGAAGGAGGTTGAGGATGAGGGGTTGAGGATGAGGGGTTGAAGATGGGGGGTTGAGGTTGAGGAGGGGGTTGAGGATGAGGAGCGCGGTTTGGGTTGAGGATGAGGAGGGCTGTTAAGGTTGAGGAGGGAGGTTGAGAAGGGGGTTGAGGATGGGGGGTTGAGGTTGAGGAGGGGGTTGAGGATAAGAAGGGGGGCTGAGGATGAGGATGGAGGTTTAGGAGTGAGGTTTAGGAGGGAGCTTTAGGAGGGGGTTGAGGATGGGGGGTTGAGGTTGAGGAGGGGGGTGAGGATGGGGGGTTGAGGAGGGAGGTTGAGGATGAGAAGGGGGGCTGAGGATGAGGAGGGGGCCTGAGGATGAGGAGGGGGCCTGAGGATGAGTAGGGAGGTTGAGGATGAGGAGGGGGCATTAGGGAGGGTGCGGATGAGGAGGGAGGATGAATAGGGTAGTTGAGGATGGGGGGGTTGAGGATGGGGGGTTGAGGATGGGGTTGAGGTTGAGGATGGGGTTGAGGTTGAGGATGGGGTTGAGGCTATGGATGTGGTTGAGGTTGGGGAGGGAGGTTGAAGAGGGGTTTGAGGAGGGGGGTTGAGGAAGGAGGTTGAGGATGAGGGGGTTGAGGATGAGGGGATTGAGGATGGGGGGTTGAGGTTGAGGAGGGAGGTTGAGGAGGGGGTTGAGGATGAGGAGGGAGGTTGGGGTTGAGGATGAGGAGGGCTGTTGAGGTTGAGGGTGGTTGAGGTTGAGGAAGGAGGTTGATGTTGAGGAGGGAGGTTGAGGAGGGGGTTGAGGTTGAGGAGGGAGGTTGAGAAGGGGGTTGAGGATGGGGGTTGAGGTTGAGGAGAGGGTTGAGGATGAGTAGGGGGGCTGAGGATGAGGATGGAAGTTTAGGAGGGAGGTTTAGGAGGGGGTTGAGGTTGAGGAGGGGGTTGAGGATGAGGAGCTCGGTTTGGGTTGAGGATGAGGAGGGCTGTTGAGGTTGAGGAGAAAGGTTGAGGAGGGGGTTGAGGAGGGGGTTGAGGAGGGGGGTTGAGGAGGGAGGTTGAGGATGAGGGGGTTGAGGATGGGGGGATTGAGGATGGGGGGTTGAGGTTGAGGAGGGAGGTTGAGGAGGGGGTTGAGGATGAGGAGGGAGGTTGGGGTTGAGGATGAGGAGGGCTGTTGAGGTTGAGGGTGGTTGAGGTTGAGGAAGGAGGTTGATGTTGAGGAGGGAGGTTGAGGAGGGGGTTGAGGTTGAGGAGGGAGGTTGAGAAGGGGGTTGAGGATGGAGGGGTTGAGGATGAGTAGGGGGGCTGAGGATGAGGATGGAAGTTAAGGAGGGAGGTTTAGGAGGGGGTTGAGGATGGGGGGTTGAGGTTGAGGAGAGGGTTGAGGATGGAGGGGTTGAGGTTGAGGAGGAAGGTTGAGAAGGGGGTTGAGGATGGGGGGGTTGAGGTTGAGGAGGGAGATTGAGGATGAGGAGGGGGTTAGGGAGGATGAGGAGGGGGTTTGAGGATGGGGGATTGAAGATGGGGGGGTTAAGGATGGGGGTTGAGGTTGAGGATGGGGGGGTTGAGGATGGGGTTGAGGTTGAGGATGGGGTAAAGGCTGAGGATGTGGTTGAGGTTGAGGAGGGAGGTTGAGGATGGTGGTTGAGGAGGGGGGTTGAGGAGGGAGGTTGAGGAGGGAGGTTGAGGAGGGTGTTGCGGATGAGGAGGGGGTGTTGGGGTTGAGGATGAGGAGGGCTGTTGAAGTTGAGGAGGGAGGTTGAGGAGGGGGTTAAGGAGGGGGGTTGAGGAGGGAGGTTGAGGATGAGGGGGTTGAGGATGGGGGGATTGAGGATGGGGGTTGAGGTTGAGGAGGGAAGTTAAGGAAGGAGGTTGAGGAGGGGGTTTGGCGTTGAGGATGAGGAGGGCAGTAGAGGTTGAGGAGGGGGTTGAGGTTCAGGAGGGAGGTTGAGGTTGAGGAGGGAGGTTGAGGAGGGGGTTGAGGTTGAGGATGGGGGGTTGAGGTTGAGGATGGGGTGTTGAGGTTGAGGATGGGGGGTTGAGGTTGAGAAGGGGGTTGAGGATGAGGAGGGAGGTTGAGGAGGGTGTTGAGGATGAGGATGGGGGTTGAGGTTGAGGAGGGGGTTGAGGATGAGTAGGGAGGTTGAGGAGGGGGTTGAGGATGAGGAGGGAGGTTGAGGAGGGGGTTGAGGATGAGGAGGGGGGTTGAGGTTGAGGAGGGAGGTTGAGGATGGGGGGTTGAGGATCGTGGGGTTGAGGATGAGGAGGGGGTTGAGAATGAGGAGGGGGTTGAGGTTGAGGAGGGTGGTTGAGGTTGAGGAGAGGGGTTGAGGTTGAGGAGAGAGGTTGAGGTTGAGGAGGGTAGTTGAGGTTGAGGGGGGGTTTGAGGTTGAGGAGGGAGGTTGAGGATGAGGAGGGGGGTGGAGGATGTGGATGGGGGGTTGAAGAGGAGGGGTTTGAGGAGGAGGATGGGGGTTAAGGTTGAGGATGGGGGTTGAGGAGGAGGTGGTTGAGGATGAGGAGGGATGATGAGGAGGGAGGTTGAGGATGAGGAGGGATTATGAGGAGGGTGGTTGAGGATGAGGAGGGATGATGAGGAGGGAGGTTGAGGATGAGGAGGGATTATGAGGAGGGAGGTTGAGGATTAGGAGGGATGATGAGGAGGGAGGTTGAGGATGAGGAGGGATGATGAGGAGGGAGGTTGAGAATGAGGAGGGGGGCTGAGGATGAGGATGGAGGTTTAGGAGGGAGGTTTAGGAGGGGGTTGAGGATGGGGGTTGAGGTTGAGGAGGGAGGTTGAGGAGGGGGTTGAGGATGGGAGGTTGAGGTTGAGGAGGGAGGTTGAGGATGAGAAGGGGGTCTGAGGATGAGGAGGGGGCCTGAGGATGAGGAGGGGGACTGAGGATGACTAGGGAGGTTGAGGATGAGGAGGGGGGTTAGGGAGGTTGCGGATGAGGAGGGTGGTTGAGGATGGAGGTTGAGGATGAGGGGGTTGAGGATGGGGTTGAGGTTGGGGATGGGGTTGAGGTTGAGGATGGGGTTGAGGCTGAGGATGTGGTTGAGGTTGAGGAGGGAGGTTGAAGAGGTGGTTGAGGAAGGAGGTTGAGGATGAGGGGTTGAGGATGAGGGGTTGAAGATGGGGGGTTGAGGTTGAGGAGGGGGTTGAGGATGAGGAGCGCGGTTTGGGTTGAGGATGAGGAGGGCTGTTAAGGTTGAGGAGGGAGGTTGAGAAGGGGGTTGAGGATGGGGGGTTGAGGTTGAGGAGGGGGTTGAGGATAAGAAGGGGGGCTGAGGATGAGGATGGAGGTTTAGGAGTGAGGTTTAGGAGGGAGCTTTAGGAGGGGGTTGAGGATGGGGGGTTGAGGTTGAGGAGGGGGTTGAGGATGGGGGGTTGAGGAGGGAGGTTGAGGATGAGAAGGGGGGCTGAGGATGAGGAGGGGGCCTGAGGATGAGGAGGGGGCCTGAGGATGAGTAGGGAGGTTGAGGATGAGGAGGGGGCGTTAGGGAGGTTGCGGATGAGGAGGGAGGATGAATAGGGTAGTTGAGGATGGGGGGGTTGAGGATGGGGGGTTGAGGATGGGGTTGAGGTTGAGGATGGGGTTGAGGTTGAGGATGGGGTTGAGAATGAGGAGGGGGAAAGAGACACAGGGAAGGGAGAGGGGGAAGAGACACGGGAGAGAGAGGGGGACACAGAAGGCACAAAAGGGACACAGGGGGCAGCACATTTCCCACCCTTGGTTTATACTCGAGTCACTCATTTTACCCAGTATTTTGTGGTAAAATAGGTGCTTCGGCTTATACTCGGGTCGGCTTATACTCGAGTATATATGGTACTCTGGGACTCTTTAAATAGGGGACCACTATTTCACTTAGGAAACTCTATGTGCCATTTGCACAAAGTACAACCAGAACAAAACAATGGAAACTACAAACAGTAAACAGTGCTTAGACAGATTGGAATGTGTTAGAAGTTACCTTTTTACATGATTGGCCCCACAAAACAATTACGTGACATTTACTTTACTTGTAAGGTTAAATGTTATTGTTTTATGTTACTTTTTCACATGTTAACATTGAATTTTCAAAGTTGTGGAAAGTTATTTCAATATATATTGGATATTGTCAAAGATATATGTTACTACAAGTTTCATCATTTGTTAATACATTGAACTGTATAATTTAAATACAGAGTATTGATTCAGGGAGTAATCCGATCACCAGTTAATGGTGTCAGGAAGGAAAAATGTTTCCCCCTCTTTGATACAATTGGCCAAGTTTCAATGGGGAGGTTTATTGATTGCCTTCCTCTGGATTAAATGCAAATTTAGTTTAAAAAGGGTTGAAAAAAAATGAATGTTAAAAATAATATCATTGATCAAAATAGTTATTTGCAGAATGTTTATATAGTCGTATGTTATTCATGCATAAATATCAGTTATAAATGTTAGCATTGTTAAAAAAAAAAGGTTAACGATTGTTTCAAATACAAGTTGCATGTTACAAACTTTTAATTTGGGGTTTACAATATGTATTCATGAAAACTTTACACATTGCTATATTGTTATTCCATACATGACAATTAAAAGAGTTAATATTAAAAAAAATATTTAACATACCTGTTGGTGAAAGTTAAAAAAATAAAAAGTTTTATGAAACATTTTGGATTTTTTTGGACATAATACAAAAAGGTTAACAATGTCAGAGACTCACATTGTGTGGCAAACAGTTTTCACAGCATTACAATGTTATTGACCGTCATTTTTTGATGGGCAAGTAGCTAGTATATATAGATAGAGTGAGGTAGCCGTGAATGTCCAGTAATCCAGTTGAATAATCAGAGTATTGCAGTGAATAGTGATACCTTTTTTATTGGACAAACTTATTTATAATATAGTAACAAGCTTTGAAGAGATAATGTTTTTTTTTACCAAGTCAAAAAGCGATACTGATACAGATATGAACTAAAAACAGTAAACAGAAAGAGATGAAAAAAAAAATGGAAAAACAAGAAAAACTAAATTCATTGGCCAGAGTTAAGTGAGAAACAGACCAGCATTGTAAATCACGTCCTGATAGGTCAGTATGTAAGTCTATAGATCAGGTTGTAGATAAGAACACAGCAGAGTAAAATAAAGAGCAATCATTTTCAGTATAGCATGTAGCTTACAAAAACATCAATAGAAGGGGGGGAGGTATGTGGAATGTGTGTTAGCTATAAGACATTAAGATAGTGGGCCAGAAATCCTAAGTCAATATTAATGCCCATATCCTTTGTATTAAAAAAATGTAATCATTTTTAATTCAAAAATTTCTGCTGTTTGATAGTTCTGAAATTCCCTCTGAGTACTTTTATTTTGAGGTTCTGGATGGAGTGATTCTCCTGGGTGAAATGGTGTCCATTTCACCCATATATAAATTATATTCTATTTCTACACCCCAAGTCTAGCCAAATATGGGTAGTATTTATTTGTCTCTTAGGTATTCTGTATAGGGAGTTTGTTTAATTCTTATTTGTATCTGTATATAGCCTGCCTGGTACATACCTCTAATATTGTCATGTGGGAACTCTACTGTGTGCTGTCAGCACTCTAAGGTAGAAGTAGTGTTTGTTTATTAGTGCATCCTGGTGTTTAATAGCGAAATAATGTGTTTGTGACGTCACTTCCGGCATCCATGTGGCTAGGAGCCATCAGAATACATCTATGACGTCAGTTCTGGTGTCGGAATTGCCAGGAGTTGCCGGATGCTGCCCTGAATTGGGTGGGGGAGGCTTACAACAATGCATTTTAACTTCAGTGTACTAGATATGCAGGGAGATCTATAGAAAAATGGTCTATTTGGGAGGCTGCCTATATAGGAAACAATATGGGAAACAATACATCTAATACACATACATGGAATAAAATTGTGATCAATCAGTATTGTTTGGATATATATAAAGGTAATGTGCAATACGTAGTAAAGGGGTGCCTTTATTGTTCCTATATACACGTGGGTCATATTAACCCTTACGGATTACTAGGCTTTAAGGGGTGAAGTAAGAGGAATATAGTTGGTACCATAAAATCTGCATAATATAAGTGAAGGAAATCTGATATTTACATTTCATTGGATTGTTTATATTTTACTTCGGGATGGGGTGGCTAAAGAAACAGAGAAAAAATTGTGTATATGCCAAATCCTTGTATAAAAGAGGAAGCTCTGTTGATCCCTGGATCTTCTTATCTTTTTATTTTGAATTCCAGTCTGCATCCAAATAAATATATATATACTAGCGGCTTGCCCGTCTAAAAATGACGTTCAATAAAATTTTAATGCTGGAATTGCTGTTTGTGACACAATGTGATTCTCTAACACCATATCAAACTTTGTAATTGTCATGTATCGAATAATAATATAACAATCCATCAAATTTCTCTGAATACATATTATGAACCATTACATGAAGGTTTCTAATATTCAACTTATATTGTAAACTGTGGGTAACAATATTTTTTTTAACAATACTGAAATTGTTTAACTTTTTGTAAATGAGTCTCTTCAACCATGACAGGATGCTTTTTAACATATAAACTTGTATTTAAACTCCTGGTAAAGCACATAGGTATTGAATCCAGAGGAAGGCAAACAGTAAAAAAAAAACATTGCTACTTAGCCAATTATCTCAAAAGGGGAAAAAAATGAATTCCTTCCTGACCCCATTAAATGGCGATCGGATTACTCCCTGGATGAATACTTTCTATTTAATTATACATTGAATTTTGTTATCTGTTTCTGCTGCAAATGACATACATCTTTTTTAACATTCAATAAATGAATTTTGCAAACTTTTTAACATACAATGCTAACATTAACATAAGATAATAACATTTAACCTTAATTTATTTTAAACTATAGTGATCTTGAATATTAAATCCAAAGGGAGGCAAGTTTCAATAAATGTAATTTCAACTTTGTCAATTTGTTGAAAGTGTTGTCCAAAAATAATTCCTTCCTGACTCCATTAACTGGCAACCGGATTCATCCCTGGATCAATAATCTATGTATCATGCACCATTTTAATTTTTCAACAAATGATGATGCTGCTACTAATATTAAACCTTAATTACAAAGAATGCATTATTGAAACTTATCAGTCCAATTCGAACATATTTTTAAGCCTACAAACCTGAAAGAAACATATTACATTTTAAACAGTAAAGGTAATAGAATGCAAGCCAACTGTTTTGTGGAGCCAATCATGTCTAAAGTGACTTCCAAGACATTCCATTTTTTTTTTTTCCTTGAAAGTGGTTTGCTTTCAAAGAGCACAGCAGACTTTTATTTCTGTATATGGGATGTAAGCCCTTTTTTTTCTTTTTTTCCTTTCTTCCTTTTTTGTTGGTTATTACTGTATTTTTCTAAAATTGACATATTTTTGTAACTGAAATAGTGTTCCACTAAGAAGAGACCAATTGAACTTCAATGTCTTCCTTCAAATGAAACCACTATTATCTGTGATTACAAAACCTCGTAGTACACAATATCTTTTGTAAAAATACGGCCATTGTGTAGTAGATCACCCTGACTTGGGTTGTCTTCAACTGAAACTTTAATCTCATCTGGATTTGTGCACCTTGAAAAAGCAACA
This sequence comes from Discoglossus pictus, assembly GCA_027410445.1. Classification (NCBI taxonomy): domain Eukaryota; kingdom Metazoa; phylum Chordata; class Amphibia; order Anura; family Alytidae; genus Discoglossus; species Discoglossus pictus. Next base: position 248,658,741 of record CM050166.1, read on the forward strand.
TAGAGTTGTCCATGTGCAAACACAGGTTCTTTTAAAAAAATACCCACAGACTTTGTCTTTGGATTTATTTGAAGGACAAAAGGCAAACCACTTTCACTTGGAGCCAAATCAATTATTGGTATAAAAACTTGTTCACCTTTATGGGTCCCTGTCATAATTTCTGCATGTAGAAAATGGTCTTTTAAATCATGCACAATTAATCTGGTCCCATTACAAAGTCCTTTTTTTGGATTCATATTTCTCAATAGCATGACAATTGCTGATTTTTTCAATTGCAGAACATGTGGTGGCATTCTAGATGGGGTTAAAGAATTAATACATTTGATATTAAAATTCAATTCACTGTCTTTATCATTAGCCAGAACTGAATCTGCACTGTAATAATTCTTTTGTGGTGCATTGATGAATTTAAAAATGTTGTTATTTAGATTCAAGGCATCTATAATTTTTGATGTTAATTTCACTTTGTTTGCAATTTCTGAGTAATCGTCGTTATTCAGAGTGTTTAGAAAGATTGCTGATATGAGTGATTCCTTGCAAACCATTGTTCATAGAATTTTAATGGTATCATTGGGTAAATCATGTATTTGTGGATGTTTTCCTTCTCCAAATTGAATGAGCCAATCATTGAATTCATTTTGGCCTTCAGATCTCATATTTAATTCTCATTTGAGATGTGTAAATATTTTCCACAGTTTACTTGTCTTGATACATGTTTCAATGATATCAGTTCTATTTCCTTGTGGCACAACAGGTAATGTTTGCTTAAAATATCCTCCTAACAACATCACCTTTCCATCAAATGGCAAATTATTATCCATCACTTATTTTAGGAATCTATCAATACATTGCAAAGCATGATATGACATCATTGTTGCCTCGTCTATGATAATTCATTTACCGTATTTATCGGCATATAACACGCACCAGCGTATAACACGCACCTCATTTTAAGAAGGAAATTTCAGGGGGAAAAAAAAATAATTCAAATAAAGAACTTTGAAGCAAAATCCTCAACCTCAACCTCCCTCCTCATCCTCCCTCCTCAACCCCATCCTCAAACCCCCCATCTTCAACCCCCTCCTCCACCCCCCATCCTCATCCTCCTTCCTCAACCACCCTCCTCAACCCCCCTCCTCAACCCCCCTCCTCATCCTCAACCCCCCTCCTCATCCTCAACCTCCCTCCTCATCCTCAAACCCCTCCTCAACCCCCTCCTCAACCTCTCTCCTCATCCTCCCTCTTCAACCCCCCATCCTCAACTCCCTTCTCAACCTCCCTCCTCAACCCCCCATCCTCAAACCCCCTCCTCAACCCCCATCCTCAAATCCCCTCAACCCCCCTCATCCTCCTTCCTCATCCCCCCTATCCTCAACCCCCTCCTCAAACCCACTCCTCAACCCCCCATCCTCAAACCCCCCTCCTCAACCCCCCATCCTCATCCTCCTTCCTCAACCCCCCTATCCTCAACCCCCTCCTCAACCTCCCTCCTCAACCCCCCTCCTCAACCCCCCTCCTCATCCTCAACCTCCCTCCTCATCCTCAACCCCCTGCTCAACCTCCCTCCTCATCCTCCCTCCTCAACCCCCATCCTAAACCCCCTCCTCAACCTCCCTCCTCAACCCCCATCCTCAAACCCCCTCCTCAACCCCCCATCCTCAAACCCCCTCAACCCCCCTCATCCTCCTTCCTCCTCCCCCTTTCCTGAACCCCCTCCTCAAACCCACTCCTCAACCCCCCATCCTCAAACCCCCCTCCTCAACCCCCCATCCTCATCCTCCTTCCTTAACCCCCCTTTCCTCAACCCCCTCCTCAACCTCCCTCCTCAAACCCCCTCCTCAAATCCCCTCCTCAACCCCCCATCCTTAAACCCCCTCAACCCCCCCATCCTCATCCTCAACCCCCTCCTCAACCCCCCTCCTCAACCTCAACCCACCTCCTCATTCTAAACCCCCCTCCTCACCTCCCCCTCACTTACCTGCTTCTGTTCCGGAACTCCGCTCCGCTCCTTGAACCGGCGCGAATGACCCGGGTGCACCCGGTATATGCTAATGACGTGGCGCACATGTGACGTCACATGCACGCCGGGTCAAGGAGCAGAGGCCGGAACAGAAGCAGGTAAGTGAGGGGGAGTTATTTAGGGGGGTTTAGGTTGAGGAGGGGGGTTTAGGTTGAGGAGGGGGGTTTAGGCTGAGGAGGGGGGGTTTAGGTTGAGGAGGGGGGGTTAGGTTGAGGAGGGGGGGTTAGAATGAGGAGGGAGGTTAAGGATGAGGAGGGGTAGGGAATATTGGCGTATAACACGCACCTATAATTTGCTCCCTATTTTCAGGGAGAAAAAGTGCGTGTTATACGCCAATAAATACAGTACTTTTTTTTTTTTTTTGGCTTGTAAATTATTAAGTCGGATATCTGACACTGATGTTTCTAAAATGGGAACTGGCAGTTTAAATTCACTATGCACAGTTCTACCACCGTCTAACAAAAGGGCTGCAATTCCAGTTGTTGAAAATGGCATTGCTATCTGACCCTGTTCTCAAATGTAACTCAAACAATTGTACAGATATGTTTTTCCTGATCCACCGGGGCCATCTAGATAGTAATAGCGGTCTATGACCATTTCATCATCTGTAGCATTTGTGATGGCATTAAATGCTTGTAATTGTAAAGTATTTAAGTTGCCAGTTTTTCTTCTGTTTTTTGTTTTTGTAGCTCAGTGTCATAATCATCAAAGTTGATGTCATCTATAAGTGCTGGATCAGGCAAAGTAAAATTTGCACAATTTAATCCATGAGCAAGCAATATTTCTTGACTTTCCATTAAAGTTTTTAACAGTGCTATTGACTCATTGTAACGTTTCAAGAAGTCTTCGGACATATTTAATTTAAATGTTTCCCACAAAGTAAATGCATCAGGTACATTGCAAAAGATGCAAATGAATGCAAATTGTTCTCTCATTTGCTTTGGCATTTGACATAGTGCTGCTTCTTCCAGACACCTCTCACATTCTGTATCATCAGCTATGACGTTTTGATGTCTTGCAGCTAATAGGAATGTATCATAAACTATGTCATTCACTGTGCGTAAATGTTCAAAACTTTGTGCACTGGAAACATGTAAAAGAAGTAATCTTAAACTGAAACGTTCAATGTCTCATGGACTGACGGTATAAATTTGTGGTATCATTTTATGCGTATCTCTTCTTCTTTGTCGCCTTAGACCATTTACAAATACATAGTGATATGGAATCTCAATGTATAAAAATTGTCTGGCCTGCGTATCCTGGCATCCTACCATACAGTAAGTGTTGTATCTCTGTGTTCACTTTGAGCTAAGGCAGTTCTTTCATTGCCTATAGTAAAGCAAACAAACTGACTTTGTGGCAAATATACAGCTAAATGATACACAGCATGTGACCGATCATGCATCTCAAATTTCAGAAGCCGCCACCTTGATTCAGGAGCACTGACATAGCGAGCATCTAAATAATTTGAAAGTTCGTCATGTAAAATTGGATTTTTCTTTTCGTTTGCTGCACCTTGCACAACAACAGTTGCTGCATCATATCCTTTGTATATATATATTTATACACATATTGATGATGGATTTAATAGAATTGCAAGCTTCTACATTTATGTGTGCATTGTACTTCATGAGCAAATGTGCATTGTATGGAACGACAAATCTATTATCAACCTTTTGTCCATGGATAATAGCTGTTTGTCCTTGTCTTCTTTTATCCATCACAATTAGCATAAGTTTGCATTTGAAATTGTTTAGGATTTTTCTTTTACATTTTTTATTTTCCATACATGGTAATTTAGGATTCATATCTCCTCATGGCCCATGAATAATTCTGTGTGTAACAATCTAAAAAATCCACTCTCTGCAGTATTTAACTTATCTTTTTCCTGCAGGATTAAAAGTATGTGAGCATGTGGCAGTCCTCATTTTTGAAATTCAATGGTATAAACAAAAGCCACACATTTTCCAAATAACTGTGCTTTAGTTATATCATGTATTAATGAATTGAGTTTGATTTTGAATACTCTTGCCACTAAATCTGGTCAGTCAGAAGTAGTTTGTCACAGATTCAAATTTTCCTTGATCTCTGGCCATTGTGGATTACATGTGAATGTAATGAATAAATCTGGTTTGCCAAATTTTGTGACAATAGCCATGGCATCATTATATCTTTCTCACATATTGCGAGGAGATCCTTGGAAAGTGGATGGCAAAATAATTGCTCTTCCACCTGGAATTTCTCTGTGGGTAGCCAATTTAGCGACATAATCCATCAATCCACAATACTGTTCTACTCAAAGCTTAGTTTGTTGAAATGTTATGAAATTTAGATTATTTGCTTGGACTTGTAGATAGGAATCAATAATCCATTGTTGTGTGAGTTTGCCCCCACATAAAATTGGATTAACAGAATCTTGAATAGCAGTTTGTGCCACTTTATATTCCAGCATAGAAATATTGCATCTAACACAAACTTTACTATTCTGATAACTTTGCAATTGTAATTTTGGTTCCCATCCAGGTTCACCATTTGAAAAGAAAATTGGATTTGTCATTGGAACTAAATTACAACTTAATATATTTATGTTTATAAAAGGTTGTTCTTCATTGCGTGGATATTTTCTAATATCCCGCTGAATAGGTGGTTTACTATCTTCATTTTTAAAAATCATGGCAACCTCATTTAGTGTTGGTAAATTATACCGTCTTTGATCAGTGCTGCGATCTCTTTTTAACACCATATTTACTTTTGGCATTGTCAATTGATGTCTTTGAGCATGGTTCTGTTGTTCTTTTTCAAAATGTGCTAATTGTTTGTATGCGTAAATGTATGGGTTGTTGGCCATAATTTTATCCAACTGTTCAAAGACTATGCGCAAACACTGTTTATTTTCTGGAAGAGTCATTCTTTGATCAACAGCTTCCATTGTATCTAAGACATATAACTGTGCAAATTTCCTTTGATCTCCTTCTTGTGGGTATAAATGTGAAGTTCGGTGGTACATTTGTCCTTGAACTCTAAAACAGTAAGGACCATGTCCTTGGACATTTTCTGCTAATGTGGCACCCATTGAAGCAAATGAAATTGCACTGTTATAAGACCTTATGTTTTTTTTTTAATTGGTATAATTTGGAAATGTTGGATCGCTCATGATACTTTGTAAGTAATCTGGAAAAGGGTGTCTTTGTGGAAGTCTTACCTTTCCTTTCTGACAACAACTAATGAAATCTCCGTCAGTTGGTCTTTTCTTTAGAAAATGATAGGCCCCACAAAACAGACAAACAACATTAAGTAATCCACAATAATGAGTGTCTAGTTTTAGTGCTCTACTAAACACATTATCATGCACTTCCTCAACATAGATATCACTACAACTTTCCATATCTACATTGGTGTCATGTTTCTGAACATTGGTGACAATAGGCAATATAGTATCATTGGTCAATGGTTCACAGACATGATTTAGTTTACATTTTCATTTCTTTGAAGCTCCAGCACACTCACTTTGTGCTTTCTTACTCATTTTTCTTTTATTTAAAAGTCTCTGTCGGTCTTCTTCTCTTAAACGTTGGGAAGATTCAGGTGACTGTGCATCTCTCCACCTTTGCTTCCTTTCCCTTGCCAATCTTCTTTTGCGTTCAATGTAGTCTTCTCCATTCTCCGCCATTGTAATCTGTAATTGTAAATACAGCTGTAAGATTTCTTTTTTTTTTGGTTCTGTACATATTGTTTGTAGCTGGTCTCAATCTAAACGTAAATAGCATTAATTAAAGAATGCAAAGATTTTAAAATATTTTTTTTTTCTATGCGATAAATGAAACCATTTTTGGAATGTTTTATTGACATACATTGAAAAGCAAAGGACTGCACATATACATATTGAGCATTTTTTTTAATTTTAGGAGTAGTGAATTATTAATTCATTACTAAATGAATATGCGTTACTGAATTAATACAAAACTGAGACCAATGTTAAACCTAAAAATTACTTTTATTATCGTAAAGAAGATCAAACAGAAACAGCTATTATCAAAGTATAGATGTGTCCTAAAAGAATGTTCAATTTTCTTAAAGATGCAATGAATGTAGATATGATGTCTGATTGAGGTTCTTTAAAAGGTAATTAGTTAAGCATATGTACTGTATATCTTTTTTTTTCTTTTTTTATTGTAATGACCAATTAAAATCTCAAAACCTCATTCATCTTCATTTTCTTTTTGTTTTTTGTTTTTTGCAAAATGAAAACCTAAAAACCTCATTCATTTGCAATTTTTTCAAGCTATCTGGCACTATATAAGCAACTATTTATATATTTATTATTAAAACCTTATTTTTGGATAGATGTGGCAACCTCACTCAGTCCAGGGGCAATCTCACTCAGTACAGTGGCAACCTCACTCACAGTGTACATCCTGTCATATGTATGCAATACTGGAACAGATGATTCAGGGTCCATGCCTCTGTGAGAGGTGTGAGCATGTTGCCTCTCTGGAAGCTCAAATTGGAGATCTGGAACGGAGAATTACAGCACTTAGTGATATTGCTCCACTGGAAAGGGGGTTGGTGCTCACTGAGCACAGTTTAGCTGGGCCTAGCATGGAGGGTGGAGCTGGGGCTAGTGAGGATGTCCAGGGAGGTAGCTGGGTTACAGATACAAGGGGAAGCAAGGGGAACAGGAGGAGGCAGGCCAGTTCTGAATTGGCAAACACCATCCAATTTGCCAAATTGAGTGAAACTGTTGGGGATGTCATTCAGTAATGGCAATGCCAGATAGAGCTGTTCCCTCTAACAGCCGAGAGAACAGCTCTACTGGAGGAGTGGGAGGGCAGAATAGGCAGAGCAACAGACAGGTGTTGGTTGTAGGGGACTCTATTATTAGGAAGGTAGACAGGGTGATTTGTCACCCAGATCCCAGCAATCGAACAGTTTGCTGTCTCCCGGGTGCTCGGGTTCGTCATGTTGTGGATTGGGTAGACAAATTATTGGGAGGGGCTGGAAATGAACCGGCGGGTTTGGGACATATTATTACCAATGACAAAGTTAGTGGAAGATGGAGTGTCCTAAAGAATGATTTTAGAGACCTAGGTAATAAGCTGAAGGCAAGGACCTCCAAGGTATTATTTTCTGAGATACTACCAGTGCCACGTGCTAGCCCAGGGAGGCAGAAGGAGCTTAGGGAGGTTAATGCATGGCTAAAGATGTGGTGCACTAAGGGGGGGTTTGGGTTTTTAGAGCACTGGGATGACTTCTCACTTCGTTACAATCTCTACAGTAGGGATGGATTGCACCTTAATGATGAGGGAGCTTTTGTACTAGGGGATAGGATGGTAGAAAGGCTGGAGGAGTTTTTAAACTAGTAGGTGGGGGAGGGACTAGATATAAGTAATGGGGTAGAAAGTGTAGAGGGTATAAGTGATGAATTAACAATTCATAAAGGGGGAGATGGGGGGAGGGGTAGTATAGTCAATAGGGAGGTAGTACTAAGTAATTCAATTACAGTGGCAGGCACTTCAGAACTACAGACTCATAACATAAGGTGTATGATTGCTAATGCCAGAAGCTTGCCAGGAAAAATGGGAGAGTTAGAATTATTAGCAATTAATGAAAAATGGGATTAAATAGGAATTACCGAAATGTGGTGGAATGAATCTCATGACTGGATTGTTAATCTGGATGGTTATAACCTATGAAGGATAGTTAGTGGCAATGGTTAATGAGGACGAGGGATTTGTCTGTATGTTAAGCCTGAATTTAAGCCTATAGTCAGAGAAGATATTTATGGTGGACCTAGTGATAAAGCTGAATGTTTGTGGGTAGAGTTAAATAGTGGAGCAGCAAATTCCAAAAGAATATTAGTAGGAGTATGCTATAAACCCCAAATATAGCTGAAAGTGAGGAAAAACAATTATTGTTACAGATTGAAAATGCAGCTAAGCATGGTCAAGTTCTAATAATGGGATATTTTAATTACCCTGAAATAAACTGGATAAATGAGACCAGCAGTTCATCTAAGGGAAACAGGTTCTTGAGTACACTCAGGGATCATTATCTGGCCCAGGTTGTATAAGAGCCTACTAGAAATGAAGCTATCTTAGATTTACTCATCACAAATAATATTGATATAGTATCAAATGTTGGAATAGGGCAACCTTTGGGAAACAGTGATCACAACACAGTCTCATTTGAGATTGAATTAAAAAAACTAAATTTTAAGGGGCCAACGAAAACTCTTCATTTTAAAAGGGCAGATTTTAACGGTCTAAGGGCAGCAATACAAAGTATAGACTGGGACAGAGAACTGGCAGGTAAAAATACTGAACATAAATGGACAACATTTAAATCCTTACTAACAGCCTTATTAAATTGCAAATCAGCAAATTCTAAAGGGCTCTATATAAGCACATAGCATATTTTTTTACAGAAGTTTTTAGTTCGTGAAGACCTTGCTTTTGGATAGAAGTTCACTGACTAAAAACTTCTGTAAAAAAAATATGCTGTGTGCTTATATAGAGCCCTTTAGAATTTGCCGAATTGCAATTTAATAAGGCTGTAAGTATACATACACATCGGCATATACCGTGTGGGAATAAAAGTAAAAGGAGTAAATACCATCCAATGTGGCTTAACAATGATTTAAACATCAAGATACGGAGTAAAAAACAGGCATTTAAATTATACAAACAAGAGGGGACAATGACTGCTTTACAGGAATACAAGGAAATCAACAAGGCTTGCAAAAGCACGATTAGACTGGCTAAAATAGAAAATGAAAAAAGAATTGCAAAAGAGAGTAAGAGTAACCCTAATATATTTTGTAAGTATATTAATGGGAAGAAGGCCAGGAAGGAAGCTATAGGAACATTAGAATGTGACACAGGCCGTCTGATATATAGTGACCAGGAAAAGACAGATGAGCTAAACAGGTTCTTTTCTTTGGTATATACAAGGGAGGTACCTTTGGTTTGGACATGGCAATATAATGGGGCTACACAACCTTTGGCAAATAATTGGTTAACACAGGAAGTAATCCAAAAGAGATTGGAAAAAATAAATGTTGATACAGCCCCGGGTCCTGATGGAATACATCCGAAGGGTACTAAGGGAATTGGGTTCTGTAACAGCCAAACCATTATATTTAATTTTTCAAGATTCACTCAACACAGGGTCTCTACCAGATGACTGGAGAAAAGCTGATGTGATACCTATATTTAAAAAGGGAGCAAGAGCAAATCTGGGGAATTATAGACCAGTGAGCAGCACTTCTGTAGTGGGGATGCTTTTAGAAGGGTTAATAAGGGATAATATACAAGAATATGTCAATTTGAACAGGATTATAAGTAGGAGTCAACATGGATTTATGAGGGACAGGTCATGTCAAACAAATCTAATTAGTTTCTATGAGGAGGTTAGTAGGAACCTGGATCAAGGCAACACAGTGGATGTAGTCTTTTTGGATTTTGCAAAGGCTTTTGATACAGTGCCACATGGGAGACTATTGTGCAAACTAAGAGATACAGGAGTTGCAGTAAATATCTGCTCATGGATTGAGAGCTGGCTAAAAGACAGGAAGCAAAGGGTTGTTGTAAATGGAACATACTCCGATTGTACTAATGTGGTAAGTGGGGTTCCTCAGGGTTCAGTATTAGGTCCTCTCCTTTTTAACATATTTATTAATGACTTAGAGGTAGGATTGGAGTGTGGTGTCTCCATTTTCGATGATGACACGAAGTTGTGCAAGGTAATTAAATCAGATAGTGATGTGCTTTCCCTCCAAAGGGATTTACATAAAATTGAGGAATGTGCATCTAAATGGCAGATGAGATTTAATACAAATAAATGTAAAGTTATACATCTGGGAAGGAAAAATAGCCATGCAATGTATACTCTTAATGGAGCAAATCTAGGTGTATCAGATATTGAAAGGGATTTGGGAGTGCTTGTGGACAACCACCTCGGTAACAGTGCTCAAAGCCAAGCAGCAGCTGCAAAGGCAAATAAAATATTAGCATGTATTAAGAAGGGTATAGAAGCCAGGGAAGCAAATATAATTCTGCCACTATAAAAATTTCTAGTACGCCCTCATTTGAAATATGGAGTACAATTTTGGGCACCACTTCATAAAAAGGACATTTTAGAGCTGAAGAGGGTACAGAGGAGGGCAACATATTTTCTCTAGAAAAAAGGCGTCTAAGAGGAGATATGATTACCTTATATAAATACATCGAGGGTCAGTATAAAGATTTGTCAAGGGAGCGTTTTGTGCCAAGAGGTTTTCAACTGACAAGAGGAATCCCTTGAGGTTAGAAGTAAAAAGATTCCACCTTATAGAAAGAAAAGGGTTCTTCACAGTAAGGGTGGTTAATCTGTGGAATTCTCTACCAGAGGAGGTGGTGACAGCGGATTTGATAGATAACTTTAAAAGGGGACTAGATTTATTTCTAATTAAAAAGGGATCTCAGGGTTATCATGCATAATTAGAGAGGCAGTATTGATCTAGGGAGACGTCCGGTCGCCGGTGTCTGAGATCAGGAGGGAATTGATTTTTTTTTTTTTTTTTGCAGATCAGAGGAGATCTTAAAAGGTTGAACTTGATGGACTGAAAGTCTTTTTTCAACCTTAAATACTACGTAACTATGTAAAATGTTCATTTTAAATAATCTGCTATGTCATTATATCGATCCCTATTACATTTTTAAAATTGCAAATGAATGAGTCCCTCAACAAATATATTATATAAATATACTTTCCTGAATTAATCATTAAGTGTCATCAATCCCAAACCATAAGGGCATGCTAAAATGATATACCTGTGAACTTGCTGTTCTTTGTGTAAAAATCCTTTCTAATTCACTCTCTGTCTTCAGTCAGGTGCAGAGATGAGTAATCTGTGAAATTACATGAAAATAAGTTTAAATCATTGAATTTCATTCCTTCTTGATTGAATGAACTCCATATATTTAAGTGCTTAGTAAAATGTACATTTTTTTTAAAGTCTTCTAACCTCATCTTGTTTTTTATTAAACAATGTACATAAATGAGCTGTAAGACAGATATATAAGTGCATGTTAAAAATTGTTATTACAATTTTATCCTTTAGGCTTCTTTTAGTGCGTCCAATGTACTGAATTCTGCAATGACAGGTTATAATGTATACAACATATGTGCTGTTACAGTTGGTCAGGTGTCTAATTTTAAATTTCTTTCCCTTCTTTGAAAGAACAATGTTTCTATTTTTCTTCTTTAAAAAGGGACATGTGCTGTCATTTAATGCTGCATTTGTAAGTACCTGTGGTGTTATTTTTCAGGAAGGTGTGTCCTGTTTTCTTCTTGCTGTGTTTAAGTTCACTGGGTGCTATAATGTTCTTGATGTTTTAATTCTTCCTAAATGTAATGGTCAGCGCGTCCGGTAGGATATCTTTGAGTATGTTGTCTTCTTTAAGAATGGGCCAAATTTTTTTTAAGCTGTTCTTAATCTCTCTGGATGCTCTATTGAATCTGGTCAAGAATCTGCATGCGCTGGAACTGTGGTTGGTGGTATTTCACTGTTTTTTCTTTATTAAATCTGTTCTATCGAGATTCCTAGATATTTCTTTAGCATTAGCAACCAGACCCTGGTCATATCCCTTTTCTATAAATTTCTCAGTGAGTATATCACTTTCTTTCTCAAAGTCGGTTAAGGATGAACAATTACTTCTTATACGTCTGAATTGTCAGAATGGAATATTTTTTATCCATCTCTTATCGTGCCCACTAGAGGCATGAAGGAATCCATTTATGTCCGTAGGTTTAGTGTATAGGGTCAATAATATCTCTGATATTCCGATCAGAATTATAAACAAAAACGGGATGTAGAGTGGATTTGTATTAATGGTGAAGGCAAGGTTCATTGTGTTGTTATTAACATATTTCAGGAAGTCATCTTTTTCACCATCTTCCCAGACTATAAGGATATCGTCAATGAACCTATTCCAACATAGAATGTTGGTGGGGAACGGGTTATTGTTCCAAATATACGTGTCCTCTCAGAGTCCCATATATATGTTTGCGAAACTGGGAGCGAACTTTGTCTCCATTGCAATACCTCTTTTTTGCAAGTAAAACTTGTCCTCAAACATGAAATAGTTGTGCTTCAAAATAAAAGAGATGGATTCTATGATGAAGTCAGATTGTGATGGCCCTAGGTTACCTTGAAGATCTAGTGCTCTTTTAACAGGACCCTATACAAAGGTCTTGTGGGATAGATGTGTATAAAGATGTGACATCTAATGTAATCCACCTGTAGTTTTCTTTCCAAATGAAGCCCTCCATTAATTCCAGTATATAAGGGGTATCTCTTCTGTAGGACTTAAGTTCTAGCACATGGGGTTTGAGGTAGCTATATAAATATTCTGACAGTCTCTCTGAGAGGGATCCAATACACAATATAATGGGTCTCCCTGGTGGATTGATTTGATTGGATTTTTGTGAATCTTTGGAAGGTGGTACATAATAGCTATTTTGGGGTGTTTGAAGTCAAGAAAACAATTTTTTTTGGATTAAGGATCCCCTTGTTTTTGGCTCCTGTCATGATATCTTCACATTTCTTTAGGACGTTTTCTGTGGGATCCTTTTCTAGTGGTGTGCATGTCTCCGTATCGCCTATCAGGTTGTAGCATTCTTTGACATACAGTATGATTCTCTGTCTTGGATGATGATGCCACCTCCCTCGTCAGCTTGTCTAATAACGATGGATTCTTCCTTTCGCAGATATTCAAAAGCCTCTTTTAGATTAATATTTTTAAATACTATTTGTATATGTGGCTTAAATGATTTCCTTAGAATTCCCCATTTAAGACATGTTATTTCATAGTGTGTTAATGATAATCATATCGCCAGGCCCAGCCCAAAGCCCAAGAAGTGCTTAAAGGGCCACTTAATTCAGAACAATTTGGAGCACACCACTGAAAAGATCTCCTAAAAGAATGTTGAAATACTTTTTAAATTTTTTAAATATGTTCCTTTTTAACTGAAAAAATAATAAATTAAATCTCTGTTTACATGAGTCACTGTCAAGCCCCCAGACAGACCCACAAACAGCTCTGTGCAGTGAGCATAAGCAAAAAAAAGAGTTAACCCCTCACAAATTCAGCTGTGCAGAGAATGGAATGCTGAAATCTCCCAAACAGGACACTTGTGGGTTAACTGATGGCTACATTCTTGAGTTTAGGGAAAACTGCTATAAATCTTTGTGTTCACTGTGCCTTCACCGTACGGTTTGGCATATGTTATTAATCATTACAGGGAGTGCAGAATTATTAGGCAAATGAGTATTTTGACCACATCATCCTCTTTATGCATGTTGTCTTACTCCAAGCTGTATAGGCTTGAAAGCCTACTACCAATTAAGCATATTAGGTGATGTGCATCTCTGTAATGAGAAGGGGTGTGGTCTAATGACATCAACACCCTATATCAGGTGTGCATAATTATTAGGCAACTTCCTTTCCTTTGGCAAAATGGGTCAAAAGAAGGACTTGACAGCCTCAGAAAAGTAAAAAATAGTGAGATATCTTGCAGAGGGATGCAGCACTCTTAAAATTGCAAAGCTTCTGAAGCGTGATCATCGAACAATCAAGCGTTTCATTCAAAATAGTCAACAGGGTCGCAAGAAGCGTGTGGAAAAACCAAGGTGCAAAATAACTGCCCATGAACTGAGAAAAGTCAAGCGTGCAGCTGCCACAATGCCACTTGCCACCAGTTTGGCCATATTTCAGAGCTGCAACATCACTGGAGTGCCCAAAAGCACAAGGTGTGCAATACTCAGAGACATGGCCAAGGTAAGAAAGGCTGAAAGACGACCACCACTGAACAAGACACACAAGCTGAAACGTCAAGACTGGGCCAAGAAATATCTCAAGACTGATTTTTCTAAGGTTTTATGGACTGATGAAATGAGAGTGAGTCTTGATGGGCCAGATGGATGGGCCCGTGGCTGGATTGGTAAAGGGCAGAGAGCTCCAGTCCGACTCAGATGCCAGCAAGGTGGAGGTGGAGTACTGGTTTGGGCTGGTATCATCAAAGATGAGCTTGTGGGGCCTTTTCGAGTTGAGGATGGGGTCAAGCTCAACTCCCAGTCCTACTGCCAGTTCCTGGAAGACACCTTCTTCAAGCGGTGGTACAGGAAGAAGTCTGCATCCTTCAAGAAAAACATGATTTTCATGCAGGACAATGCTCCATCACACGCGTCCAAGTACTCCACAGCGTGGCTGGCAAGAAAGGGTATAAAAGAAGAAAATCTAATGACATGGCCTCCTTGTTCACCTGATCTGAACCCCATTGAGAACCTGTGGTCCATCATCAAATGTGAGATTTACAAGGAGGGAAAACAGTACACCTCTCTGAACAGTGTCTGGGAGGCTGTGGTTGCTGCTGCATGCAATGTTGATGGTGAACAGATCAAAACACTGACAGAATCCATGGATGGCAGGCTTTTGAGTATCCTTGCAAAGAAAGGTGGCTATATTGGCCACTGATTTGTTTTTGTTTTGTTTTTGAATGTCAGAAATGTATATTTGTGAATGTTAAGATGTTATATTGGTTTCACTGGTAAAAATAAATAATTGAAATGGGTATATATTTGTTTTTTGTTAAGTTGCCTAATAATTATGCACAGTAATAGTCACCTGCACACACAGATATCCCCCTAAAATAGCTAAAAATAAAAACCAACTAAAAACTACTTCCAAAAATATTCAGCTTTGATATTAATGAGTTTTTTGGGTTCATTGAGAACATGGTTGTTGTTCAATAATAAAATTAATCCTCAAAAATACAACTTGCCTAATAATTCTGCACTCCCTGTATATAGTCAGTAGGCAGGATACAATGATTTTGTAAACAGAACTAAAACTTTTGATTTTTTAGGTGTTCTTAGTGTAAATAATTTTAACATACAATATTGTGCTCGTTCACACCATGAAGAGCACCTACACTGAGGTAAAAGATGCTTTAATTTGTATAAATCTGAACTCAGAGCTCACCAAAATCTTACCTTAAAAATGGTATATTTCTGACTAAGTCTTGTGTCCACCAAAGGGAAGCCCTCCCTTTCTGGTTGGAAGCTTCTATTCTGAAACACTGGTGCCATTTAAGATTTTTTTCTTGCAAGGTTCCATTTAATGCTAACTTTAACTTATATTTGTTCTATAATATGTTAACATGTTAATTCCCTTTTGCAGACATTCCAGTTCAGACTTTGTTATTATTACAGGTATCAACAAACAAACAATAGTCACTTCCCAAACTGGTTGGTGACTATAGCCACAGCGCTAAATCGGTACATCGGAGTACACGGGTGGTAAATATAAATGTAAATTTATAGAATACTATATATACACATAAATATATGGATATCGAATATAGTGTATAAGTATTCAATTGTGAAGTCTAAGTATGTTTGTATATATAGCACAATAAAAAGCATACAAATATTTGTGCCACTGGATCCATGCTAAGCCGATCCCTAGTGTGGCACAAAAGCTCTATGCTACCTTGAAGAGTAAAAAAGTAACAGTATAAAATAATTATTACATGCACAATCATGAAACCCTTTTATCTAGAGGGTAGCGTAAAAGGGTAATCCAGTAGAATATCTAGAAGATATACAATCTGGAATATGTACACTGAAGGCCTTATGTATATCTTGTTACACTAAAGAGATGGTATTAACACATATCAGTCTCACTTATAGTAGATGTAGATTATTTAAGAAAAATGTCTCTTATTCTTCCAATTTGAGGTAAATAAAGAAAATATTCTTCACTTCAGATGTAAATCCACTGTAGGAGTACTTCACCACCACCACAAGCTGCAGCCTCTTCCAAACGAGTGCTGTCCACAGGTGCACTCCATATATCAGAAACAGAGAAAAGGGGGGGGGGGGGAGCGCAAAAAGCAGCCAATGGTACATAAGGTAAATTAATTGAGACCAAATAGTAAAATGCGAAACACTCCAGTAATTCTAGTGCCAATATAAAAACAAAATAGCACTCTATTGGTGGGACGATATACTATTGAGGTTAACGAGCCCCAAATGGAGAGGTCCAGCATCAGTGAGTTGGGGTGTCAGCACCTATGGACACCTTATGTGTATACATTGCCAATCCCTCCTATGCAGCCCTCATTAAGGAGTGGGTGGATGTGCAGAGAGCTGAGCCACTAAAATATTGCTTTAAAAAAAATCCTCTTAGACCCACAGGTCGGAAGTGCAAGCAAATACTATGCTAAACAAAAAATAAAAATAGATATAGCTATAAAAAGCAAAAGATATAAAAACATATATATTATGTTGTAAATTCCCCAAACATTTTTCTGCTGTGCACTGGCCTTTCTCAATGGTACTGCACAGCAAAATAATATTTCTGAGCATAGATATTAACATCCACCCCAGGGTTTATTTATATGTATCTCCATATGTAGACGACCTACCTCTCTCCTCTAATGTTTTGGCGCTGCTTCTCCCCATGCTCCCATCATGCATCTAGACCGAAAAACCACTGTCACCACCTCCTCTGGTAGATAATTCTACTGATTAACCACCCTTACTGTGAAGAACCCTTTTCTTTCTTTAAGGTGGAATCTTTTTACTTCTAACCTCAAGTGGTGTCCTCCTGTCAGTTGAAAACCTCTTGGCACAAAACGCTCCCTTGACAATCCTTTATGCTGACTCTGGATGTATTTATATAATGTAATCATATCTCCTTTCTAGAGAAAATAAGCTTAATTTGGTTAGTCTTTCTTCATAACTTAGCCTCTCCATTCCCCTAATTAGTTTTGTTGACCTCCTCTGTACCTTTTCCAACTCTAAAATCTCCTTTTTATGAAGTGGTGGCCAAAATTGTACTCCATATTCCAAATGAGATTTGTATAGTGGCAGAATTATATTTGCTTCCCTTGCTTCTATACCCTTCCTAATACATGCTAATATTGTATTTGCCTTTGCAGCTGCTGCTTGGCTTTGAGTACTGTTCCCTAGGTGGTTGTCTACAAGCACTCCCAAATCCCTTTCAATATCTGATACCCCTATTTTTGCTCCATTAAGATTATAAATTGCAGGGCTATTTTTCCTTCCCAGATGCATAACTTTACATTTATTCGTATTAAATCTCATCTGCCATTTAGAAAGCACATCATTATCTGATTTAATTACCTTGCTTAACTTTGTGTCATAAGCAAAAATGGAGAAACTACTTTCCAGTCCCACCTCTAAGTCATTAATAAATATGTTAAAAAGGAGAGGACCTAATGCTGATCCCTGAGGAACCCCAGTTACCACATTAGTCCAATCGGAGTATGTTCTGTTTACAACAACCCTTTGCTTCCTGTCTTTTAGCCAGCTCTCATTCCATGAACAGATATTTACTGCAATTCCTGTATCCCTTAGTTTGCATAATAGTCTCCCATGTGGCACTGTATCAAAAGCCTTTGCAAAATCCAAATAAACTACATCCACTGAGTTGCCTTGATCCAAGTTCATTCTCACCTTCTCATAGAAACTACCTATCCCTCATAAATCCATGTTGACTCCTACTTATACTCTTATTCAAATAGATATATTCTTGTATATTATCCCTTATTAACCTTTCTAAAAGCTTCCCCACTACAGAAGTGAGGCTCACTGGTCTATAATTCTCCGGATTTGCTCTTGCTCCTATTTAAATATAGGTATCACATCTGCTTTTCTCCAGTCATCTGGTAGAGACCCTGTGTTGATTGAATCTTGAAAAATTAAATATAATGGTTTGGCTATTAGAGAGCCCATTTCCCTTAGTACCCTTGGATGTATTCCATCAGGACCTGGGGCTTTATTAACATTTATTTTTTCCAACTTTTTTTTTTTATTTCTTCCTGCGTTAACCAGTTATTTGGTGAAGGGAGTGTAGCCCCATTACGTTGCAGTGTCCCAACCACTGGTACCTCCCTTGTGTATACTGAAGAAAATAACCTATTTAGCTCATCTTCCTCTTCCTGGTCACTAATTTTCAGATGGCCCTTTGTCACATTGTAATGTTCCTATAGCTTCCTTCCTTGCTTTCTTCCCATTAATATACTTACAAAATATATTAGGGTTAGTCTTACTCTCCTTTGCAACTATTTTTTCATTTTCTATTTTAGCCAGTCTAATAGCCCTTTTGCAAGCCTTGTTGGTTTTCTTGTACTCCTGTAAAGCAGTCTCTGTCCCCTCTTATTTGTATAATTTAAATGCCTGTTTTTTACTCCTAATCTTGATGTTTAAATCATTGTTAAGCCACATTGGATGTGATTTACTCATTTTACTTTTATTCCCACTTGGTATATGGTGATGAGTATGTATATTTAGTAAGGATTTAAATGTTGTCCATTTATGTTAAGTGTTTTTACCTGTCAGTTCTTTTTCCCAGTCTATACTTTGTATTGCTGCCCTTAGACCTTTAAAATCTGCCCTTTTAAAATGAAGATGTATTGTTGGTCCCTTAAAATTTTATTTTTTTAATTCAATCTCAAATGAGACTGTGTTGTGATCACTGTTTCCCAAAGGTTGCCCTATATCAACATTTGATACTATATCTATATTATTTGTGATAACTAAATCCAACTAAATCCATGTTGGCTCATACTTATAATCCTATTTGAATAGACATATTCCTTTGTATTATACCTTATTAACCCTTCTAAAAGCTTTTCCACTACCGATGTAAGATTTACTGGTCTATAATTCCCCTGATTTGCTCTTGCTCCCTTCTTAAATATAGGTATCACCTCTGCCCCTGATGAGCTGAGATCCACAGATCTCATGAAACATATGTCGTGTGTTGATGACGTCACTTTGGCGCGCAAAAAATGGCTGAAGCAAAAGCTGATAATATGCTATAGCTTCTTAACAAAAAACTTCTATACAGAGGTCCCATGAAGATATTACATGCTTATACTGTCCCATACAAGATATATGTAGTGGCCCAGGTATAGAGGGAACACGTCCAATTGCCTTTAGAACTTTGGGGTATAGTAGTGGTATCTCAAAAAGAACCACGATGTATCACCTACTTAGTCCTATAATGATACAGAAGGTGTAGTGGTCTCTCATAGTAGAACCAGCATAGATTTCCAACTTGTATTGTTTATCATAGTAGAACCAAGAGATATATTAACAGCTTGCCCTGAAGTTTGCAGAAAATATACTTGGTATAGTACTGGCATTTTTTTGCCACAAGGTAATTATTGATGAAGTCATCGCTTGTGAAATGGTGGTCTCATAGAGATTACACAGATTGTGAGAAATATAAATACAACGTTTATTTCAACAACATAAATATCTTTATTATGCGATTGAACAATAGTAGGATGTAATAGTGACACTAGCCAAGAAAGTGTCACAAGATAATCTCAGTCAGACTGATTAACATTTGTGAGAAAAGCAGTAAAACTTACTTATGGAAATTTATGCTTGTAATCCAATATACATAATTGATTGAATTTTAAAACTTTATTGTTCATAATAGTATCGGCAACATACTGACAGATACTCTTAATCTCAAGACATCTTGATAAGACCAACAGTATAAACAAATAAACTATTCATAGAAGTTATATATTCCGCTAAATGGATACATTCCACCACATTTGTATAGAATGTATAGCACTATTTTCATTCTTTCACTATTTTATTTTTTCATTTGAATTTTATCACATTTAATTAGTTTATGTAAAAATAAATCACAAATATATATGTCAATATACTTTGTGAACAGTAAATCATTACTTACACAGATATCAATGTTGCTATATTAAAAGCAACATTTAAAGTCTCACTAGTCACTTATTCTAATGTAGTTAGTGTTGCAATCTATAGAGCAACTCTAACCAATATCTGTAAAACACTATTATCACCTGCTACATTCACTTAGCAGCTATAGAGAAATTGTAAAAATCTTAAGTGTCAAAAATATATTGGTTATAAACCATTTTTTTTAAATAAAAAAGATATAACATTATATCTAAACCAATTATTGTAGTGACATCATTGTATTCTCTGGAGAATAAATTCAGAGATCTGTTTGTATATACATTTTTTTTTGTTTTAAACAATCGGATTTTAATTAAAAAAAATATTTAAAATAATTTTCATTAAAGATTTTTTTTTTAAATTTAGTATGAGGCAATTCATGACATATTTAACCACATAAAAGTGTTTCCCCTTTTTTTGTTATTTCTCTCTGCACACATCTTTAGGGACACAGATAACAAAAATATATAATATCTAAGTGTTCACACTTTGGCAATAACCAAACAAAGGATCAACTCTAAGAGAATTGTATCATCTGGTAGAGACCCTGTATATTATTTAAGGTCTTAATGTCATGGGAGAGTTATTCTATATTTTGGGGATTTAATTGAGAGATCAAGAGTGCCATCTAGTGTCACAAGGTAAATTATTTCCAATGATCCATTGGGGCAGTTGTGGCATCACGTTTCTTCCTATTGGTTACTGGAAGCATGATTAGATCAGAATTTTTGATAAGATTACACTTAACTATAAGAGGGTCTGAAACAAAGGGAGAAGGGCAAATACTCTCAGCATTCTTACACTTTGAGGGTCTTATACTCTGAGGGACTCTCATTCAGGCATTTTCTGAAACACTCACAAAGGATGACACTCCTAAAGGAACACATTCTCAAATAGAGACACACACCCAAAAATCACACATTTCAAGAAGTAAGAGTTATTTTAGACAAATAAGAAGTTTTTCACCATTTGGTTAGGCACATGCATTGAACCATTACACATTTTAAGAGAAATCTAAAATAAAACCACTACAGAAAGATTAAGAGATCAAGGAGACTGAAGCCCCTAATCAAACTGGTATCAATTTAATTTTAAATATTTTGTGATATAATTGAAAATTATATGATACAATGTTTATTTTTCATCAAAGGTATGTTAAAATGTCATAATCATTGAGAGTCATAACCCTGATATGAGTTTCAATACATCATTTATTATCTTTATATCTTTTTCACTAAACAGATTAATTAATTTTGTTTAGTTAATTTTTTTTTATCAATTATATCACAAAATATCCTATCATAATTATTTACTATTCAACTATACATTTTTAAAACATATTAGGATACATACACTTTTTTTTATTAATATTTTATTATTTAGATATGGGTGATTTTTATAACTGGCCTATATGTTTTTTTTCTGTTCTGATTGCTATATGGTTTTTACTGTATATATGATTAGTATTCATTTTATCAAATACATTGGTTATTCAATTTTTCATATTTAATATAGATATAAAAGGAATAAATCAAAACCCATGTTGCTTAAAAATGAATGAAAGATGAAGATGAGGAGTAAAAAAAATGGCATTTAAATTATACAAATAAGAGGTGATAGAGACTGCTTTACGTAAGTACAAGGAAATCACCAAGGCTTGCAAAAGGGCCATTAGACTGGTTAAAATCAAAATGAAAAGTTAGTTTCAAAGGAGAGTAAGACTAACCCTAAAATATTTTTTTATATATTAATGGGAAGAAAGCCAGGAAGGAAGCTATAGGAAACTTACAATGTGACACAGGCAGTCTGATAATTATTGACCAGGAAAAGGCAGATGAGCTAAATAGGTAATTTTATTCGGTATACACAAGATGGGGCTACACTCCCTTCACCAAATAACTGGTTAACGCAGGAAGAAATCCAAAAGAGGTTGGAAAAAATAAATGTTAAAAAAGTCCTGGGTCCTGATGGAATACATCCATTTTCAAGATTCACTCAACACAGGGTCTCTACCAGATGACTGGAGAAAGGCAGAGGTGATACCTATATTTAAGAAGGGAGCAAGAGCAAATCCGGAGAATTATAGACCAGTGAGTCTCACTTCGGTAGTGGGAAAGCTTTTAGAAAGGTTAATAAGGGATAATATACAAGAATATGTCTATTCAAACAGGTTTATAAGTAGGAGCCAACATGGATTTATGTAGGATAGGTCATATCCAACAAATCTAATTAGTTTCTATGAGGAGGTTAGTAGGAACTTGATACAGTGCCACATGGGAGACTATTGAGCAAACTAAGAGATACAGGAATTACCATACATTTTTGCTTATGGCTTGAGAGCTGGCTAAAAGTCAGGAAGCAAAGGGTTGTGGTAAATGGAACATACTCAGATTGGACTAATGTGGTAAGTGGGGTTGCTCAGAGTTCATTATTAGGTCCTCTCCTTTTTAACTTATTTAGTAATTATTTGGAAGTGAGATTGGAGTGTGGTGTCTGCATTTTTGCTTGTGCAAGGTAATTTAATCAGAAAATAATGTACTTTCCCTCCAAAGGGATTTGCATAAATTAGAGTAATGGGCAGCTTAGTGGCAGATGAGATTTAATATGAATAAATGTAAAGTAAGGCATCTGGGAAGGGAAAATAGACAATTTATAATATTAATGGAGCAAATCTAGGGGTATCAGATATTGAAAGGGATTTGGGAGTACTTGTGGACAACCGCCTAGGTAAATTACTACAGACACAAATTATTTGGAGGGGCTGGAAATGAACTTGGTCTAGGTACATATTGGTACCAATGACAAAGTTAGTGGAAGATGGAGTGTCCGAAAGAATGATTTTAGAGAACTAGGTAATAAGCTGAAGGCAAGGACCTCCAAGGTAGTATTTTCTGAGATACTACTAGTGCCACGTGCTAGCCCAGGGAGGCAGAAGGAGCTTAGGGAGGTTAATGAGTGGCTAAAGATGTGGTGCACTAAGGAGGGGTTTGGGTTTTTAGGACACTGGGCTGACTTCCCACTTCGGTACAATCTCTACAGCAGGAATGGATTGGACCTTAAGGATGAGGGAGCTTTTGTGCTAGGGGATAGGATGGTAGAAAGGCTGGAGGAGTTTTTAAACCAATAGGTGGGGGGAGGGACAAGATATAAGTAATGGGGTAGAAAGTGTAGAGGGTATAAGGGATGAATTAACAACTCATAGGGGAGGAGATGGGGGGAGGGGTAGTATAGTCAATAGTCAATGGGCAAGTTTTAATAATGAAAGATTTAAATTACCCTGAAATAAACTGGATAAATGAGACCAGCAGTTCAGATAAGGGGAGAAGGTTCTTTTGTACACTCAGGGAACATTATCTGGCCCTGGTTATACAAGAGCCTACTAAAAATGAAGCTATCTTAGATTTAGTTATCACAAATATTATTGATATAGTATCAAATGTTGAAAAGGGTCAACTATTGGGAAACAGTGATCACAACACAGTCTCATTTGAGATTGAATTAAAATAAATAAATTTTAAGGGGCCAACAAAAACTCTTAATTTTAAAAGGGTAGATTTTAACGGACTAAGGGCAGCAATACAAAGTTTAGACTGGGACAGAGAACTGACAGGTAAAAACACTGAACATAAATGAACAATATTTAAATCCTTACTAAATATATATACACATCGGGATATACCATGTGGGAATAAAAGTAAAACAAGTAAATCCCATCCAAAGTGGCTTAACAATGATTTAAAGACCAAGATACGGAGTAAAAAAACGACATTTAAATGATACAAACAAGAGGGGACAGAGACTGCTTTACGGGAGTACAAGGAAATCTACAAGGTTTGCAAAAGGGTTATTAGACTGGCTAAAATAGAAAATGAAAAATGAATTGCAAAGGAGAGTAAGACTAACCCTAAAATATTTTTTAAGTATATTAATGGGAAGAAGGTGAGGAAGAAAGCTATAGGAACATTACAATGTGACACGGGCCATCTAAAAATTAGTGACCAGGAAAAGGCAGATGAGCTAAATAGGTTCTTTTCTTCAGTATACACAAGGGAGGTACCAGTGGTTGGGACACTGCGACATAATGAGGCTACACAACCTTTGCCAACTAATTGGTTAACACACGAAGTAATCCAAAAGAGGTTGGAAAAAATAAATGTTAATAAAGCCCTGTGTCCTGATGGAATACATCCACGGGTACTGAGGGAACTGGGATCTGTAATAGCCAAACCATTATAATTTTTTTTTAAAGATTCACTCAAAACAGGGTCTCTACCAGGTGACTGGAAAAAGAGTCTCACTTCTGTAGTGGGGAAGCTGTTAGAAAGGTTAATAAGGCATAATATACATGAATATGTCTATTTGAACAGGATTATAAGTAGGAGTCAACATGGATTTATGAGGGATAGGTCATGTCAAACAAATCTAATTAGTTTCTACGAGGAGGTTAGTAGGAACCTGGATCAAGGCAACTCAGTGGATGTAGTCTTTTTGGATTTTGCAAAGGCTTTTGATACAGTGCCACATGGGAGACTATTGTTCAAACTAAGAGATACAGGAGTTGCAGTAAATATCTGCTCATGGATTGAGAGCTGGCTAAAAGACAGGAAACAAAGGGTTGTTGTAAATAGAACATACTCCGATTGGACTAATGTGGTAAGTGGGGTTCCTCAGGGTTCAGTATTAGGTCCTCTCCTTGTTAACATATTTATTAATGACTTAGAGGTGGGATTGGAGTGTGGTCTCTCCATTTTCGCTGATGACACAAAGTTATGCAAGGTAATTAAATCAGATAATGATGTGCTTTCCTTCCAAAGGGATTTACATACAATTGAGGAATGGGCATCTAAATGGCAGATGAGATTTAATACAAATAAATGTACAGTTATGCATCTGGGAAGGAAAAATAGCCCTGCAATTTATAATCTTAATGGAGCAAATATAGGGGTATCAGATATTGAAAGGGATTTGGGAGTGCTTGTGGACAACCACCTAAGTAACAGTGCTCAAAGCCAAGCAGCAGCTGCAAAGGCAAATAAAATATTAGCATGTATTAAGAAGGGTATAGAAGCCAGGGAAGCAACTATAATTCTGCCACTATACAAATCTCTAGTACGCCCTCATTTGAAATATGGAGTACAATTTTGGGCACCACTTCATAAAAAGGACATTTTAGAGCTGGAAATGGTACAGAGGAGGGCAACAAAACTAATAAGGGGAATGGAGGGGCTAAGTTAAGAAGAAAGACAAATCAAATTAAACGTATTTTCTCTAGAAAAAAGGCGTCTAAGAGGAGATATGATTACCTAAATACATCCAGGGTCAGTATAAAGATTTGTCAAGGGAGCGTTTTGTGCCAAGAGGTCTTCAACTGACAAGAGGACATCCCTTGAGGTTAGAAGTAAAAAGATTCCACCTTAAAGAAAGAAAAGGATTCTTCACAGTAAGGGTGGTTAATCTGTGGAATTCTCTACCAGAGGAGGTGGTGACAGCGGATTGGATAGATAACTTTAAAAGGGGACTGGATTTATTTCTAATTAAGAAGGGAATTCAGGGTTATCATGGATAATTAGAGATACAGTATTGATCCAGGTAGAAATCCGATCGCCAGTATCTGGGGTAAGGAAGGAATTAATTTTTTTCCCCTTTGAGACGATTGGCTAAGTCTCACTTGTTTTTTTTTTTCTGTTTTCCTTCCTCTGGAATAATTAATAATTAAAAATAAAATAAAAAAATAAATAATTAAATAGTTGATTAATAATGAATTAACAACTAATTCATTAATATTTAATCCACATATTGCAGATCAGAGGAGATCTTAAATGGTTGAACTTTATGGACTGAAAGTCTTTTTTCAACTATGTAACTATGTAACTTTATTCATTTAGGGCCTCATTCAATTGAGATTTGACCAATTGAATAGGGCTCTATATAAGTACTTATTATTTTTTTTACAGACATTTTTAGTTACTGAGCATATATCCAAAAGCAAGGTCTTCACCAACTAAAGACTTATGAAAAAAAAATATGCTATGTGCTTATATAGAGCCCTTTTCAATTGGCCATATTGCAAATGAATGAGGCCCATTCATTAATAATAAAAAAACAAAAAAACATTTCTTATGCATTCATATATGCTTACCTAATTAACTTTAAAAGAATGCAAATTACACCTCATAAGTTGATTGATTTATTAATTAATTAAATAACATAATTTCACATTATGTTAAGGCCGATCTATGCTTTGCTCATAGTTCTTTGTGTTTGCCCTTCTTTAGGAAAACATAATTACCTCTTTAGGTTTACCATTGATGACAGTTATGATTAATTAATTAACGTATAATTATTTATTAATGACTTAATAATTAATTATGACAAAAACACTTATTTATCAATATATATAAATGCAGCTCTTTCGTTTTTTATGTATGACAATAAAAAAAACATAATGGATTAATTTTTTTCATGTAAAAATGAAAAATGCTTTTCAAATCATTTGATTCTTTCATTACTGCTATTTAGGTTTTGCATTGAGAGCGGGTAAAAACATTATGTGCAATACCAAAAAACATATCTTACGCCTGTATTTACAATTACAGATTACAATGGCAGACAATGGAGAAGACAGGATTGAACGCTAAAGAAGAGTGGCAAGGGAAAGGAAGCAAAGGTGGAGAGATGCACCGTCCCTGAGACTTCCCAATGCGTAAGAGAAGAAGACAGACAGACACTCTTAAATAAAAGAAAAATGAGTAAGAAAGCACAATGTGAGTGTGCTGGAGCTTCAAAGAAAAGAAAAAGTAAACAAAGAAATTCTGCGAAACATTGAATGAACCAATATTGCCTCATGACACCAATGTTCATATACATGGCACCAATGTAGATATAGAGTTGTAGTGAAGCTCAGGATAATTCTTTAATTACAGCACTAACTGTAGACTCATTATTGAGGATTACTCAATGTTGTTTGTCAGTTTTGTGGTGCCTATCATTTTCTCAAGGAAAGACAAACTGACGGAGACTTCATTAATTGCTGTCACAAAGGAAAGGTAAGACTTCAACAAACACACATATTTCCAGTATATTTAGAAAGTATAATGAGCAATGAAAAAAAAAAACATCAGGTCTCATAACAGTGCAATTTCATTTGCTTCTATGGGTGCTACATTAGCAGAAAATATCCCAGGACAGGTCCATATTGTTTTAGAGTTCAAGGACAAATTTACCACCGCACTTTACATTTATACCCACAAGAAGGAGAGCAAAGGAAAATTGCACAGTTATATGTCTTAAATACAATGGAAGCTGTTGAACAATGGATGACACGTCCAGAAAATAAACAGTATTTGTGCATCGTCTTTGAACAGCTGGATACAATTATGGCCCATACAGTCAAGCACACAAACAATTAGCACAGGTTGAAAAAGAACAACAGCAACATGCTCAAATACATAAATTGCCAATGTCAAAAGTGAATATGGTTTTGAAAAGAGATCGCAATACTGATCAAGTACGGTATAATTTACCAACTGTAAATGAGGTTGCCATGGCCTTTAAAAATTAGGACGATTAACCACCTTTTCAGCATAATATTAGAATATATCCATGCAATGAAGACCAACCTTTTATAAACATAAATATATTAAGTTGTAATTTGGATCCAATGACATATCCCATTTTCTTTCCAAATGGTGAGCCAGGATGGGAACCAAAATTACAATTGCAAAGTTATCCCAATAGTAAAGTTTGTGTTAGAAGCAATATTTCTATGCTGGAATATAAAGTGGCACAAACTGCTATTTGGGATCATTTTAATACTATTTTATGTGGGAGCCACCTCACACAACAATGGATTATTGATTCCTATCTACAAGTAAAAGCAAATAATCAAAATTTTAGCAAATTTCAAAAAAACAAGCTTTGCATAGAACAATATTGTGGATTGATGCATTATGTCTCTGAATTGGCTACCAACAGAGACATCCCATCTGGAAGAGCAATCATTTTTCCATCCCCTTTCCTAGGATCTCCTCGCAATATGCAAAAAAGATACAATGATGCCATGGCTATTGTCACAAAATTTGGAAAACCAAATTTATTCATTACATTCACATGTAATCCACAATGGCCAGAGAACAAGGAAAATTTCAATCTTGGACAAAATACTTCTGACGACCAGATTTAGCGGCAAGAGTTTTC
Organism: Discoglossus pictus; assembly: GCA_027410445.1. Classification (NCBI taxonomy): domain Eukaryota; kingdom Metazoa; phylum Chordata; class Amphibia; order Anura; family Alytidae; genus Discoglossus; species Discoglossus pictus. Next base: position 248,686,760 of record CM050166.1, read on the forward strand.
AAAATCAAACTCAATTCATTAAGACATCATATAACTGAAGCACAGTTATTTGGAAAATGTGTGGCTTTTGTTTATACCAATGAATTAAAAAAAAGAGGCCTACCACATGCACACATACTTTTAATCCCGCAGGAAAAGATAAATTGAATATGGCAGAGAGAGTGGATTTAGTAATTACTGCTGAATTGCCACATCCAGAAAAATATTCAAAACTTTATGAGATTGTAACACACGGAATGATTCATGGGCCATGTGGAGATATCAATCCCAATTCACCATGCATGAAAAATAATAAATGTACAAAAGAGTTCCCAAAACAATCTCAAATGCAAACTTATGCTAATTGTGATGGATACCCTTTGTATAAAAGAAGAGAAGCACAAACAGCTATTATCCATGGCCAAAAGGTTGATAATAGATATGTAGTTCCATACAATCTACATTTGTGGATCTTGCACTTATATCAAATCCATCAAATATGTGTATAAATATATATACAAAGTATATGATGCAGCAACAGTTGTTGTGCAGGGTGCACAAAATGAAAAGGAAAATCCAATTTTACATGAGGAACTTTCTAAGGGCCTCATTCTATTATCGGCCGTAAATCGGCCGTAAGGCTGCGATTCCTTGCGAGGGTTCAGTTAACTCGCGATTCTATTATACGGCCCCGCAAGGATCTCCTTTTACGGCCGGCCGCATATCTTGGAACCGGCCGTAATCTGTGAAATATAAAAACTGAAAAATAAATTCAAGCCTGCACTGTACAGCTCTGTAAATGCTAGGGATCATATTGGGGGACATGAGGATTAAAAGAAACCCACTCTCAAGCTTGCACATCTGCCCAAACCCGAGTTCAAATTAACTGTTTATTTTCCGGCTGCGGCGTGGGCGTGTCTGAGGTGCTCCAAGCACTCTGGACTTTTTACATGGATATTTTACGGATATTAAAAATAAAATATTTTACGGATTTGAGTACAGGATAATTATGTGCTATTTTTTCTAACACCTAAATGATATCATCTGGATTTGTGAACCTTGAAAAAGCAACATAGAGTTGTCCATGTGCAAAAACAGGTTCCTGTAACAAAAATACCCACAGACTTAAAAGTGTGTCCTTGGGATTTATTTATGGTCATGGCAAATGCCATAACAATTGGAAATGTTCTCCTTTGAAGGACAAAAGGCAAACCACTTTCACTTGGAGCCAAATCAATTCAACGATTCATAATTTCCGCATGTATGAAATTATATTTTAAATCCTGCACAATTAATCTGGTCCCATTACAAAGTCCTTTTTTGGGATTCATATTTCTCAATAGCATGACAATTGCCCCTTTTTTTAATTGCAAAACATGTGGTGGCATTCCAGATGGTGTTAATGAATTGATTCATTCTATACCAAAGTTAGATTCACTGTCTTTATCATCAGCCGGAACTGAATCTGCACTGTAATAATTTTTTGGGGTGCCTTGATGAATTTTAAAATTTTGTTTTTTGATTCAAGGCATCCATATTTTGGGATCTTAATATCACTTTGTTTGCAATGTCTGAGTAATCATTGTTATTGATGGTATTGAGAAAGTTTGCCAATATGAATGATTCCTTGCAAACCATTTGTGATGGAATTTCTGTGGTATCATTGAGTAAATTATTTATTTGTGGATGTTTTCCTTCTCCAATTTGAATTAGCCAATAATTGAATTCATTTTGGCCTTCAGATCTCAAATGTAATTATAATTTGAGGTGTGTAAATAGTTTCCACAGTTTACTTGTCTTGATACATGTTTCAATGATGTTAGTCCTATTTCCATGTGGCACAACAGGTAATGTTTGCCTGAAATCTCCTCCTAACAACATCACCTTTCCACCAAATGGCAAATTATTATCCATCACTTCTTTTAATAATCTATCAATACATTGCAAGGCATGACATGACATAATTGTCGTCTCATCAATGATAATTAATTTACTTATTTTTTTTGTTTTTTTTGCTTATAAAGAATTCAGTTGAATATTGGATACTGATGTTTCTAAAATGGGAACTGGCAGTTTAAATCCACTATGCACAGTTCTGCCACCTACTAACAAAAGTGTGGCAATTCCAGTTGTTGCAAATGGCATTGCTATTTGACCCTGTGCTTGAATGTAACTCATCAAACAATTGTACAGATAAGTTTTTCCTGATCCAACAGAGCCATCTAGATAGAAATAACAGTCTTTGGCCATTTCATCATCTGTACCATTTGTGATGGCATAAAATGCTTGCAATTGTAATGTATTTAAAGTTGCAAGTCCTGGATCAGGCAAATTAAAACTTGCACAATTTAAACCAAGAGCAAGAAATATTTATTGAATTTCCATTAATGCTTTTAAGAGTGCAATGGCCTTATTGTAACGTTTCAAGAAGTCTTCACACATATATAATTTAAATGTTTCCAACATAGGAAGTGCATCAGGTACATTGCAATATATGCAAATGAATGCAAATTATTCTCTCTTTGCTTTGGCATATGACATAGTGCTGCTTCTTCCAGACACCTCTCACATTCTGTATCATCCGCTATGAAGTTTTGATGTCTTGCAGCTTATAGGAAAGTATCATAAACTATGTAATTCACTGTGCGTAAATGTTCATAACTTTGTGCACCGGGAACATGTAAGAGAAGTAATCTTAAACTGAAACGTTTTTTTTACTGTTTGCCTTACTCTGAATTCAATACCTATGTGGTTTAACAGTACTTTAAATAAAACTGCATGTTACAAAGCATTATGTAATGGTTTAATATACTCATTAATATAAAGTTGATCTAATGTTATGTTACTCATACATACCTCAGATCTAAAAGTTTTAGTATTTTAAAAAAACTGTTTTACTAATGCTTCAAATATAAGTTGCATGTTTCAAAGTATTTATGTAATGGTTTCCAACTATTTATTCATACAAACTTCATCCATTGTTACATTATTACTGCATATATGACAATTAAAAAGGTTAATATGGTTAAAAAATGATCGTTTGCCAGTTGTTGAAATACAAGTTGAATGTTAAAAAAATGAAAAAATGTTATTATAATTGTTGTACTTCTTTCTACATAACAAAACAGTTAAGAGGGTCAGAGACTCACATTGTGTGACAAACAGCATTCCCAGCATTAAAATTTTATTGACCATCATTTTTGATGGGCAAGTGGCTAGTTAGATTATCTTTTGTTTTGTTATTTTCAATGAATGTTATTTTTATTTTTATTTCGAAATGTGAATGCAGTGCAGGTGAGAAGTGAAATAAAAACGTGGCTGGATGGAGGTGAAGTATGAGTCAGCTGAGTGAGTCAGCTGCAGGCTACGTGAGGAGAGTGGAGGAGGAGCAGTATCTCTCGCCAAACAAACGTTCCGTCCCAAGACGCTGTTCCACAGGACGCTGATTCAGTGTTATGCGGGATTGAGGATCAGTAGATATGCGCAGAATGGGATGAGGCATGAGCATTTCACAGGGAGCAGGAATAAGGTTTGTGGAGCTGACATTCGCATTTGTCTGTATCCTGGCTGCAGAACTATCACATATATAGTTGTCAGCAATGCGGGTCGTTACTAACGCTTGCGGGCTCGCGTAGCAAGCCCGCCGCAACTGCAGCCCAATTTCCACAGTTTCGCCACTCGAAATTGCCTAAGCGAGAAAAGAAATAGAGGCCGTAAAAAATAAAAACGAGGCTCCATGACCCAGGACCGAGAAATACACTGCTAAACACGTACAACCTTTCCAAAGAGATCCGAGATAAGCTCGAGACCCCCGAAGTGTGCCTACATTAATCCCATGTTGGGGGTCTTCATGGGGGACCCCTGCAATTTCACCACATTGAACCTTGCAGTGGAAGTCACAATCGTGTCCCGCTCTGCATTTAAAACCTTTAAATTCAATGTCGCGGCTCCTTAAAGGGCCAGCGCCACACAAACATTAAGGCCAGCAGCGGGGGTACTGTAAGTATCCCCACCGGCACCTAACATTTGCCCCCCAGTGCTGGGGGTCCCCATTAAGACCCCCAGAGGGTCCCCACATTAACCCCACATTAACCCTCGCAGTGAGACCCCCGCTGAAATAAAAATTTGAATTTCCCACCTTGCGGGTCCTTAAAGGACTGTAAAGGTCCTTAAAGGACACGCGAAAAATAACAATTAACCCTATCACTCATGGGGCTACATACAGAGCCCCATGAGCCCCTAAATAACCACCTCACTCATGGGGTTCAATACAGACCACCATAATCCATCAATTAACCCTGTCAGGACCCTCATAACCCCTGAATTAACCCTGTCACTCAGGAGGGTCCCCCATAACCCCTTAATTAACCCTGTAGCTCATTGGGGTCAATACAGACCCCTATAAGCCCTTAATTAACACAGACACTCATGGGGGTCAAGTACAGACCCCCCATTAGCAATTTATTAACCCTGTCACTCATGGGGGTCAATACAACCCCCCATATTCCCTTAATTAAACCTGTCACTCATGGGGGTCAATCAGGACCACCATAACCCCTTAATTAATGCTGTCACTCATGAGGGTCAATACCCCCATAAGCCCTTCATTAACCATGTCACTCATGAGAGTCAATCAGGACCCCCGATAACCCCTTAATTAACTCTGTAATTCATGGGGGTCAATACAGACCCCCATAAGCCAATAATTAACCCTGTCACTCATTAAGGGGTCAATACAGACCCTCATAGTCCATTAATTAACCCTGGCACTCATAGGGGTCAATACAGACCCCCATAAGCACTTAATTAACCCTCTCACTCATGGGGGTCAATACAGACCCCCATAAGCCCTTAATTAACCTTGTCCCTCATGGGGGTCAATCAGGACCACCATCACCCCTTAATTAACCCTGCCACTCATGGGGGCCAATAAAGACCCCCTTGAGCCTTTCATTAACCCTGTCACTCATGGGGGTCAATACAGACCCCCATAATCCATTCATTAAACCAGTCACTCATGGAGGTCAATACAGACCCCCATAAGCCAATAATTAACTTTATCAGTCCAATAGGGGTCTATATAGACCCCTATAGGACAGAAAATTAATCCATGTAATAACACTATAATGGCAGAGGGTCATCCAGGACCCTCATTACACAAAGTTTAACTTCTACACTATTAACCCTAACTAGACCCCATTAACCCAACCCTGCAACTATTTAATCCTAACACTACACATTTAACCCTAACAGTGCCTAAGTAACCATAACTGCTCCTATCTAAATCCATCTAAGCCTATTTAGCCCAGTCTGGTATGTGGGTCTATACAGACCCTCAAATGCCTATATTTAACCCCTCCAGTCCCATAAGGGTATATAAATACCCTCACGGGGCAGTGACAACCCTAACATTAGCCCCATAAGTGCCATGACGGTCCTCAAGAACCCGCATGACACTAACTACAAACACTACACTGCACTATACCCCCCCAATAAACCATTAAACCTAAACTAACTACCCTCTACACTAACCTATTAACATGTACACTACCTATCTACACTACCTACCTACCCCCTAATAAACCCCCCACCCCAATAATTACACACAATAATATAACCTAACTCACAAAAAATAGTAAAACCTAAGTTACAGAAAATAAAAAACCTAAGTCACAAAAAAAAACATTACAGATAACAAAACAAAAAAACATTACAACCCCCCCAACCTTTAGAAAATGAAAAAAACATTACACACCTGAAAAGGAAAGGCATAGAATATATATATATATATATATATATATATATATATATATATATATATATATATACATTACATTATAATACAACACAAAAAAATACAATACCTACCTATCTAAAATACAATAAATACCATGTAACATTCATACTTCCCCCTCTACATAAAATACAATAAATAAATAGTACATCTGTGTTCACATTTGAATGTCTAAAACAAGTTAAAACACCTGCTTCCAGCTCAGAGTTCTGAGAAATACAGTTAGTACACTGCATTCTGGGAAGCTGAGCTGGGACATGCAAATGTGCCCACAAATGCCTCGCTCTTCAATCCACCATATTATAAATGATTGTTGTAGTGAACTACCTTCTCATAAAGTCCATAACACAAGCTGAGATCCTGCTCCATGCTGATGAAAGCCAGTAAACTTGAAACAGCTGTACATTGATTGGATACTCAGCTTGTGTTTAATCTAACCTTGGCTTTGCATTAAAGCTGCGTAATACAGCATGCATAAGCTTAAAGGAAGCCATGTTTGATAATGGCTACGGATTGAAGAGCGAGGCATTTGTGGGCACATTTGCATGTCCCAGCTCAGCTTCCCAGAATGTAGTGTAATAACTGGATTTCTCAGAACTCTGAGCTGGAAGCAGTTTTTTTAAACTTGTTTTAGGCATTTAAATGTGAACACAGATGTACTATTTATTTACTGGACTACTGTACGGTGGAGGGCTTCTCACGCTTTTTTGCCCACCATATTATAAATGATTGTTGTTATAAAATACAATAAATCCTAACATAAATACACCCCCTCCATCTAAAATAAAATAAATCCTAACATAAATACATCCCCTCTATCTAAAATACAATACAACCTAACATACATACATCCTGTAAATAACCTAAAATACAATAATTAAGACCACTTACCTTTGCAGATCTACAGCGATCAGCAACCTAGGAAAAAAGGAAAAAAAAATAGTACAAAAAATGTACATATAATAAATGAACATTTTAAAAATTCTAAATATTCTTCATTTCCAGCATGTCCCTGTCTTTCTTCATTTCTTCTCTGGCGCAGACCCTGTTAAAATAATAAATAACATTACTAATAAATACATACACAAACAAAATAAAATAAAGTAAACATAATATACATTACCTCCCCGCGACGTCCCCGGCCTTCTCCTCTTCTGTCACGGCTGGGCCCTAGAAGAATCCGCACTCCAAAAAAAAAAAAAAACCTACCCGGTCCTCCCCGACGTTAATGGGCCTCCTACAGCATTTTCAGGAAGAAAATTGCAAATGGCGCCTTTTGATTGGCTGAATAAGCTGTTTATCAAATTTCAGCCAATCAGAAGGCGCCAAGGTGTGAGCCAATCAGAATGGGATACACTTCCATATCCCATTCTCATTGGCTAATGTACCTGTCATTTTTTTAAAACCAATCACAATGTTTTATTGCCTTCAGCCAATCACAATGGGATACACCCCCACAATGTTATTGGCTGGCGGCATCTGCACATTCTGATTGGCTGCAGTCTAATTGACAATGACAACAGACAATCAGAAGCCGCGATTCCATTCAGCCAATCACAATGGGACATACCCCCACGTGCTTTCTCATTGGCTGTTATCTGATTGAAACTGACATCAGCCAATAACAAGGCGCAGATGCCTTCAGCCAATCACTCTCTGGGAGTATATCCCATTGTGATTGTCTGAGGGGAACAGTGCCTTCTGATTGTCTGTTGTCACTGTCAATCACATTACACTCAATCAGAAGGCACAGATTCCATCAGCCAATCACCCCGTCACAGTGTATCCCATTGTGATTGGCTGAAGGCAACAGAGCCTTCTGATTGGTTTAAAAGTACATTGACAGGTGCATTACACAATCACAATGTGATATGGGGGTGTATCCCATTCTGACTGTCTCACACCTTGGCACCTTCTGATTGGGCGAAATTTGATTGACAGCGTTTTCAGCCAATCAGAAGGCGACATTGCCGATTTTATTCCAGAAAAGCCTCTAGAGGCCTCATTAGCATCAGAGAGGTCTGCGAGTGCAGACCTCCGTTCGTTTTTTTTTTTTTTTATTTAATTTTTTTTATTTTAACAATGCAGATTGTTCCAGGACACAGCCGGGACAGAAGAGGACTAGTTAAATGTATATTATGTTTCTTTTATTTTATTTTATGTGTGTGCGCCGGAGAAGAAATGATGCAGGACAGGGACATGCTGGAAAGGTGAGTAGCATATGTAGAATATTTAAAATCTTTATTTATTATATGTAAATGTTTTGTACTAATTATTTTTTTCCTTTTTTCCTAGGTTGCTGATCTGATGGTAGATCTGCAAAGGTTAGTGCTCTTAATTATTGTATTTTAGGTTAGATTTAGGGTTTGGGTATGTAGATAGGATTTATTATATTTTACATAGAGAGGATGTATGTATGTTAGGTTTTTCTTGGTATCTTACATAGAATGTATGTATGTATGCTAGACAGGATTTATTTTATTTTACATAGAGGGGATGTGTGTATTTATGTTAAGATTTATTTTATTTTAGATAGAGAGGATATATTTATAGTAGGATTTATTGTATTTTATATAGAGGGGGATGTATGTATGTTAGATAGTATTTATTGTATTTTAGATAGGCAGGTATTGTATTTAATTTGTTGTGGATTGTATTCTAATGTAATGTGAATAAATATATTGGATGCCTTTCCTTTTTAGGTGTGGAATGTTTTTTTTATTTTCTGTACGGGGGGGGTTGTAATGTTGTTTTTTTTAATTTCTGTAATGTTTTTGTTTTGTTTTTGGTGACTTTGTTTTTTTTATTTTCTGTAATGTAAATCTTTTAATTTTTGTAACATAAGTTTTACTACTTTTTGTGAGTTAGGTTTTATTATTTTCTGTAATTAATGGGGTGGCCGGGTTTATTAGCGGGTAGATAGGCAGTGTAGGTAGTGTAGATGTTTCTACTTAGTGTCACCAGGGTCCTGAGGACACTCATAGCACTTATGGGATTCATCTTAGATGTCTAACTGTCCCATGAGGGTCTTTACATACCCTTTTGGGACTAATGAAGTTAAATAGAGGCTTATAAGGGTCTGTATGGACACCCATAAGAGGCAGGGTTAACATAGTGTACTGCAAACACTTTGTGTCATGAGGGTCCTGGATGATCCTCATTCCACTTATAGTGTTATTACATGGGTTTATTAGTGTGCTTTAGCGTTCGATATAGTTGAACCACCCAGTACACTCACATTGTGTCACAAACAGCATTCCCAGCTTTACAATTGTATTGCTGTCATTTTTTGACAGGCAAGTCGCTAGTTGCATATAACCTGAGGATTGTTAGCAACATTATAAGAAGAGATATAGGAAGAGATAGGCTGCTAGAGTGGTAATTGAAAATGCAGTTTCAGGATGGAAGTTACAGGCCTCTGCTAAATTTTTATATTTTTTGCCCCCTCTTATCCTCTCCTACTCTCGCTGCCTCTCTATGCCCTATGGACATTTATTTGAACCTATGTACCTTTGACCAGTATGGAATACACAACATTAGAGGCACTGCTCTCTATACGGAATATATAACCTCTCTCCTTACATATCAACTATGTCTTATAAGTTTAAATGTGAACAGGCTTATATACTCTGGTTGAAGAAATATGTAATACAGTGCATAACATCAAATACTGGTTATAATATCTGGACTCTGAAAAAGATTGTAGGCTTATATAGCCTAGAATGTATGATCTATATCTTACACTTAATGTATATATTGCTACTAATTTATGACACAACGTGTTACAACAGAGCAAAGGTATTAAATGGTTAAGTTACACCACTTGACTTATAAGGAATCAGTTATGAGAGAACTTTATAAAAAAAAGTCTTTAGAGGCACCATATAACGAAATCTCTATTTTCTCTGATATTTCTCAGGGAGCTCTCTCAAGACATAGGGAGCTCTCAGAAATAACTAACACTCTTCGACAGGAAAATATCCAGTATAAATGGAGTATCGCTTTCCGTTTATTAACATGGAGAGATTCCAATCGGGTTACTGTAACAACTATTATGAAAACTGTTGGGCTTTTGGAGAAGTGGGGTATTCACTCATGCTTGAAATGATTATTTATGTTTATATTTTACAATTTATGTATAATAGCAAGTGAGGCTGTATGTAATTTTGTGATGACAGAATTTTTTGGTTTCACATATGTACTGTTGGAGAATCACTTATGGGTAAAATGAGATTTAGAGGATGCAATTAGATAAGCTAGCTATTGCGACTTTTTTGTCGTGCAAATAGTTTACATTTTACTGTTGAGGGAATAAGGACATTTTATTATTTACATAAACTTAATTAGTGTCACGTCATATGAGTTGGTATTTGGGTTCGAAGATCCCAGGTAACAACAACCTACTTTGTTTAATGCAATATAATACATACAAATGGGGGTTAAGTTTTTATAGTTTCACTTATATAATGTTGGAAGAATCACTTAAAGGCCAAGATATGCAAAAAAGGATGTAATTTGGCGGAATTTATATGGTTTCACATATTATTGTCGGAGAATCACTTATGGGTAAGATGAGCTATAAAGGATGCAAAGGATAAGCTAGGAATTGTGACTTTTTGGTCATGTAAGTAGTTTAATTTTTAATTTTGAGGGAATAAGGAATCTTTATTATAAACTTAATTAGTGTCACGCAATACGCATTGCTATTTGGGTGGAAGATCCTAGGTAATGACAACTTATTTTGTTTAATGCAATATAATAAAAATCAATTAAGGTTACGTCTTTAAAGATTCACTTATATAATGTTTGAAGAATCATTTAACAGCCAAGATTTGCTAAAAGGATGTAATTTGAGTAGATGATAGCAATGGTATCTCTCTTGGTCGCCAATTTAGCTTAGTTTTCACTTTTATGTAAATATGATGTTTCTGATCAACACAAATTTAATCAAGGATACTAGTGATTAGTTCATATTTTTATGGTAGATATCAGGTTATATCAACTTATTTAGTATATATATATATATATATATATATATATATACGGTATATATACATAGATTTATCTTTTTCTTTCAGATTGAGAGGAATTTTTTGATTAATCAAATGTTATAATAGGTGAAATGGTTGATTGGGGACAATAGTGAGATTCTGATTTTATCACAACTTTTTGATTTCACGGATGGGACATATATTTGATAGTTGAGGATTATTATCCTTCCAATAAATACCCGGTGGAGAGATGAGATTTTAGTTTTGCTCCATTGAATAAAATAAGCATAAGGGAAGGTAGGGGAGGGTCTATTTGGGTATTATTAGGTAAGGAAGGTAAATAGAGGATGATCAAAGCTAAATGACAAATATTGTACGCTCTCCCCACATTTGTTCAGTAGTTGAACAAATTGGCCTGACACTTCCACACTTTTGCAGTCCAGAGGAAGTCAGCTTTTAAGAACATCATCCACAGCTAATGGTATGTATGTTTATGTATATGTTTGTGTAGAGGTTTGCAATCATTTTTTCAAGGAGAATCATTGAATAGGGACATATAGATAGTCTTATAATGTCTTGATTGGGTATAAAGATAATATTGCATAATGTTAGAGGCCTTAACACATTTTTTAAAAGGAAATTAGCGATGTCAGAAACTATTAAAGAAAGAGCAGACATAATGTGTCTGCAAGAGACACACTGGAAGGAGGGGAAAGTCCCTAAGTTTTTGAATAGACATTTCAGTGATCTGATATATTCTCCATATACTTCCAAAGCTCGAGGAGTTGACATATTTTTTAGTAGGGATTTGATAATTAGTGAACCAAAAGTGATCATATATAGTGAGTGGCGCTGTATTATATGGCAAGGAAAGATAAACAGTTTTCAATAAACAATCGCAAATTTATATGTCCCTAATTATAATCAAATCAAGTTCCTAAAGAAAGTCTTCAAACAGATTAATAAAATGAAGAATGGCAGTCTGTTGATCTGTGGAGACTTTAGCATGATATTAGATTTTGAAATGGATACTACATGTGCTCTCAAAAGTGGGATGTTCTCTACTTGTAAAAGATTAGCTAAACAATTTGAGTTATTAATACATAACAACAAATTCTATGACTGTTGGAGAACTTTTAATCCCGATATACCAGAATATACATGTTACTCTGGCAGACATAACACGTATACCAGATTGGATTGCGTTTTCAAAGATGGATCTACTTATTAAAGATGGATTAACTTATTAAATTACATGGTCCGATCATGCAATGATTGACATGTCTTTGAGAGATGTTCAGACTGGAAATAATACTAGACACTGGAAGATGGATTATACAATGTTACATAGTTACATAGTTACATAGTAATTAAGGTTGAAAAAAGGGTTTCAGTCCATCAAGTTCAACCTTTTAAGATCTCCTCTGACCTGCAATATGCCATTTAAATATTAATTAATTAGTTGTTAATAATTTATTAATTAATTATTTAATTATTAATTTTATTTTTAATTATTAATTAATCCAGAGGAAGGCAAACAGAAAAAAAACAAACAAGTGAGCCAATCGTCTCAAAGGAAAAAATAAATAAAATAAATGTATTCCTTCCTGACCCCAGATACTGGCGTTCGGATTTCTCCCTGGATCAATACTGTCTCTCTAATTATCCATGATAACCCTGAATTCCCTTTTTAATTAGAAATAAATACAATCCCCTTTTAAAGTTATCTATCAAATCCGCTGTCACCACCTCCTCTGGTAGAGAATTCCACAGATTAACCACCCTTACTGTGAAGAACCCTTTTCTTTCTTTAAGGTGAAATCTTTTTACTTCTAACCTCAAGGGATGTCCTCTTGTCAGTTGAAAACCTCTTGGCACAAAAAGCTCCCTTGACAAATCTTTATACTGACCCTGGATGCATTTATATAAGGTAATCATATCTCCTCTTAGACGCTGTTTTTCTAGAGAAAAAAAGTTTAATTTGGTTAGTCTTTCTTCATAACTTAGCCCCTCCATTCCCCTTATTTGTTTTGTTGCCCTCCTTTATACCTTTTCTGCTCTAAAATGTCCTTTTTATGAAGTGGTGCCCAAAATTGTACTCCATATTGCAAATGAGGGAGTACTAGAGATTTGTATAGTGGCAGAATTATATTTGCATCCCTTGCTTCTTAATACATGCTAATATTTTATTTGCCTTTGCAGCTGCTGCTTCACTTTGAGCACTGTTACCTAAGCGGTTGTCCACAAGCACTCCCAAATCCCTTTCAATATCTGATACAACTAGATTTACTCCATTAAGATTATAAATTGCATGGCTATTTTTCCTTTCCAGATGCATAGCTTTACATTTATTCATATTAAATCTCATCTGCCATTTAGATGCCCATTCCTCAATTTTTTGTAAATCCCTTTGGAGGGAAAGCACATCATAATCTGATTTAATTACCTTGCACAACTTTGTGTCATCAGCAAAAATAGAGACACCACACTCCAATCCCACCTCTAAGTCATTAATAAATATATTAAAAAGGAGAGGACCTAATACTGAACCCTGAGGAACCCCACTTACCACATTAGTCCAATCGGAGTATGTTTCATTTACAACAACCCTTTGCTTCCTGTCTTTTAGCCAGCTCTCAATCCATGAGCAGATATTTACTGCAATTCCTGTATCTCTTAGTTTGAACAATAGTCTCACATGTTGCACTATATCAAAAGCCTTTCCAAAATCCAAAAAGACTACATCCACTGAGTTGCCTTGATCCAGGTTCCTACTAACCTCCTCATAGAAACTAATTAGATTTGTTTGACATGACCTATCCCTCATAAATCCATGTTGACTCCTACTAATAATCCTATTAAAATAGATATTTTCTTGTATATTATCCCTTATTAACCTTTCTAAAGCCTCCCCACTACAGAAGTGAGACTCACTGGTCTATAATTCCCCGGATTTGCTTTTGCTCCCTTTTTAAATATAGTTATCACATCTGATTTTCTCCAGTCATCTGGTAGAGACCCAGTGTTGAGTGAATCTTGAAAAATTAAATATAATGGTTTGACTAATACAGAACCCAGTTCCCTCAGTACCCGTTGATATATTCCATCAGGACCTGGGGCTTTATTAACATTTATATATTTTTTTCCAACCTCTTTTGGATTATTTCCTGTGTTAACCAATTAGTTTGCAAAGGTAGTGTAGCCCCATTGCGTTGCGGTGTCCCAGCTACTGGTGCCTCCCTTGTGTATACCGAAGAAAATAACCTATTTAGCTCATCTGCCTTTTTCTGGTCACTAATTTTCAGATGGCCCATTTTACATTCTAATGTTCCTATATCTTCCTTCCTCGCCTTTTTCCCATTAATATACTTAAAAAATATTTTAGGGTTAGTCTTACTCTCTCTTGCAATTCATTTTTCATTTTCTATTTTAGCCAGTCTAATCGTGCTTTTGCAAGCCTTGTTGATTTCCTTGTACTCCCGTAAAGCAGTCTCTGTCCCCTTTTGTTTGTGTAATTGAAATGCCTGTTTTTTACTCCGTATCTTGATCTGTAAATCATTGTTAAGCCACATTGGATGGGATTTACTTGTTTTACTTTTATTCCCACATGGTATATCCCGATGTGTATATATATATTTAGTAAGGATTTAAATGTTCTCCATTTCCGTTCAGTGTTTTTACCTATCAGTTCTCTGTCCCAGTCTAAACTTTGTATTGCTGCCCTTAGTCTGTTAAAATCTACCCTTTTAAAATTAAGAGTTTTTGTTGGCCCGTTAAAATTTTGTTTTTTTTATTCAGTGTGATCACTGTTTCCCAAAGGTTGTCCTATTCCAACATTTGATACTATATCAATATTATTTGTGATGACTAAATCTAAGATAGCTTAATTTCTAGTAGGCTATTGTATAACCTGGGCCAGGTAATGATCCCTGAGTTTACCCAAGAACCTGCTCCCTTTAGCTGAACTGCTGGTCTCATTTATCCAGTTTATTTCAGGGTAATTAAAATCTCCCATTATTAGAACTTGCCCATGCTTAGCTGCCTTTCCAATCTGTAACAATAATTGTATTTCCTCCCTTTCAGCTATAATTGGGGGTTTATAGCATACTGCTACTAATATTCTTTTGGAATTTGCTGCTCCGCTATTTAACTTTACCCACAAACATTCAACTTTATCACTAGGTCCACCATAAATATCTTATCTGACTATAGGCTTAAATTCAGGCTTAACATACAGACAAATCGCAAATACCATTGCCTCTATCTTTCCTAAATAGGTTATAATCATCCAGATTAACAGTCCAGTCATGAGATTCAACTGCTAAAGGAGTTATACTTTAAACTGTAAAATTTACATAAAAAGAACAAAAAATGTCCAGAAGCTAGTTTATCTCTCCGGATTAAGATCAATAAAATCCATCAAATACAAACCGATAATATGGTATTCAAGTATCAACAAAAACATTACGCCTTGGGAAATAAAGCTGGTAAGTTCTTAGCTAATTAAATAAAAAAACAAAGGCTTAGTCAGAAAGTTAAGTGTATATTAAATGAAAATTAGCAGAAAACTCTTTTACCTAATGATATTGGTGAACTATTTGTGAGATATTATGAAGCATTGTATAATCTAAAAACAAAAGACAGCTTCATTAAACCCTCCATTAGAGAAATTGAATCTTTCTTGGCAAAGATTAATCTGCCTAAACTTTTTGAGATTTTTGATTTTAAATGGGAGATAAACATACAAGAAATTGAGAGTGTAATTCAAAATTTGAAAGAAAATAATGCTCCTGGCAGGGATGGTTTTATAAATCCATACTATAAAACGTTCTCTGTGGTACTTAGCCCATACCTTACCATACTATTCAACTAAATAAAAGAGACTGGATATATGCCTCCTGAGATCCTAGAAGCAGGCATTATTTATATACTTAAAGAATATAAGGATCCAGAACTCTGTCAAAGCTATAGACCTATATCATTGTTAAATATTGATAATAAAATCTACACAAAGATTTTGGCGAGCAGAGTAAAAAAATGTATATCTAAATTGATACATTATGATAAGGTTGACTTCCTGCACAATAGACAGGGCCCTGATAGTATTCAAAGGATTATAGATATAATTTTGTTCGCAAAGAATATCAATGTTCCCATGTTGACCCTGTCTTTAGATGCAGAGAAAGTATTCAACAGGGTCAACTTCGATTTTATAGAGGCTGTCTTGTGGAAATTAGGCTTTGAAGAGTTCGGCTCAATATCTATCAGGGCCCTGTATAGAGATTCTGGCGCCTTTATGAGGTGGGGATTTTGAGTCTAAAAGGTTAAATATTGCTAACTGGACAAGGCAAGGGTGCCCCCTCTCAGCCTTAATATTCCTGCTTACATTAGAACCTTTAGCCGAACTGATTAGGTCCTCTTGAGTTATACAGGGCATAGAAGTGGGTAACAATCAATATAAAATTGCAATGTTTGCTGATGACATTGTACTAACCATAACTAAACCTGAACAATCTTTGTTGTATTTCTTTAAAATTATGGGAAAGTTATCTTTCTTATTTAATAATCAATAGATCAAAATCGGTTACTTTGTTGTTAGGTATGAAAGATCCACAGATCTCAGTACTGAGAAGTAGGTATCACTTTAATTGGAACAGTAACACGATTAAGCATTTGGGTATTGTGTTTACCTCTTCTATAAATAATTTTTAAAAATACAATCTTATGCGGCTACTTAAACAAATTAAACCTATTTTTATAGAATGGAAATCGGTATACTCGTCATGGTCAGGACGAATAGCCATGATTAAAATGACGTTAATACCAAAAATCACTTATATCATGATATGCATTCCTCAAATTGTACCCAGATACTTGATGAGACTGTTCCTAATATTTCTGAATACATTTATGAATAAAGATAAGAGGGCACATTTGAAGTTAGATATTGTTAAAAGAAATATAGATAAAGGTGGATTGGCGGTACCCTCCATAATGGATATCAGTACATCTATTTTTTTGTTTAATCATTTGTTGCATTAGAATTTATCTCCCAGGCAATCTAGATGGTGGAATTTTTAACAAGATTTGATTAACGGTTTTCCGGTGAATCTCCTGCTCTGCCTCCCAGAATTGGATAGAAAGAAATATAAGCTATTACCAAGAGGCATTGAATCACTTTTTTTTATGGCACAAATGTAGAGATAGATCAAAGTTGGCTTTGTATCCCTCTCTTGCTTCTCCACTAAGTTTACTACATCAACCTTAAAATCTTAATCTAACTAAAGGAAGCAATTGCGGAATAAACTCTGTAGGAAATTTATATAGAGAGAAGGGTATGCTATCAAACCAGATCATTTTGGAGAATTTTCAAGTAAATGGTGTGTCTTGGCTAGACTGGTTGACAGTTAAAACTGCATTATTATCCCTGGACTTTTAGAGCAAATTGTAATCAAAGATGTAGATTTCCAAACAATATCAAATGTGGTAAAATAATAAAAAATAGGGATGAGTTGAGTAAAACCAACAAGATGTGTAAGTGGGAAATTGAGGTTGAAAAGACATGGCCCCCAGAGGATTGGTTTAAAGTTTGTAAACTAATAAAAAAAATCCTCAGTGTGTTTATCTTATAGATAACTGTATGTGAAGATGATCCAAAGATGGTATTTGGTCCCAACTACCCAGAAAAAAATTGGCTCAGAATTATGCTGGAGAAGGTGTGGAGAAGCTGGATCTCATGCCCATATCTGGTGGCATTGCCCCCTCATCCAAGTATTTTGGATTCAAGGTGTGCTTGAGATTCAGAATATAACAAAAATAATATTGCCAAGAAGTCTTGATATTTTCCTTTTCCACATTATGCCGGATCGTATTCCATTTCAATGCAACATTTTAATTTCTCATTTACTATTGATTATGAAATGGTTTATAGTTAAAGCTTGGAAGTCTAGGAATATACCAACCTGGGCCGAAGTAATAGGAATGGAGGAAAGAGACAGAGAAATAGAAAGCGATCTTACTTGTCTGGATAGTAATGTCAAAGATACCGCTCCCAAGTGGTCTTTATGGGATAAACATAATTCTCAATAAGAGTATGGTGTAAGTTTGTAAATAATATTATTATTATTATGATAATCCCTATTCCTGATTCTCCTGTATATAAGAATTTGTATGGAATGTTATACCTCTTTTGTGTTTGTTTTTTTGTATGATTGTCATTGTATGTTTTGTATGTATTTTTATATATTTGGAAAACTAATAAAACTATTTAAAAATAAATAAATAATGAGAGAGAGAGAATGGTCTAAGCAACCCTATGAAACTTGAGTGCCATTGCTGCATCCTGGTGTAAGTAGTGTCCCTGCAACTCAACACTACTTCACTCCTCCAGCCTATGGACCTTGGACATTCTACCATCTCATTGACCAGATGGACAGCAAGGAAAAAAATTCATGATAGATTTCGGGAAGAAGTACTCCATCATGCAGTCCATTACTAACATTGATTTGTCCTGGAAGGAGGTGACACTGTTATGGATTAGGATCAGTACAAAATGCATAAATGTATTCGTACACCTACTTATATATTTTGTTTTTGCAGTATTATCGTATAACCAAGTTTTACTAATAAATGCTGAATCATTGGGAGACTCTAAAATGGAGGATTTGACACTCCCCTTTTCTCACAAGATGGAGGCAGCACTATTTCCGGTCTGTTAAGGATGACGGGTCTTAACACACACAGGACACGAGGAGGAGAAACACCATCTTGTCTTTGTCTTCAACTTCTTACCAATGAGAGTAAGACCCATCCTCTTGTGGGATGGGTCTTGGAGACTCCTTAATGTTTTAACCCAATGTCTGACCGTAGCCTTGTAGAAGCAGACTTCTCAGAACCAATGAATTACCGAATAAACTTGATGTTTTACTTAATGTAACTTTTTATCTGATTACTAAAAACTATATAAATGAGGACTGACTTAATAAAGGCAGTACGGAGAAAACTTATACCAGAACTCTGTGTTGGTGTATTATTTCTCTACAGTGTGCACACTATACTGATAATTTGGACAGGGACAGATATTTCTGGTGAATACTTTGATATTTACTCTTACAAAATGGCACCCCATATGGGACTTGAGGTTTAATCGAACTACAACGGACAAGAGGAGTTCGGACAGACTTCATGAGAACAGGCGGAGCCTGATCACCTCCGGTACACGGTAAGGACATGATTAGTACCTTATCCGTGTAGAC
The DNA here is from genome assembly GCA_027410445.1 of Discoglossus pictus. Lineage (NCBI taxonomy): Eukaryota > Metazoa > Chordata > Amphibia > Anura > Alytidae > Discoglossus > Discoglossus pictus. The sequence continues at coordinate 248,705,779 of CM050166.1, forward strand.
CTGTTCTTGGAATTCTGCCCGTTGTCTAGCTCTGTTGTAAGTGACGATTACAAAAGTACAGGTGATATTTTGCCTCAAGTCCATTAAGAACCCTGTACAAAATATAGTGATATCTGTCGCCTGTGTATGTCTGTTGGAGTGTGTGTGTCTGTCGATATTGTGAGTTGAAATTCCTTAGACATATAATTCAGGACACACACACACGTGTATTTGTGACTCTCTGAAAGACGGATGACTTGTACCCAGAGACGTACATAAACCAGAGGTCACACATACGGGCTTGCATATATGTGCCCTGGGAAATTAGAGGGTCATGATGTTCAAGCCGTAAAGTAGTTTGAAAACTTCAAGGGACGTCTGTCATTCACTGCGGGTGGTTAAAAAAACGTGTGTGTGAATTAATAAGATATAATGCGCATGGTCTTGAAATCATATGTCTTTTGAATCTAAAGGTTTCTGCAGAAAAGGTTTGATGATTATAATGTTATATGCTATGTCATTGCTGGTTGTGATGCATGTTTTGATAAGAAATGCAGCTTAGAACTTCTCTCCCTAAAAAGCTCAAAGTGCTGGAGCTGCGAGCAGGGTCTCGCTCTGTGTGTTTTTGACCTTGGGATCACGCAGCTGCAGTGAAATAAATAGAGAGAGAGAAATCCCTCACTCCCCCCCTGCCATTTCATTTAACTCATTCAAAGAATGTGTCCTGTTTGAGACAACTATTTCTATGCCAAATGTTTAAGGTTGTATAAACTACAGGGGGAGATTGATTTAAGAAGTAAATAGTACAGAATATAAATGTAATACAACTATGTTCTGTTGATTCATATGTATCTGTCCATTATCCTTGTTTCTATCTGTTCCCAGTGGTTAAGTGGTTAAAAAAAAACAAAAAAAAAACAAAAAAACACTGCAAGGTACTCCTAGGAGGGCGTAATCTGAGTATTAGAGAAGATGTACGGATTAACCCTCTGTAAACAGTCGACCAAGTTAGGATCTTCTCTCAAAGCCTCTCTCAGTCTCTCTCTCAGTCTCTCTCTCTCTCAGTCTCTCTCTCTCTCAGTCTCTCTCTCTCTCTCTCTCTCTCTCTCTCAATATATATATATATATATATATATATATATATATATATATATATATATTACTACCTCGTTAAACACTTGCTGCTAAATACGTGTTTATTTCACATAAAATATGGGACAGAATCAGGTGAAATTGTCTGAGGGCATGTTAGCCCGTGAGATAGTTAAAAACAGGGGTGGTGAAGCCGCAGTAAATCAATGTACAAAGATGTTCAAGATCTGTGGTATTACCAGTGTCGTAGGAGGGCATTTGAAGGCAGAAGAGTGGCGTAAAGTGTTGAGAGATAATAAAGGACAGTTACAAGATTGTGGTTTATTGCCTAGTGCAGAGATGTGGTACAAAGTGGCTAGAGCAATTGCACAGGAAGGGTGGATAGAAAAGGAAATTGAATTAAAAGGAAGGAAAATTTATGTGTATCATGCTCCGTGTGAAGTGGTCAGTCCTCTGAACTCACCCGAACAAAAAGATTCCATAAAATCACAGTCCAAAGATGGCGCTCACACACACATGAAGGAGGAGCTGCACTCACCCCTGAATACTGCCAACATAACGTGATGTCACACGTCACACCATCTGTCCAAAGGGCTCCGCCCCTTACTCCCACTGCACCAGAAACACATCCCACTTGCTTGTATCCAGTATTGACTTCAAACGGAACACTGTATTCTCCATATCCGATATTCCCATCTGTTGAGGTACCAATTGTAACAGAACATCCACCAGCCAGTACTGGCACCCATAGTGTGCATAGTTCACATAACTCGGCAACGAGTCCGCTGTTCAGACCACTGCCCAACCAGACCACAACACTGGAAGCACAAGCTCTGCCTATCAATCACCTACAAGATAGTTCAGACGAATCCAGTGACGACATAGGGGGAGGAGAGAGTGTCGTAGAGTGGACAAATAGAAACTCTGATTCAAAAGTGAAATCCAAGAGGAGGAACAAGAAAAGGGGAAGTCTAATGTACGTTGCATTTACCCCGACACAAGCCACTTCTCTTATCAACACATTGCCAGATCCTGAAAAACAACCTATGCCTTTTTATAGGAAAATTGTACAAATTCAAAAGACAAACTCGGCAGCTTGGGAGGATCTCATCAGCTTATGTGAGATTAAAGCAGGTGATTCATACTGGCCTATCATGCGGAATGCCATAGATCCTTATGATGCACACCGTTCAAAGCATGACTTTACATCAGGCATACAATTCTGCGACCTGTTAAGATATTGGGCAAAAGATAAATTAGCCAATCAGGCTGTTAATTTACAAGATATCAAACAAGACAGAGACAAATCTGTAGAAAAGTACCATGCACGACTCACACAAGTGTTTACAGATCTTGGCTTCAGTCCACATAATAAAACACATACGCAGATGTTAAGTACAGCCTTCGTGCTGGGATTACATGAGACAATTCAGAAGGGCCTATTGACATCCAGACCAGAATATAGAGTGTTACCTTTAGATACCTTACTGTTGGTTGCTAAAGGGCTGGAGACAGCAGCGGCTAAACAACCTGTATCATCAGCATCCAAAAAGATGGCTGTACTTATGGTGAATTCTGAGCAATCACCACGGAAAGAAACAAGGCAGTGTTATAATTGTGGGAAAACAGGACACCTTATCAAGAATTGCAAGGCACCCAGGAAGGCAAGACCTAGACAGCAGACAGATGATAACAATGCAGCGCCTGTGCTTCAAGCTACAGCATAGGACGGGGGTGAGCCTGTGTCAGTGTCCCCTATTCTGGCAGTTTCTTCAGGTGATGGCGAGATAGGACCACAAGCTATTGTGACACTACCAATAGAGGGGACGCCCACAACCTTTCTCATAGACACAGGTGCAGCCAGAAGCGTTCTAAGAACACAAGATCTGCCCGATATATCTTACCTGTCTGACATTGATGTCGCTTGTGTAGGAGTAGATGGTGTCCCCATCTCCAATCATTTAACCCAACCTATGCAAATAGGCCCATTTCCAGATCTACTTGCAAGATTTGTAGTATCCTCTACATGCCCTATAAATCTGTTGGGTGCAGACGTGCTTTCCCGACTACAAGCATCCATCTCATTCACCCCAGATGGAACTGTACAAGTGTCTTCACCTCTACAAGTCACTGACACGTCAGCACTCTGTTCACTGCCCTTACTACACATAGATGCCAATAGCATCTGTAATACAGGGCCAGATGATATCTTGGACAAGATTCCAGCAACACTCTCAACAGATAGAGAAATTGGTGAAGCAAGGGGCGTTGATCCCATGTACGTCACCATGCAACACGCCCCTCTTTCCAGTAAAGAAGAAATCCAAAAAGGGAGAACCAGTAAAATATCGTATGGTACAAGATTTGCGAGCAGTCAATGAAGCAACCATATTAGACACTCATATAGTGCCTAATCCGAACACTCTCCTTTCTGGAATACCTCCAGCAGCTGCATACTTTACCGTAGTGGATTTAGCAAATGCTTTCTTCAGTATTCCCCTTGACCCTTCTTGCCAATATCTGTTTGCTTTCACGCATGATCATAATCAATACAAATGGACTGTAATGCCTCAAGGAGCGCAGAATTCGCCCAGCCAGTTTGCCAAAGCTATGGGCCATATCCTAGACTCCTGGCAACAAGCGAATCCTGACATTGTATTGCTGCAGTATGTTGATGATCTCTTACTGTGTGCAGAAGATCTTCCCACAGCTACAAGGACATCAGAAAGCCTGCTGAGACACTTGGCAGAACAAGGATGCAAAGTATCCAGAGACAAACTACAGTGGTGTAAGCAGACAGTCATATTTTTGGGACACTGCCTGTCAAAAGGTGTGCGTCATCTTACACGCGCCCGTGTGCAAGCAATAGAAGACATGTCAGTCCCTGAAGGACATAGACCCCTGCATGCTTTCCTAGGTCTAATATCTTACTGCAGAGCGTGGATCCCAGAAGCATCCCTTCTAATGCAACCCTTGTATGATGTATTAAAGACTGAGCCATATGAGATGACACAGACAGCCCTGGATAATTTCTACACCCTGAAGAAAGCTATCTCATCAGCACCAGCACTAGGATTACCAAACTATGATCTCCCATTCAAGCTGTTTGTCTCAGAAAGAGAAGGACATGCAATGGGAGTTTTGACGCAGTCCCATGGAAACAGACAACGACCTATCGGCTATTTCTCATGTCAATTAAATGCCGTGGCAAGAGGAGGACCGTCTTGTCTCGGAGCAGCACTGGCAGCACATGCCTTACTGGACAAAACAAATGACATAGTCCTTGGCTATCCTCTGACAGTTCTGGCACCACATGACATTGCGGCCATCATACAGCAGACTCAACCTAAGCATATGACTACAGCCAGACACCTCCGTCTGCAATGTTCCCTCCTTCTACCAGACAATGTTACCTTACAGAGATGTTATGTTCTCAATCCAGCCACTCTCATACCATTTCCAGAGGGGGGAGATGAGGAAGATGGATACTTTTGGTACAGCCTGATTTTGAACCCAAACTCAGGAATAACCAATTTATATGTAAAAAGACGTCTACTGGAAGGTGGTGGAAACGGCCAGACGCTCACAGATGAGACACAAGACCCTTTATATTGCACGCTGTGGAATAAACAATCTCCAGGCCGAGATTTCCAATATGAAGCAAGACTCACTAAATTGAAGCAGGTCACCTTAAACCTAAAGACATTGTACAACAATGCAGCAGGTGATAGTGCATTTACGGTGGAGCTCCCACAAGAAGCAGAAGCGCTCTATAAGCATTGGGATACAGAAATTCCACATGTTGCAATATCCAAGTTCGCACCGGATGGATGGAAGACATTGGGAGCTGCATTAAAATGGTGGGAATCTGCAGAGGAAGAGGAGTTGGAAGAGGAAGGAGTGGAAAAGAAAACTCTCCACTGGCAAGCAGACAGCACTCCCAGTATACAAGCCAGAGACCCATATGCAGTCCCAGGACTCACAAATCCACCCCATGACTGCCTTCAACAAATGGAAATGGAGACCTCACACCTCGCGAATGTAAAAGACCTTGCCTTGACAGACCCAGACATCACTCTGTATGTAGATGGATCAAGGTATGCTGACGAGAATGGAAAATATCACACAGGATATGCTATGACTACGGAAAAAGATGTGATACAAGCCTTCTAACTACCTCCCTCCATGTCAGCACAAGAAGCAGAGTTGATTGCATTGACCAAGGCTTGTGAGATTGTGACAGGAGTCCGAGCCAACATCTATACAGACTCAAGATATGCTCTAGGAGTGACTCAAGACTTTGGAGTAATCTGGAGAGCTAGAGGATTCATGACAGCCGCAGGTACTCCAGTGAAGCATGACAAAGCCATCCGTGAACTACTAGATGCTTTAGCACTCCCGAAGGAAGTAGCCATACTGAAAGTGAAGGCACATGGGAAGCTACAATCAGACGAAGCACGAGGAAACCATCTAGCAGACCAGACGGCTAAGAAGGCAGCAATGATATCACAGGAAATGGAAAGGAGAGAGGTGGATGGAGAAATAAACATTTATACAATGCAGACTCTGCCAACAGATTTAAAATTGCTCAAAGTATTGCAAAAGACGGCAAGTCCAGAAGAAGTGAACAAATGGAAAGCAAAGGGAGCAGGTTTGAAAGATGGACTATATGTTGACAATCTGAGATTTTGTTTGCCAAGAAGCTTGTACCCAGCAACAGTACAATGGGCACATGGGCCAGCACACCTGTCAAAGACTCTCATGAATAACTTAATAAATAAGTATTACATGGCCCCAGGCATCACTACTCTGACAAGCACCTATTGTAAATCGTGCAGTATTTGTGCCAAATGCAACGTAGGCCGCACCGAGAAACCACCACAGAGACATTTGGCAAAATCATTGTATCCATTCCAGAGGATACAAATTGACCACATACAGATGCCAAAGAGTGGTCGGTATGAATATGCGTTAGTCATTGTGGACATGTTCTCAGGATGGCCAGAGGCCTACCCAGTCACAAACATGACAGCGAAAACAACCGTGAAACGCCTATTAACAGAGGTCATTTGCAGATATGGGGTCCCTGAAGTGATAGAGAGTGACCAGGGACCAGCTTTTACAGCAGTACTGGCCAAAGAAATATGGACAGCCCTAGGAGTCACCCTCTCCTTTCATACGCCTTACCATCCTCAAAGTAGTGGGAAGGTGGAACGTATGAATGGTACCTTGAAATCTAGGATGTTGAAAATGTCACAAGAAACTGGTATGCCATGGCCTGAAAGTCTCCCCATAGCCTTGTTCAGTGTCAGGTATACCCCTAGAGGGAAACATGCATTGTCCCCCCATGAAATCTTGTTTGGGTCTGCTCCTAGGCTAGGGTGCTACTTCCCTCAGCAATTGCAACTTAAATCTGATGTACTTGTTGACTATGTAATTGCATTGTCCACCGCACTGACTAAAATCCATGCACAGGTGTTCAACTACTCATCAACTACTTCCTGGAGATTGGGTCCTAGTTAAGAAATTTGTGAGGAAAACCCCTTTGGAACCCAGATACGAAGGCCCATTCCAAGTACTACTGATCACAGCTACATCAGTTAAGCTGGAAGGGAAAGCTACTTGGGTCCACGCATCCCATTGCAAAAAGGTTCCTCCTCCTGATGATCAGGAACCAACACAATGAGTACACTTCAGTGGTTTGTCTTGTCCCTCATGGTAATTTCAAATATTGCTCAACAGGTAACCATTACAAAAGGTAAAGATGGTATTACATTTTGGTATAATTCTCGTAATACACATGTTGCCACATACACCTTTGACTTTTGCGACATCGTTTCTTGCCCTTCAATCCCTGAACAATGTGATATATACAAGAGAGATATATACATATGTCTCACTGATGAAACTGTTGGAAAATGCTGTGAAACATGGCAGGCAGTGGGATGGGGCACTGGAACACTTTGGGGGTATAGACCTCAAAGCGCTGCAGATAAGAAAGATGACCAAGGTAGATCCCTCCTCGACCGAATGACTCTAATAAAGACTGGTCGATGTCTGAATAGTGGGGTATCTGGTTCTGATATGCAATTGACTCTAACCATACAAAACCCTTGTCCCATGGATGCTGACACATATATACTGAGGTCTTGGGCTAGAAGACAAGGTGCTAAGATAATGGGCGAGTTTAAGATAGCAGATTTATATAAGCACCCAGACTTACCTCTGGCATTACAGACATTGAAGCCAGGGCCCCAGATCATTGGAACAATGACTGCTGCTGGAGACCCAACCTATGAGGACACGTTGGCTACTGAGACTGGATTCTCAGACCTTAATGTATGGTTGGAATGGATGAAATATAATGTACAAGAAAGTAATAAGACCAATTGTTATGTATGTGGCCATGCTAGGCCTCACTTAGGTACTGTTCCATTTATTATACCTTTGCAAGAAGAGACATGTTTTCTAAAATTGTTCAAAACATATAGTCATACAGATGAGTGTGAACAATGGAGGAAAATGTACCCCGTGATGACTAGTAATCCCCACCCAGGGAGAGGTATAACTGTGTACCCTGGAAATTATACGTGTTACAGGAGAAACGTTTCTCAGGGGTTCAACTTACAGAGGTTCCCAAGTGGGTTTTGTCACACATATAGAGATGGGTCATCTACACTGTTAATCAATCAGACCCGATCTTTGGGGGACATATATTGGTTGTGTGGAGATATGAAACTCAGGGTAAGACTGTCAGGAGTATGGCGTGGGGAATGTACCTTGGCTAAAGCCATAATGCCGTTACACATTGTTCCAACCATTATGGTGATCCAGATGGTATTCCTCAGACACAGTTCAGAAGGAAGAGACATACATCATCATCTGAGCCTAGAGAAAGTTTTGACTCCCATGTGTACATAGATTCTATTGGAGTCCCAAGGGGGGTGCCCAATGAATTTAAAGCCCGTAACCAAGTAGCAGCAGGATTCGAGTCACTGATACCCATGATTGGAGTAAATAAGAACGTTGCCTGGATCAATTATATTTACTATAACCAGCAACGATTTGTTAATTACACTAAGGATGCCTTAAAAGGCATCGCAGAACAGTTAGAGGCTACTTCACACATGGCCTTCCAGAATCGTATGGCATTAGACATGATCCTTGCAGAAAAAGGTGGAGTATGTAAAATGCTTCCTGACACTAGCACATGTTGTACATACATTCCTGATAATACAGGTCCAAATGGTAAGATCACACTGGCAATCCAGAAATTGGCTAATCTTGGTCAAGAATTAAAAGAAAATTCTGGCACTATAGACTATTGGGAATCATGGTTTGGTTGGATGAATGGTTGGCAGAAAGTGTTATTGCAGATAGGGATGGCTATCTTTATTGTCATAATTTTGTTAGCCTTCCTCTTTTGTTGCATTATCCCCTGTATACGCAACTACCTTCAGAAAGCTATGGACAAGGCTTCTCCCACCTTTATCCACCAAGATTTAGACATAGATCTACATGGACAAAATGATGACTGTAAGACATCCCGTCTTCTGTTGCAGACTGTAACTGGCTCTAAGGAGAGTGTTTTCTGAGCTGAGCTACACTATATCTGAGCCCTATGGTCCCTATCCAAGCCTAGCTACACTATTAGATATTAGAGGCTTGTTAGTTCTTCCCCATGCCACATAGGTCATAGGGTAGGTGTGATGTCAGGTCATGGCAAGCCCGATCGAATGAAGATATGAACCTATGACTTACACACATGCAATGCTTTCAACATCCGGAAATAGAAGACACAAAGAATAGTGCTCTGGAAGGATCATAGTTGAGACATATATCTATTATAACAAGATATTTAGTTTTAGACACCCGATATAAGAATAGGGTGTTATACTTATAATCAGTAAGTTTTACTAATAACAGTGAGTGTGACGAATATATATTATGTCATTTTAGGGGGGACTGTTATGGATTAGGATCAGTACAAAATGCATAAATGTATTCGTACACCTACTTATATATTTTGTCTTTGCAGTATTATCGTATAACCAAGTTTTACTAATAAATGCTGAATCATTGGGAGACTCTAAAATGGAGGATTTGACACTCCCCTTTTCTCACAAGATGGAGGCAGCACTATTTCCGGTCTGTTAAGGATGACGGGTCTTAACACACACAGGACACGAGGAGGAGAAACACCATCTTGTCTTTGTCTTCAACTTCTTACCAATGAGAGTAAGACCCATCCTCTTGTGGGATGGGTCTTGGAGACTCCTTAATGTTTTAACCCAATGTCTGACCGTAGCCTTGTAGAAGCAGACTTCTCAGAACCAATGAATTACCGAATAAACTTGATGTTTTACTTAATGTAACTTTTTATCTGATTACTAAAAACTATATAAATGAGGACTGACTTAATAAAGGCAGTACAGAGAAAACTTATACCAGAACTCTGTGTTGGTGTATTATTTCTCTACAGTGTGCACACTATATAGATACTGATAATTTGGACAGGGACAGATATTTCTGGTAAATACTTTGATATTTACTCTTACAACACAGCAATGTCTAAAAGCTGTGTGAAGGAAGATATGGCCAGAGCTATGTGGAGATGTGCAACCAGAACAGCCCATCAGAGTGGAGATAGTGGACCTTATGAACATGGCTGGATTGGGAGATGCAGACCCCCATGACATAGAGGATTTGGTACAGACTTCATATGAGAGCCTGACCAATGAGGACATCCAATAACTGGCAGAACAGGGCATAGAGGAAGCCTAGGATAGCAGAGACTCTGATATGGAGGAATGTAAAGAACTGTCCACCGAGTTCCTCAGCAAGACTTTCCATTCCATCCATGAGCTCATAGATGATGTAGTGGCAAATCCCGATGCTGTGATGAGTAGGAATGTAATACGCACCAATTTGGGCAATGTTCTGCTACCACCATTGCCTGGATGGTCGCAGAAAGCAGAGACAAATGTCCCTGGACCAGTTTGTCATGAAAAAAAACAGGTTGGAGGATAAGCTTGAAGCTTCAACATCTACCACTTAAAGTAGACTGTTTTTTTTATTGTTGTGTTTCTTTCAATTTTATTTGGAAAAAAGTTTTTGATATATTTGCAATTGTTTTTTACGTCTTTTTTTTCAATGAATTCCTCTATATCTATTTTCCTTATGGTAAAATTACCCTGTTTAGTGCTGTTTTGCTTGACTATTGCCCAGAACCTATCTACAGCACTAATCGGGGTATTTCTGTATACATATAATAAATATTTTAAATCCAATTTAGGTTTTTGTATTAATAACTTATGAAAATAACATATGATTTGTTAAAATCCCCTTCAGTGGAATGGTGATCCAGAACAGTGTTATGATGTAATGATTTAGTAACATTACCTCCAGAAATATGTTTTACTGTTGTTTAGGCATAATGTAGAAATCTGTGCTAACAACATATAAAATACTGAATGAACACACTTTGGTCACATTGATTCATTGTTAACAACCACGCCTGTGTCATTGTTGCTGTTTGTACTGTTCACATGAATATATGATTATGATGTCACACTTAATGCATATATATCAGGTGTTATTTGCAACAAATACAGTATGTAATTTGATGTTAAATTATGGTCATGTTAACATATTTAACATGTATAGTGTAATCACTTGGCCATAACAACATCATTTACTAATCAACAAAACATTATTGACATGTAAACATAAGATTCCAGTAATCAATTGCATGAAGACATAGACGTGTCCAGGCATATTTTACCATCATCCATATCACATATATAGTTGTGAGCATACAAGTTGTTGCTAACGCTTGCGGGCTCACGTAGCGAGCCCGCAGCCGCGGCACTCGCGTAGCGAGGGCTGCATTTGCTGGCAAGGAGCGCCGAAGGCGCTCCTTGCCAGCAACTGTGGCCCTTGCATAGGGAGCTATCTGTTGTATAAGTACCCAGGTGTATGTATATAGTGAATAAGTGTATAACTCGGTGTGTGTATATAGCTGGAGCCTATAAAATCCCATATTGCAGTACTTATAGTGCAGTATGCAGTGTAATAATACAGATACATTACACATCTCCCCTCACACCAAGCCTCACGTATCACAGCCCGCTCTCGGGAGCGCGCACGTCCAGTCCCTGCTCAAACCTGCAGTTCACAGCCACAGTCCAGCCCCAGCTGACAGAAGGTCACATGACTCTCCGTCGCGCCCAAGGAAGTGACGCAGTGACAGGGGAAACATGGAGCTGAGTGAGCTGCTGTATAACAAGTCCAAGTATATCGAGACCGTGACTGGGAGGGATAGAAACAGCTGGTGGTGAACTGTGCTGGATATCTATCTATCTATCTATCTATCTATCTTTGTCTATCTCTGTCTGTTTATCTATCTGTCTATCTATCTCTCCATCCGTCTGTCTATCTATCTCTCCGTCTGTCTGTCTATTTATCTATGTATCTATATCTCCATCTGTCTGTATCTATCTTTATATCTCTTCGTCTGTCTATCTATCTGTTTATCTGTATCTTTTTATCTGTCTGTCTCTGTCTGTATCTCTATCTATCTATCTCGTATCATCTATAAATCTATATGCCTGTCTATATATATATATATATATATATATATATATATATATGTCTCTCTGTGGCTATGTCTCTGTCTTTTTATCTATCTTCAAATCTATACATATACACAGCCACATATACTTAGTACAGGATATTTACACTTTATAAGACTTCATGCATGTATACAGCTTGTGTAATCATGTATATACCAGCCATTAGTGCAATCCATACCATTTTTTTATTACATTGTTTTTCTTCTTCCATTTTAGCATAAATCAAAACATTTTTAGGAACCAGGCAATGGATTCTATATAGAAACGAGCGAATTGCCCGTCATAAAATGTCGGCAATAGAATTGTAAGTCAAGGAATGTTGTTTGGCACAGACATTTTTTGTGGTGGTCTGAGATCTCGGCGCTCATTGCGAGCCTCTTGGTTGTTGTATTTTTTTGTTATCAGATGCGATTTTGCTGTCATTGTAAGGTAGGCTCTGATCTGCTTTTTGCGCTTATTGCAAGGTTGTCCCCTGGTGTAGTTTGTGTGCTATGAGCAGCGTTGGCGCTCGTTGTGAGGCACGCAGTGAATGGCGTTTGCGTTTATTGTGATAGTGTTTTTATTTTTTGTGTATGTATGTTGTGATGCTAATTAAATAAGTAATAAATTAATATACTTTACCTATTTGTAAGTAATACATGCAGGAAGCTTTGGGCTGAAGAGCTTTCAATCTGTTTTGATGTTCCGGCAGCATACAATGTGTGTTTGCAGTGTTGTGGAGCTGAGGTGTAAGTGTCAGCAATATGTGCAGTGTGTAGTGTAAATAGGCTGCGTGCGCGAGGGGAAGCCGTTAGTGTAGCTGTGTACTTCCGCATTCTGTAAGGTAGTGTTGTTAAATGGCGGCGAATGTGTATGTGGTACACGGGTTTGTATGATGAAACGTAATGGTGTATGTTGTAGGTCATACGGGTTTTTGTAGAAGCTGTATTTGCTTTGTGGAATTTATCGGCTTTAGCGTCGTGTAGCCTCGTTTTCGTATTTTTCGGCGGCCATTTTTTCTCTAGCTTAGGGGATTTTCGAGTGTGTAAATGTTGTAAATTTGCCAGAATTGGAGGTTTAAGCTGTGTTGCAGAGGTCCTGGGTGTCCCCCCTTGGTGTGGGTAATGTTTTTATTTTATTTTTGTTTGTATTTTTGTGTTTTTTAATGTTTGGCGCTGTGCGCGGTTTGTGCGTTAAGGTCGTATTTTTGCAAGTCTGTAATGGATTTTTTCTAAGTCCCTGGGCTCGTATTTTTTTGTGTAAATCCGTTGTTAGTCATTGCGTGTTTATGCTTTTTTTTCCCAAGTCCTAAATGTGTGGTCATTTTTAACCGAGTGTGAGGCTCCATAGAGCCTCCACATCCGCAAATGCGGATCCTCACTTCGCGAGGGTCCGCATTTGCGTCCTGAAAGTCGTAGTGGGTCGTAGGGATGAGCGCCTATGGCGCTCATCTCCACCAGCACAAGGAGCGCCTTTGGCGCTCCTTGCCAGCAACTACGGCCCTCGCAAGTGTCAGTAACAACCCGCATGCTGACAACTATATATGTGATATAAGTATAATAACACAAATATTAGGAGCCAGCAGTAATATTTATCAAGCCGTGTCTCAAACTGTCAACTAAATACTCTGACCCATTTTTCTTGGTCTTACATTGTCCATTTAAAGTGTTTGGTGTCTGTTAAAGTAGCTTTGTGTGTCCCTTTTCCTTAGTGTGTACGTGTATGTATGTATGTATGTATGTGTTCGTGTCAGACTGAACAGACCAATGCTGGGAGAGAGAACATACCTTAGGATAAGCTGTGAGTGTGACCTGTAACAGAATAATAGCAAGCACTCTAATTACTACCATGGACCTTAAACCACCACTATTCCCTAACATACGAGACACGCTACCACTCATTACAACCTCGCAAAAATCGGCCGCAAACCGCGGACAGGAAAAAATGAAAAACACAATAAATACGCACAACACATACATAAAAAGCTTACCTACAGCAAGAGGGAGCATCCAGGACCTCAATAAATGAAGTGACACCTTAATTTAACTCAAAATAATAGAGTTATCACACTCAAAAATTCTCTAAGCAAGAGAAAAAATGGGCACCGAACAAAACGAAAACGAGGCTACAGCACTCTAAACACGCAAAACACCAACGGATATTCCGCTACAGACGTAGACCACATATTACCCGTCATTTTAGAACAATGCAGAAGTACACAACTACGCTAACGGTTTGGTCTCGCGCACGCACACTATTACACTGCACACATTCATCACGCTTACACAGCAGCTTCACACCACTAATGCTGCAGCAACATCAAAACAGATCAACACAATGCTTCCTGCATATATTACTTAAAAATAGGTAAAGTATATTACTTTATTAATCTATTAGTTATTTTATTATTATACACCAAATAACATTAGCTCACTTACAATTTCATTGCTGTCATTTTTTGACGGGCAATTCGCTAGTTTGATATAAAAGTGTGATTATGCTGTCATCCATATTTTCACACAATATCTTAATATATAATTTATACACATCGACTATACCTTAACACAGGGTAGGCAAACTGAAATATGATATGTATTCAGATATCGGATCAGACCACATATCAGATCATTGACTAAATATAATATATGTTAATGTCATAAAGCAGAAGCCATTAGAAACACACAGACAATGATTATGGTAAAATAAGAATATACCTTATTATATCCAAAGTCTAAATGTAGCAGACAGTGCATTAATATGATTGGTGTTGTGCAAATTATACCCAGAAGTCATTTTAAAATGTGTTTATCTGTTAGCTTAATGGTAACACTGTGTAATGATTATGCATAGCTACTACTAGAATCACATGTGGCCATTATACCACAATAATGATCATGTCAAATAATAGAAGTAACTATCAAAGTGCATGGCACCTCCATTGGATCTTCATCTGCTCAATGAAATAGATGCTATAACTCCTGGATTATGCAATTCAAATCATTAACGGACATATAGTGTGATATAAAACCTTGGAAATAGTATGACACAGCTCTGAAATTATCAGTGCATGGTCATATTCCAGGAATCTGAGGAGGAGAAAAATCTAGCAAGATCTGCACGTAATATACAGTGCTTTATACTGTTACTATAGATGTTCATCTACAAAGTTATACAGTTATTATTGTATTTGTTATGATATTGTGATTTTATAAGATCAGAAATGTATTAATTACATTAATATTTGGGAAAGGCTGGAAATGAACCGGTGGTCTGGGTATATATTGGTGCCAATGACAAAGTTAGTGGAAGATGGAGGGTCCTGAAGAATGACTTTATAGAACTAGGTAATAGGCTGAAGGCAAGGACCACCAAGGTTGTATTTTCCAAGATACTACAAGTGCCACGTGCTTGCCCAGGGAGACAGAAGATGCTGAGGGATTGTAATGTGTGGTTAAACAAGTGGTGAATTAAGGAGGGGTTTGGATTTTTAGAGCTCTGGGCTGACTTCTTACTTGGGTACAATCTGTATAGAAGAAATGGATTTCACTTTAATGAAGAGGGCGCTGGTGTGCTAGGTTAATGGCTGGGGGAGTTTTCAAACTAGTAGGTGTGGAGGACGCACTAGAAAGTGTAGAGGGTGTAAAGCATGAATTAACTATTCTTGGGGGAGGAGATGGGGGGGGTTAGTATAGTCAATAGGGAGGTATTGCTAAGTAACTTAAGTACAGTGGCAGGCACTTCAGAACTACAGACTCATAACATAAAGTGTATGCTTGCTAATGCCAGAAGCTTGCCAGGAAAAATGGGAGAGTTAGAATTATTAGCAGATAATGATAACTTGGATTTAATAAGTAGACTGTTAATCTGGATGGATATAACCTATTTAGGCAAGAGAGGAGCAATGGTAAAAGAGGAGGAAGGGTTTGTCTGTATGTTACGCCTGCATATAAGCCTACAGTCAGAGAAGATATTTATGCTGGAACTAGCTATAATGTTAAATGCTTGTGAGTAGAGCTAAATAGAGGAGGAGCAAATTCTAAAATAATATTGGTAGAAGTATACTAATATAATTGAAAGTGAGGAACTGCAATTATTATGACACATTGGAAATGCAGCTAAGCATGAGCAAGTTTTAATAATGGGAGATTTTAACTACCCTGAAATAAATTGGATGAATGAGACCAGCAGTTCAGATAAGGGGAACAGGTTCTTGAGAACACTTATATACAAGAACCTACTAGAAATGAGGCTATCTTGGGTTTAGTCATCACAAATAATCACATATTATAATTGTCCAACTAGGAATTATCATCACGCTTTGCGAGGTCGCAAGAACTGCGTCGCTCGCGAAGTGAGGGACGCAGTTTGGTCCGCAAATTCAGCCCCAACGTCTCCAACGTCTGCTGCAATGAGCCGAAGGCTCATTGCAGGCCGCAAATGCAGACCCTCGCAAAGCGAGGGGCCGCATTTGCGGAGGTGGAGGCTCTACGGCGCCTCAACTCGCTTACAAACACCCACACAAGCGGCACTTTACCAAAATAGCAATAGTAACACGCAATCACTATATACAGACTTACACAAAAAAATACGAACCGCGCGAGTTAGAATGGAAAATTTACGGACTTAGCATCAAAAAATACGAGACGCGGGACTTAGAAAAAAAAACATTACGACCTCACAAAAATACGACCTTAACGGCCGAACTGCGCGGACCTGAAAACATTAAAAACACAATACATACACAGAAAAATACATAAAAAGCTTACCCACAGCAAGGGGGTGGGGGCACCCAGGACCTCTGCAACTGAAGTTACACCTCAAATTAAGTCCAAATTCCAGAGTTTAGACATACGAAAATCCCCTAAGTGAGAGAAAAAATGGCAACCGAAACCCCCCTGAAAACGAGGCTACAGGACCCTAAACACTCAAAACACCACCAAGCACATACGGCTTTTCCAAAAAGCCGTGCAAGGTTCAAGATACACTCTTACCAAGGACGCTACATCATCCACAGCCGTGTACAACACACATTCACCGACATTTTACAACACTAACTTACACAATGCGGAAGTACACAGCTACCCTAACAGCTTTCCCTCGCGCACGCAGCCTATTTACACTACACACTGCACACATTGCTGACACTTATACCTCAGCTCCACAACAGTGCAAACCGACATTGTATGCTGCAGGAACATCAAAACAGATTGTCAGCTTTTCAACACAATGCTTCCTGCATATATTACTTCCAAATAGGTAAAGTATATTCATTTATTAATTTATTATTATTTAATTAACATACAAAACAAAATATACACAAAAAATAAAATACACTCTCACAATAAACTCAAAAGTCATTCACTGCGCCACTCACAACGAGCGCCAACGCTGCTCATAGCACACAAAGCCTTGCAATAAGCACAAAAAGCAGATCACCGCCGACAAAACAATAACAGCCAAAGCGCCAAAAAAAAAATATAACAATCTACAGCCTCGCAGTGAGCGCCAAAGGCGCTCATTGCGAGCCACGCAATGAGCGCTGAAGGCCCCCAGCGCGAGGCTCGCAATGAGCACTGAAGGATCTCGGACCACCAACAAAATTAATGTCTGGACCAAACAGCATTACCTGCCTTACAATTTTATTGCCATCATTTTTGACGGGCAAGTCACTAGTATTGATATAGTATCAAATGTTGAAATAGGGCAACTGTAAGGGGCCAACAAAGACTCTACATTTTAAATGAACAGATTTTAACAGTCTAAGGGCAGCAAGGTTTTAACTGTCTAAGGGCAGCAGGTATAGACTGGGACAAAGTACTGATAGATAAAAATACTGAACATAAATGGTCAATATTCAAATTGTTACTAAATTGTTACTAAACATACTTATCACAATATACCACGTGAGAATAAAATAATGTGGTTTAACAATAATTTAAGATCAAGATATGGAGTAAAAAGCAGGCATTTAAATTATTCAAAAAAGAGGGAACAGATACTGCTTTACATAATTACAAGGATATCAACAAGTCTTGCAAAAGGGCTATTAGACTGGCTAAAATAGAAAATGAAAACTTAGTTACAAAGGAGTGTAAGACTAACCCTAAAATATATTTTTTAAATATAGTAATAGCAAGAAGGCCAGGAAGGAAGCTGTAGGAACATTGCAATGTGAAACAGGCCGTCTACAATTAGTGACCAAGAAAAGGCTGATTAACAAAATAAGTTATTTTCTTCTGTAAACACAAGGGAGCTAACAGTGGTTTAAACACTACAACAGAATTGGGGTGACACTATCTTCCCAAAATAATTGGTTAACAGGGGAAGAAATCCAAGAGAGTCTGGAAAAAATAAATGTTAATAAAGCACCAGATCCTGGTGGAACACATCCAAAAGCATTCAGGGAAATGGTATATGTAATAGCCAAAACGTTATATCTACTTTTTCAAGCCTCGCTAACCTGCCGGCGCAGTATCAGATGACTGGAGAAAAGCAGATGTAATACCTTTATTCAAGTTGGGAGGAAATCCAGGTAACTATAAACTTGTAAGACTCACTTCTGCAGTGGGGAAGCTTTTAGAAGTATTAATAAGGAATAGAATACAGGAATATATCCATGTGAACAAGATAATAAGTAGGAGTCAACATTGATTTTTTGAGGGTAGATCATGTCAAACAAATCTAATAAGTTTCCATGAGAAAATAAGTAGTAACTTGGATCAAGGCTACTCATTAGATGTATTCTTTTTGGATTTTGCAAAGTCTTTTGATACTGTACCACATGTGAGGCTATTGTGCAATAAATATCTGCTCATGGATAGAGAACTGGCTAAAAGACAGTATGTAATGGTTGTTTAAGCATGTATTAAGAGTATTGTAGAAGCAAAGGAAGCACCTATTGTACTCTACATTGTAAAGTTGTGTGAAGTAGTTATACAAATTATAATTTGTGTCACTAGTACACTCTCAATTAGAATGTGGAGTACAATTTTGGGCATCACTTCATAAAAAGGACATTGCGGAAATGGCAGTATTTCAATTAGGTTTTGTTTTTATTCTCTGGATCACTAAACAATTAATCCAAATATAACAAATATCATAGGAGATCTAAAATGGCTGAACTTGATGGCCTAACAGTCTTTATTCAACCTCAAATACTATGGCCCTCATTCAATTGCGATTTGGCCAATTGAATATTGCTCTAAATAAGCACATAACATATATTTTTTAAATAAGTTTTTAGTTAGTGAAAACCTTGCTTTTAGATAGGTGCTTACTAATTAAAAACTTCTTCAAAAAAATATGTTATGTGCTTATTTAGACCCCTATTCAGTTGGCCAAAATAGCAATTGAATGAGGGCCTTTGTAACTATGTAAGGTGAAATAGAGATTTGTAGATGGTTGATAATTAATGTTAATGTTTTTTTTCTGCAATCACGCTCCCATCCACAATTAACCAAAAGAGAAAATGCATGTATTGTGAGCATCTCTCACTCAAATTATAGGCCTAATTATAAAAAACAAAAAATGTAAAAACTTACAACTATGCTCCATAATTCTGTGTCAGCAGTTTACTTTAGTTCCAAGGTGATTAACAGGTTTTAAGGTAGATCCATAATGTAATAGACATATCAATAGCCTACCATCACCCATCTTCCCTGTTTCATCCCTTATTCCTGTCTACTTTAACCATAAAATGGAGGTTATGACTTTAATATATTTGAAAATTGTTTATTTTTGTAATGTATTGAATGTTTATTTTGCTGCTGGTAATATGCATGGTATACTTTCAAACCAAATAAATAAACAATTTAAAAAATAATCAATTTTAACATTTTAAAATGACAGCTTTCACTCTCCACAAAGATGGAACTGGAACTAGGCAAATTCTAAACTTTTACACATATAGTTAATCTTCCCTAAGGGTTGAAGACTGATATATTGTTCTGCAATATAATTACACAGGCTTTGGTAGCAGTTTTACATTGAAGCTTTAGAAATATTTTGAACTACATTTCACTGAAGTTTCATAGTTGAGTGGCTGGGTATACTGTAATGCACTGAGTTTTTTCAACTTAAAAAGTATGTACTTTTGTTTGTACTTGTTTTTCTCCTGGACCAATATGAAAATGTGGACTACAAGAATATCCAGATAATCAATACTACAGAAAATAAAGCCAAACTGTTCACTGGAAAGTTTGGCCTATCATGAATTCCATTTATCATTTGTTGTGTATAAGCACTCAAAGTTAACTTAAGAAACTGTGAAAATTGGACTATATTGCTAACAAGGCACCAACGTTTTTGTTCTATACTAGAATCAATTAACAATTTATCCACATATTACATGGATTGGAGGACTAAAAATGTTGAACTTGATGAACTAAAAGTATTTCTTCAACCTTTTATGCTATATATCTATAAGCTGAAATAATTATGCAATTTATTGGTTGTATCCAGTCACTGCTTTGGTCACCCTTTGATTATGAGGGCTATTCCATTTCCTCTGCAGGATTCTTAACAACAGTAGAGGGTCTGGTGGCTTTCTGATATGAAATGTCCCATTCCAGTCCAATTGAGTTTACTTATTCCCAGACTATTAATGTTTAATATTGTCATCTCATGTTTAATCACGTCCTGTTAACCTTGGTTCATATTTCTAACATTCCAGGTCCCTATGCTGAATTGTTCTTTGCAGCAGCAGACTTTCCATTCCCCTGCAGACACATCTACTTGACTTTGGCCCAACTACTTTGTTAGACCTTGTGCTACTCATTCTCACCCTCTGCTCTTCTCCAGTTATGTGGTAGGTGCCCTCTGACCTGGGGGGATCATCTACTGGTGCCATATGTTTATGTCTCTGGTTATTTTCATACATAATGTTTTCTTGGTAAAGATAATGGAGTGAGTTGCCAGTTCCTTCTCTAGTGGACTGTGATTCGACTGACCTTTCTATGATTTGCTCATCTTGGATGAGCCTACATGATATAGTTTACAACGTAACTGAAATACACAAGCCCCTTCACCACGATAAGGTAGTGATTCAGAAAGGGGTTAACCAATCCCTATTAGTAAATACATTTCTGGATATTTAGTTCAAACCAGACAATAATAGAAAAGGGGAGGATAGAACAGATCTAATTTGTATTGGGGCACACCCTGTTCTGATCTCAATTTAAATTTCTTATTTTCTTTCTTTTTTTTAATCAAACCAGAATATCCTCAACATTTCCAAAAAATTGGTGTCTTGTTAGCAATAAAGGGCCTTTGTATATAAGTGCCATGAATGCAGTTTCTGTTTGGATTTATTTTATACTGACGATTCATAATGTGGGCATCTGGGTCATTTGAATAAATCAGCTTGTGGAACAGGAGTGTGAATGTTTTGTATATATATAATATATGTATATATATATATATATATATCACATATAATAGTTGTCAAACTACGAATCGTCGTCACGCTTTGCGAGCTAAGCGATGAGCGCCGCAGGCACTCATTGCTGGCGAGCCTTGCGAGCCGTTATACCCGTAGCACTTAGGCAATGAGTGCAGGCAAGCCTCGCAAAAATACGACCTTAACAGCCGAACCGCGTGTACCTAAAAAGGCGTCTTCAGATTGGTTAAAAACGCTGTCTATCAAATTCATCCAATCAGGAGGCGCCAATGTGTTAGCCAATCAGAAAGGGATACACCTCCACAGGGTGATTGGCTGGAGGCATCTGCGCATTCTGATTGGTTGCACTGACAATAGCCAATCACAATGGGATACACCCCCACATACTGATTGGCTGTAGGCATTTGTGCCTTCTCATTGGCTGTTGTCAATGTCAATCAGTATTACAGCCAATGAGAAGGTGCAGATGTCTTCAGCCAATCAACCCGTGGTGGTGTATACCCTTGGGATTCGCTGATGGCAATAAAGTCTTCTGATTGGTTCAAATAAAGATTGACAGGTGCGTTATGCAATCAGAGTGGGATTTTGGGGTGTATACCTTTTTTATTGGCTCACAATTGGCGTCTTCTGGTTGGCTGAATTTGATAGACAGCGTTTTCAGCCAATCAGAAGCCGCCATTGCCAATTTTCTTCTAGAAAACTTTGTAGGAGACTCATTAGTTTCAGGGACATCCATGAGTGTGAATCTCTATTATTTGTTTTTTCGTATTTTTTCTTCTAGAGCTCGGATTGTTCCAGGACCCATCTGGGGCAGAAGACGAGGAAGCCTGGGAAAATCACGGGGAGGTAAGTACAATGTAGATTTTGCTTATTTTACTTTGTTTTATGTTTATGTATGTGTACTAATGTAATGTTTTTTTTTAACAGGGGCAGCGCCGGAGAAGAGGAAAAGAAGAAGGACAGGGACATGCTGGACAGGTGAGTAGAATATTTAGAATATGTACTATGTTTATTTATTTTATGTAAACATGTTGTAGTAATTGTTTTTATCTTTTTTACCCTAGGTTTCTGATCTGAAGGGACATCTGCAAAGGTAAGTGGTCTTAATTATTTTATTTTAGCTTAGAACTAGGGTTCTATATAGAGATAGCATGTATTGTATGTTAGATTGTGGAATGTGTATTAAATAGATAGGATGTATTGTATATTAGATAGATTGGGGGATGTATAGTACATAGATAGTATTTATTGTATATTAGATAGATTGTTGTATGTATATTACATAGATAGGATATATTGTATATTAGATAGACTGGGGGATGTATATTACATAGATTGGATGTATTGTATATTAGATAGATTAGGGGATGTATATTACATAAATTAAATGTATTGTATATTAGATAGATTGGGGGATGTATATTACATAGATAGGATGTATTGTATATTAGATAGAGTGGGGGATGTATATTAGATAGATAGGATGTATTGTATATTAGAGAGATTGGGGGATGTATATTACATAGATAGTATTTATTGTATATTAGATAGATTGGGGGATGTATTTTACATACATAGGTTGTATTGTATATTAGATAGATTGGGTGATGTATATTAGATACATAGGATGTATTGTATATTAGATAGGGGTGCATCGTATTGAATTTCATTTTATTTGTATTGTATGTATTGTATTGTATGTATTATATGTATTTCCTTTTCAGGTGTGTATTTTTTTTTCTGTAGGGGGGGGTTGTAATGTATTTTTTCTTTTCTGTAATGTACAATTTTTATTTTTGTGATTTAGTTTTTTTTCTTTTATGTAATGTACATTTTTTCTTTTTGGTGACTTTAGTTTTTTTGTTTTCCTTAATTAGAGTGGTGGGTGAGGTTATTAGGGGGTAGGTAGGTAGTGTAGGTAGGGAGTGTAGGTGTTAATAGGTTAGTCTAGAGGGTGTTTAGTTGATATTTAATGTTTTATTGGGGGGATATAGTGCAGTGTAGTGTTTATACTTAGTGTCATGATGGTCCTTGAGGACTGTCATGGCACTTATGTGGTTAATGTTGGGTTGTAACCGCCCCATAATGGTCATAATACGCCCTTATGGGACTGATGGGGTTAAATAGAGGCTTATGGGGGTCTGGATAGACCCCTATAAGTGACCGGGTTAAAATGGTGTAGTGCTTACACTTTGGGTCATGAGGGTCCTGGATGACCCTCATGGCACTTATAGTGGTATTACATGGGTTCATTATTGTGTTAGAGGGGTCTATATAGCTGAGGCACACAGTACACTCACATTGTGTGACAAAAAGCATTTCAACACTTTCTTTTATTGACCGTCATTTTTTGAAGGGCAAGTCGCTAGTATATATATATATCACATATATAGTTGTGAGCGTACGGGTCGTTGCGAAGCGAGGGACGCAGTTCCCCGCAAATGCGGGTCCTCGCGAAGCGAGGGCCCGCATTTGCGGTGATGGAGCATCCCAACGTCCCCGCAAATGCGGATCCTCGCGAAGCGAGGGTCCGCATTTGCGGAGGTGGAGGCTCAATGTCGGCTGTGTTAACACACACATACACACACACGACTTTTTAACAAAATAAACCCAACCTCCCAGCCAACAAAAACCCAACAACGTCCCCGCAAATGCGGATCCTTGCGGTGGTGGGAGCATCCCAACATCGGCTGTGTTAACAAAAAAAAACTTAAAGTCGCCTCACACCCACTTACACCCAGACACCAAGACGCAAGACTTAACAAAAAAACAGTAAAAAAGGCCCCTCACACGCTCTTAACACACATACGCACGACTTAGAAACAAATACACTGCGTCGTACACGTAAAAGCTAACTGCGTATATCGCAAAAAAATACGGCAACATCGCAACAAAATACGGCCGCATCGGAAAAAAATACGGCCTCGAAAGACCCATTCCAACCGCCGCGCATCAAAACATCACAAGCACAAGAAATAAACACAACAAACACATAAAAAGCTTACTTACAGCACGGAGGGGGCATCCGGCACCTCCAAAAGTTCATTTACACGTCCATTTAAGTCCAAAACAAAGAGTTTAAACGGCCGAAAATCGGCTAAGCGAGAGAAAAAATGGCCGCCGGACAAAACGAAAACGAGGCTCCAGACGTAACTACACTACACTTACTCGCAATAATGAAACACATACTATGCGGAACGGATCACACTCATATTAAACACCATTTTGACCACTACTACGCACAAAATGGCGGATGGAACGCAAATTGTAAGCTGGAACGCAAATAGCGCATGCGTATTGCGTTCTAATGGTCTAACTTTCCAGAATGTTCTACAAGTTTATAAATACTGCCTATTTGACAGAGAAAAATACATTTCTACTCAGGTGATGAACAGAGTGACTTCAGACATAACTGCTGCTAAAACTTGAGAAGACAATTCTTTACTAATTTACTACTTTACATTGTGCAAATTACAACTGAGAGGTAAGCTATAATATATTAGATTTTATTATCAAGACAGGACATCAAAAAAAAAATTAAATAAGAAAAAGAGGTTTATGTATACTGACATGTGACACGCACATATATGCGTATAATGTATAGTGACATGTGACACGCACATTTATGTGTATAATGTATAGTGACATGTGACACGCACATTTATGTGTATTGCCCCTGCAACAAAATTATCTTAAAACAAACTAATTAAACAACTACATTTAAATTACATTAGAAAAAAATAAGTAGGGACTATTAAAATATGAGTCATGTATACTGATATGTGACACGCACATATATGTGTATCATCTATAGTCACATGTCACACACACATTTATGTATGTTGGCCAAAAATAAAAATAAGGTTAATTTAACAATTAAAATATGATTCATGTATAGTGATATGTCACACGCACACAAAAAAATTACTTTCAACTATGGAAATGTGCTTCATGTATGTGACATATGTGTGTAGACCCCACCAAAAAAAAATGTTAATTGAAAATAATTACAGAAGTATATTTAAATGACATTAATTTACTGCAAATTAATAGATCACCTAAAGCTTAATCTTTCTACTTTTTTTAATATTCAAACAGACTCTGCATCAACAGCGTCACTCAACAATTTGCATAGTGCATTGTGAAGCACAATCCCTTTTAAAGAACACCAACAAAGAAGAAGAGGTAAGATACAACAAGACATTATATGCTGAAAAGACCATGCTTTGCTAAATAAAATAAAAAATTATATAATTCACTATTTCACTTTATTTTTCAAACAGACACTACAAGAAGACCGGCGGATTAAGATTGGCAGGAGGGGACCCTCTGTCATTCCACACTTCAATCAAGGTAAAGTATTAAGTATAAAAAAGAACCGAACCATCAGCCTCATTCAATTGTGAGTTGGCCAATTGAATAGGGCTCTATATAAGCACATAACAGATTTTTTAGACAGACATTTTTAGTTACTGAACTTCGATACTAAATCAAGGTCTTCACTAACTCAAAACTTCTGTCAAAAAATATGTTATGTGCTTATATAGAGCCCTATTCCATTGGTCAAAACGCAATTGATTCAGGACCTAAATATGTTTAATGGCCGAGGGCCTCATTCAAATGTGATTTGCCCATTTCAATAGGGCTCTATATAAGCACAGAGCATATTTTTTTACAGAAGTTTTTAGTTAGTGAAGACCTTGCTTTTGGATACAAGTTCACTAACTAAAAACTTCTGTAAAAAAAGATGCTCTGTGCTCATATTGAGCCCAATTCCATTGCCAAAAACGAAATTCAATGAGGCCCTCACAATATAACAAATCCAGCAACCAAAGGCCCTCATTCAATTGATATTTTGGACAATTCAATAGGGCTCGAAATAAGCACATTTAGAACCCTATTGAATTGGCCAAACTGCAATTGAATGAGGGTCAAAGTATGCAACATATGGTACACACAAACTGGTACACACAAAACAGGATTGTAACAAACACATAGCAAACTAAATTCATATTCTTTTTCAATGTTTAACAACCTATAACCATTAGAAAAAACACTACATAAGTATAACAAAAGTGGTGCCCATCAAATAGGATTGTACGAAAACTCACACAAACACATAGCAAACTACATTTAAATTCTTATTTAATGTTTAACAACCTATAAGCCTTAGAAAGAAGCCTAAATAAGCATACCAACATTGGTGCACACCAAACAGGATTGTACGAAAACTCACACAAACACATAGCAAACTACATTTATATTCTTATTTAATGTTTAACAACCTATAAGCCTTAGAAAGAAGCCTAAATAAGCATACCAACAGTGGTGCGCACCAAACAGGATTGTATGAAAACTCACACAAACACATAGCAAACTACATTTAGATTCTTATTTAATGTTTAACAACCTATAAGCCTTAGAAAGAAGCCTAAATAAGCATACCAACAGTGGTGCGCACCAAACAGGATTGTATGAAAACTCACACAAACACATAGCAAACTACATTTAGATTCTTATTTAATGTTTAACAACCTATAAGCCTTACAAAGAAGCCTAAATAAGCATACCAACTGTGGTGCGCACCAAACAGGATTGTATGAAAACTCACACAAACGCATAGCAAACTACATTTATATTCTTATTTAATGTTTAACAACATATAAGCATTAAAAAAAAAAACATAAATAAGCATACCAACAGTGGTGCGCACCAAACAGGATTGTATGAAAACTCACACAACACATAGCAAACTACATTTACATTCTTATTTAATGTTTAACAACATATAAGCATAAAAAAAAACATAAATAAGCATACCAACAGTGGTGCGCACAAAACAGGATTGTATGAAAACTCACACAAACACATAGCAAACTACATTTAGATTCTTATTTAATGTTCAACAACCTATAAGCCTTACAAAAAAGCCTAAATAAGCATAACTAAATTGGTGCGCACCAAACAGGATTGTACGAAAACTCACATAAACACATAGCAAACTAAATTAATATTCTTTTGCAATATTTAGCAACCCATAAGACGTACAAAAAAGCCTACATAAGCATACCAACAGTGGTGCGCACCAAACAGGATTGTACGAAAACTCACACAAACACATACCAAACTACATTTATATTCTTATTTAATGTTTAACAATCTATAAGCCTTAGAAAAAAGCCTAAATAAGCATACCAAAAGTGGTGGGCACCAAACAGGATTGTAGAAAAACACAGAAATAATGTCATTTTTTAGTTAATACAAATACATTCAAATAAAATTACATTTTCATTTTTATTTTATAACAGATACTGCGTCAAGAACATCGGACCAGGAGTTTCAACTGAGGACCAGACCAGCGGACGAGGACTTTCAACAGAGGACCAGACCATTGGACGAGGACTTTCAACAGAGGACTACACCATCGGACGAGGACTTTCAACAGAGGACCAGACATTTGGACGAGGACTTTCAACACAGGACCAGACCATCAGACGAAGGCTTTCAACACAGGACCAACAAAGATTCTGGTTCAAATCAAACTTCAACCAAGGTACAGTATAACAAGTAAAAAAAGAGAAAAATTAATTAATATTCTTCTTTAATGTTTAACCACCTATAAGCCTTAGAAAAAAGCCTAAAGAAGCATACCAAAATTGCGGCGCACCAAAAAGGATTGTAGAAAAACACAGAAATAATGGAATTTTTTCATTAATACAAAGACATTCAAATAACATAACATTTTCATTTTTATTTTATAACAGTTGCTGCGTCAAGAACATCGGAACAGGAGTTTGAACTGAGGACCAGACCAGCGGACGAGGACTTTCAACAGAGGACTACACCATCGGACGAGGACTTTCAACACAGGACCAGACCATCGGACAAAGGCTTTAAACACAGGACCAACAAAGAATTTTGCTTGAAATAAAACTTCAACCAAGGTACAGTATAACAAGTAAAAAAAGAGAAAAAAAAATAAAGATCTTAGCTTTGCATCGATGTCAACAGAAAATAAAATTTAAAATAAACCACCGGTAACTATAACTGTTGAAAAAATATAACTAACACATTTTTCATCTATCTCTTATTTGTCTTTTAGGGCCAATAATCTTTAACAGTAAATACAAACTTCAATGTAAAATAAAATAAAAAAAAATGCATAGTCCAAAAAAGTCTAAAAACACAGAATCTATACAATTTGTCATTGTAACATTCCAGTCCTAAACCCTAATTTAATTGCCATTTGACAAATTGAATAGTGCTGTAAATAAGGACATAACATCTTTTTGAAAATACCTTTTTAGTTACTGAAACACTTTCTTTTGGATACATGTTTAATAAATAAAAACTTATTTAAATAATTATCTGATGGCCTTATTTAGACTTCTATTCAATTGACCGCATTGAAATTGATTAAGTATAAAATGTAAACACACTGTTGATAACAATTTGTCATGAAAAACAACTTAACATCTCAAAATAAACTAATGATACATTATTTTATTTTTACAGATTAACATGGCTGATAACGAGAGTAAACAAGAAAAGAAAAGACGCCAAGCTAGAGAACGACGACAGAGAGCAGACAGCCAGCAGACACCGGAGAAGAAGGAAATTCGACGAGAAAAAGAACGCAAAAGAATTGCAAGCAAAAGACTGTCACCTGCAGAAATTAAAGATATGTCAAAAAAAGCAACAAAGAAAATAAAGCATTTACAACCTGTTGCTCAAACATCAGATGACATTTTACCAGAAAAAATACAACAGATACCAAAAAAAGCAACAAAAAAAACAAAGCATTTAGAACCGTTTCATGAAACATTACATGACATTTTACCTCAAACAATACAACATATACCAAGAAAAGCCACGAAAAAAACAAAGCATTTAGAACCTGTTGTTGAAACATTATATGACATTTCACCTGATGAATATGAAAGTCAAAATCCTATATGCTTTGCAAATTGTCCTCTACTCAAGTCTTTAGCAGTAGAGGTTCATAGTTGTGGGGACATGACTACTCAATGTCAGTTTTGTGAGGCTTATTATTTTAAACAGGAGAGACCCAGAGATGGCCAATTTATTAGTTGCTGTCAAAAAGGCAAGTTCAAACTTCCAGAAAGGAAACAATTTCCTCTCTATTTACAAAACATTATGACTGAACCTACTTTTCCAAACTACAAAATTTTTAAAACAAACATAAGATCCTACAATAGTGCCATATCCTTTGCAACATTAGCTGCTAATGTACCAGGACATGGTCCTTACTGTTTTAAAGTCCAAGGACAAATTTATCATCGCACTTCCCATTTACATCCAGAGGAAGGAAATCAAAGAAAATTCGCTCAACTATATGTCTTAGATACAATGGAAGCTGTTGACCAACGTATGCAGATGGAAGAAAATAAAAAATGCTTACCCAGTGTTTTCATAGAGCTAAATAACATTATGGACAACAATCCCTACAGTAAAGCTTATAAAAAATTGGCAGAAGTAGAAAATGAACAACTACTTCATGCACAAACACATCAATTACCAATGCCGAAGGTTAATATGGTGCTTAAAAGAGATAGACATACTGATAAACGTCATTATAACTTGCCAACATCAAATGAGGTTGCAATGGTGTTTCAGAATGATGAAGGAGAACCACCATTTCAAAGAGACATTCGAATATATCCCAGAAATGAGGAACAACCGTTTATTAATATGAGTATCTTAAGTCCAAATTTAGATCCAATGACATATCCCATTTTTTTCCCACACGGAGAAGCAGGTTGGCAACCAAAATTAACTCTTCCCAGTTACCCAAATGCTAAAGCCAAAATCCGAAATAATGTTTCTATGCTTGAATTTAAAGTAGCTCAAATTGCATTCGCAATGTATTTAATCCAATTTTATGTGGTGGGAAACTAACACAACAATGGATTATTGATTCATATTTGCAAGTTGAGGCAAATAATTTAAACTTTATCAAATATCAACAAGATAAACTCTGTGTAGAACAATATTCTGGATTAATGGACTATGTTGCTGATGTGGCTACAAGCAGAGACATGACAGCTGGCAGAGCCATCATTTTACCATCTTCCTTTCAAGGATCTCCTCGGAATATGAGAGAAAGATACAATGATGCTATGGCTATTGTCACTAAATTTGGCAAACCCGATTTATTTGTGACATTTACATGTAATCCACAATGGCCAGAAATTACACTAAATCTACTTCTTGGACAAACTGCTTCAGATCGACCAGATTTAGTAGCCAGAGTTTTTAAGATTAAATTCAATGAATTAATACGTGACTTCACTATAAATCAGTTATTTGGCAAATGTCTTGCTTATGTATATACCATTGAATTTCAAAAAAGAGGCCTTCCACATGCACATCTTCTAATAATACTTCAAGAAAAAGATAAATTAGATACTTCGGACAAAGTGGATGCAGTCATTGTTGCTGAACTACCAGATCCAGAACTATATGGTAGACTATATGAGATTGTTACTCATCGCATGATTCATGGACCCTGTGGTGACCTTAATCCACAATCACCATGTATGGAAAATAATAAATGTTTCAAAGAATTTCCAAAAGATTATAGAGACAAAACCTATGCCAATTGTGATGGATATCCACTTTATAAAAGAAGAGAAGGAGATAGTGCCATTATTCATGGAAAAAAAGTGGACAATAGATATGTAGTACCCTACAATCCACATTTACTCATGAAGTACAACGCCCACATCAACGTAGAAGCCTGCACTTCCATCAAATCCATTAAATATGTCTACAAATATATTTACAAAGGTTACGATGCAGCTACTGTAGTCGTCAAAAGTGCAGACAACCCTGAAAGTAGTGAGTTAGTACATGATGAACTTGCATCTCATGTAGATGCTCGCTATGTCAGTGCGCCAGAAGCTATGTGGCGGCTTTTAAAATTTGAAATGCATGATAGATCACATGCAGTATATAGGTTAGCAGTACATTTGCCACAACGACATTTAGTCTATTTCCATGCTGGAAATGAAATGAATGCATTGGCCCAAAGTGAAGATCGTCACACTACACTAACTGCATGGTTTGCATTAAATTCCACTGATGCTGAAGCAACACAATACTTATATATTGAAATTCCATATCACTATGTTTTTGTGAATGGATTATGGAGACCAAGAAAAACCAGAGGCAATAAAATTATTCCAAGAATTTACACAGTCAGTCCAAGAGATGTTGAACGCTTTTGCTTACGGATATTACTTTTAAATGTTCCAGGAGCACAAAGTTTTGAACAATTAAGAACTGTTAATGACATTGTATATGAATCCTTCCATTTAGCTGCAAGACATAGAAACTTACTCGCTGATGATACAGAGTGGGAAAGATGTTTAGAAGAAGCAGCACAATGTCAAATGCCACGACAGATGAGAGAACAATTTGCTTTTATTTGTATCTTCTCAAATGCTCCAAATGCATTAGCTTTGTGGGAGACTTTTAAAAGTAATATGGCTGAAGACTTTATGCGACGATACAATGAACCCATTGCACACTTAAAAGCGTTCATTGAAATCCAAGAAGTCTTTTTAACTCATGGAATAAGTTGTGCAAGTTTTAATTTGCCTGATCCAGGTCTTATAGATGACATTAACTTTGAAGACTATGACATTCAACTACAAGCAGAAAGAACAGAAGAAAGACTTGCAACTTTAAATACACTACAATTGCAAGCATTTCATGCCATTAAAAATGCTATAGATGATGACATGGTGACAGAGCGTTATTTCTATCTTGATGGACCTGGCGGATCAGGAAAAACATATTTGTACAATTTATTAATGAGTTCAGTACGAGCACAAGGAAAAATAGCAATGGCGTTTGCCACTACTGGAATTGCTGCACTTTTATTAGAAGGTGGAAGAACTGTTCATAGTGGATTTAAACTGCCAGTGCCTATTTTAGAAAATTCTGTGTCAGATATTCGCATGACATCCTTACAAGCAAAGAAATTGAAGAAATGTAAATTAATTATAATAGATGAGGCCACAATGATGTCATGCTATGCCCTCCAATGTATTGACCGTTTGCTTCGTGAAGTCATGGATAATATTTTTCCATTTGGTGGAAAGGTAATGTTGTTGGGTGGCGATTTTAGACAAACATTACCTGTCGTTGTACATGGAAATCGAACTGACATTATCGAAACATGTATAAAGTCAAGTACAGTATGGAAACATTTTACCCGTCTTCAACTGCAACAAAATATGAGATCAGAAGGCCAAACTGATTTCAATGATTGGCTTATTAAAATTGGAGAAGGCAGAACAGAAAAAATACTAAATTTACCTGACGACACTGTAGAGATCCCACCTCATATGATTTGGCAACAAGATATTATATCGGCTATATTTGAAGGGAGCATAAATAACGAAGAATATTCCGAGCTTGCCAACCAAGTTATACTGACGTGTAAAAATAAAGATGCATTAATACTCAATAATGAAATCTTTAAAAAAATTAATGCACCACAAAGAAATTATCACAGTGCTGATTCTGTACTTGCTGATGACAATGAAAGTCAGGCAAACTTTTCAACTGAATTCATAAACTCTTTAACTCCTTCTGGAATGCCACCACATATTTTGCAGCTAAAGAAAGGTGCAATTATCATGTTACTGCGAAATATGAACCCCAAAAAAGGCCTATGCAATGGCACAAGATTAATTGTTCAACAATTAAAGGACCATTTTATAGATGCTGAAATTTTAACTGGGACCCATAAAGGAGAGAGAGTTTTCATACCAAGAATAGATTTAGCACCAAGTCAAAGTAGTCTCCCTTTTATACTTCAAAGAAGACAATTTCCCATTATTATGGCATTTGCCATGACCATTAATAAATCACAAGGTCAAACTTTCAAATCTGTGGGTATTTTCTTGGAAGAACCAGTTTTTGCACATGGTCAATTGTACGTTGCGTTGTCACGGTGCAAAAATCCACAGGCTATTAAAGTTTACATTGAAAACAATGAAAGTCAAGGTGATTTATTAGAAGATGGATGTATTTTTACTAAAAACATTGTCTACTATGAAGTACTATAAATTTGCAGGATACAAATTAAAGATGCCAACATTTTTTAAAAGCATTCCAAAATACATAACAATTGGTTGTTTAATTCAGTCATAATTAATGGAAGTACTGTTTATGAATGATTCGCCTCACAAAATACTTGCCTTGCATTGTTAGTAAAAATTATGTTAAAATGTTAAGTCACTATGTTAATGTTTCTAATGTTACAAGTTTAAAAAATATATTTTCAAGTTATTTCATTCAACAGATTACAAAGTGGATGTTAAGAGGTCAAGCACCTTTTAAGTCACAATGTAAATATTGTCTGTTATCTTAAGATTACTACCTACATTAATGTTTATCGCCAGTTTATGTGCTCAGTAATGAATTACTTTAATTACGTACGTTTTAAGGAGAGTTTTACTGTATGCCTTCCTCTACATTCAATGTATATTCAAGTTAACAATTATTGTGATAGAAATTGCATTTTAATACTGATTAATTTAAAGGTCAATTGTTTTTACATTCAAATGTTAATACTTTTAATAAAAAATTAGGTTACAAAATGTATTCACTATGTTCCTGTTTATAATGTTCAAAATTATACCAATGTTTTGTTAACTTCTAAACTTACATAAAAAATAAAGTTCAAGTTTAAAAATATATACTTTGAAGGTTATTGCTTACATATATTTTAAACTTCATGTTAAAATTCGCGACGTTTCAAGAAGGCTTTTTACTTTTTGCTTTCCTATTCATTCAATGTATATTCAAGTGAACAATTCTTCAGATACAAATTACATTTTAAAAAACCATTACATCAACATTTTACAAAAATACACGTTCATATTAAAATACTTACAAGTGACAAAAATATATGTTAATAACTAAACAACTTGACAAACATATACATCACATTGCCGTCATTTTTTGACGGGCAAGTCGCTAGTACAGGGAGTGCAGAATTATTAGGCAAGTTGTATTTTTGAGGATTAATTTTATTATTGAACAACAACCATGTTCTCAATGAACCCAAAAAACTCATTAATATCAAAGCTGAATATTTTTGGAAGTAGTTTTTAGTTTGTTTTTAGTTTTAGCTATTTTAGGGGGATATCTGTGTGTGCAGGTGACTATTACTGTGCATAATTATTAGGCAACTTAACAAAAAACAAATATATACCCATTTCAATTATTTATTTTTACCAGTGAAACCAATATAACATCTCAACATTCACAAATATTCATTTCTGACATTCAAAAACAAAACAAAAACAAATCAGTGACCAATATAGCCACCTTTCTTTGCAAGGACACTCAAAAGCCTGCCATCCATGGATTCTGTCAGTGTTTTGATCTGTTCACCATCAACATTGCGTGCAGCAGCAACCACAGCCTCCCAGACACTGTTCAGAGAGGAGTACTGTTTCCCTCCTTGTAAATCTCACATTTGATGATGGACCACAGGTTCTCAATGGGGTTCAGATCAGGTGAACAAGGAGGCCATGTCATTAGATTTTCTTCTTTTATACCCTTTCTTGCCAGCCACGCTGTGGAGTACTTGGACGCGTGTGATGGAGCATTGTCCTGCATGAAAATCATGTTTTTCTTGAAGGATGCAGACTTCTTCCTGTACCACTGCTTGAAGAAGGTGTCTTCCAGGAACTGGCAGTAGGACTGGGAGTTGAGCTTGACTCCACCCTCAACCCGAAAAGGCCCCACAAGCTCATCTTTGATGATACCAGCCCAAACCAGTACTCCACCTCCACCTTGCTGGCGTCTGAGT
Organism: Discoglossus pictus; assembly: GCA_027410445.1. Taxonomy (NCBI): domain Eukaryota; kingdom Metazoa; phylum Chordata; class Amphibia; order Anura; family Alytidae; genus Discoglossus; species Discoglossus pictus. Next base: position 248,740,715 of record CM050166.1, read on the forward strand.
CGGACTGGAGCTCTCTGCCCTTTACCAATCCAGCCACGGGCCCATCCATCTGGCCCATCAAGACTCACTCTCATTTCATCAGTCCATAAAACCTTAGAAAAATCAGTCTTGAGATATTTCTTGGCCCAGTCTTTACGTTTCAGCTTGTGTGTCTTGTTCAGTGGTGGTCGTCTTTCAGCCTTTCTTACCTTGGCCATGTCTCTGAGTATTGCACACCTTGTGCTTTTGGGCACTCCAGTGATGTTGCAGCTCTGAAATATGGCCAAACTTGTGACAAGTGGCATTGTGGCAGCTGCACGCTTGACTTTTCTCAGTTCATGGGCAGTTATTTTGCGCCTTGGTTTTTCCACACGCTTCTTGCGACCCTGTTGACTATTTTGAATGAAACGCTTGATTGTTCGATGATCACGCTTCAGAAGCTTTGCAATTTTAAGAGTGCTGCATCCCTCTGCAAGATATCTCACTATTTTTGACTTTTCTGAGCCTGTCAAGTCCTTCTTTTGACCCATTTTGCCAAAGGAAAGGAAGTTGCCTAATAATTATGCACACCTGATATAGGGTGTTGATGTCATTAGACCACACCCCTTCTCATTACAGAGATGCACATCACCTAATATGCTTAATTGGTAGTAGGCTTTCGAGCCTATACAGCTTGGAGTAAGACAACATGCATAAAGAGGATGATGTGGTCAAAATACTCATTTGCCTAATAATTCTGCACTCCCTGTATATATATATATATATCATTAGAAAACACAGTTAACATTGGCTGAATAAGTCCTTGTTTAAACTTCCTCTTAAATTTCTGAAAAGATATTCATATTAACTTTATGAGAAGACAAAGGCAGATCAAACCTGCTGTGTTTTTATCTCTTGTTTTAGTATTAATTTTCTTCAATTAATATCATTTAATTTTGATGGGCAAAACATGCTCTTTTAAATGCATGTCAGAAAGTTTCAAACTAAAACTTAAAGGTCCATTTACCTCACTGTAAGCGCTCTTCATTGTGTGAAAGAGCACAAGATTTGTATGTTTTTTTTTAAATTAAACTAAGAACCTTTAAAAAAAATTAAATCAGTCTTAGGTTTGTTTACAGACACACTGCTGACTGCTCCATAACTTACAGCATCTGCCGACAACGGCCATTCCAAGCTCTGTGAACAGAAAGAATAAAAGTTTAGTCTCTTTCAGGAATGTAATCAGCCATCAGTTAACCCACAAATAACATATTTGTGAGTTTCTAGCAGTCATTTCCCTGCACAGATGAATTTGGGAAGGGTTAACCCCTCTTTCTGATCTGCTCTCTGCACACAGCTCTTGCTGTCAGTCTCTCTGAAGGCATGCCTAATTCTCATGTAAACAGAACTTCATTAATTATTTTTTTCAGAATTTCATTAATTATTTTTTCTATTTTAAAAATGCAAAAATTATTTCAACATGTTTTCAGTAGTACATTACAGTGGTGTGCTCCAAAATGTGCTGAATAAACTGTCCCTTTAAGCAAGAACAGTGCTTTCCAAGTCAAGGCTTGTTAGCTGGATGCAGAGTGCCAGCTGTTTTCTATGGCTCACTGACTGCCAGGGAGAGTCTCCACACAATTTTTCATTCTAAATCCATCCATCAGTTTACTGACTGATAAAAATCTGGTCCCAACACTAAGCAAGTTGAGCAGCACTGAGCATCAATATGGACAAGCCTAAAGGCAGGAGAAGAAAATGCATCGGGAAGCAAAAAGTCAGTAAGATATGTATTCTCCAAGTCAGTGGAAATTATCCTATTGGAGATACCTATAACTTTTGTGTCAGAAGCAGGGGCCTCCAATATCAGTACTATCTCAGACAAACAAATCCGCTATATTAGACACAGGCCTACTGGGGCCACCCTAGTCCTTATTTCTCTCCCTACGTTGCTTAGGCCTTTCCTTCCATAATCAGCTGCTTGGGCCCATTATTTTGTCCCCCGCTAACCATCTTTCTACTCTCATCCCCCTTTCCCCCTCAGAAACCTTGAGTTTTCTATATTTATTTTTAGATTCTATGTAACCTTTCTATATTAAATTAGTCCCTTTGATAAAAAGCCAAATTAATAAGATAATTGCAAAAGTACAAGTCATTTAGACCTCCCATCCATGTTAAATAACCATAACCTACCAGGTTTAAATGTAGCACATTTGGAATTGTATCTTTTCAAACATCCTTGAATTAATGTAGTGAATGTGTGATGACAACGCTGATGAGGGAGAAGCCTGTAATAAAGTACCGTGGTATCTGCTTCTCCCCTTCCATGGGTTCAGCACAAGGTGGACATGACACCCCTGGGCTTTGTTGCTCCCAGCCTGCGATAATCAGTCATCTGGGCCTTAAAGAAACAACAGCACTTTATTTGAGCGAGAGTTTGTGGTTATCACAAACCACAACTCATTGTGCTGACTCAACCAGCCAGGGAGATGGAGCCTAACCCTTCAGACTCATAACTTTACTTTGTAATTTAGGCAGGTTATGCCGCATCATAATACTTATGGCCTTCATGCCGTTTGAAAACTTGTATCCCCAAGTTGTCCACAACCCATTTGGGGTCTTGAATCGCCAGGTGATGGGAGGGGAGAGTGATTGTGATGACAAGCCTGATGGGGGAGGAGCCAGTAATAAATTCTGTGGTACCTGCATCAATTTATTCTCCAAAGGAGATTAGTCCAGTCTTCCCCAATAACCATGGCTTCACCTGTTTGGATGGTCTAGGATCTAGTGAATATAGCATGTAGTTGTGTTTTGAACATTGTGTGACTACTAAGCTGTATACGTGTTGGACCTGCCTATTATTGGTATATATTTTGTATATGTAGTTTTCTTATTCATATACTGTGATCCAAATATTGTATGCAAGGACATATTAAAGAACCACGAAAATCACAATATGCACTCTGCACCATCAATTAGAGGGTGGAATATCATGTAGAGACATTTTTTTACATTTTTAAAATTGACCAAGAATTGACTTAAATATTGTCATTTTAGTTTAGCCTTTAAAGATCAAAAGAAGGTAAGTCAGAGGTGCTCATCAGAGAACGAACTAACCTTAATAGGTTAGTTCTATAGCCATGATAAGCCACTCTGAGAGCAACCTCTTTTAGCTCACTTGTGCCCTTCACAGGGAGAAATATCCTGTAGTATATAAGTCTGGTCCCACTCAAAAGAGTGACCCAGCCCTGAAATACCAGGCAATTCTACCCTGAACAGGAGAAACAGCAAGCTACAGACGCGTTTCGGCCTTTATGGGCCTCGTCAGTGAGGTGCAGCTGAACTCCCTAAGGCACAGTGAGCAAGGGGTCCACGTCTGGAGTCCCCTATTACCCTTAGGGAGACTAAACCCTAAGGGTAATTTGCATAAACAAAAGAAGGTAAGTCAGAGGTTCTCATCAGAGAACGAACCAACCTTAATAGGTTAGTTCTATAGCCATGATAAGCCACTCTGAGAGCAACCTCTTTTAGCTCACTTGTGCCCTTCACAGGGAGAAATATACTGTAGTATATCAGTCTGGTCCCACTCAAAAGAGTGACCCAGCCCCAAAATACCAAGCAATTCTACCCTGAATAGGAGAAACAGCAAACCCCAGACGCGTTTCGGCCTTTATGGGCCTTGTCAGTGAGGTGCAGCTGAACTCCCTAAGGCACAGTGAGCAAGGGGTCCACGTCTGGAGTCCCCTATTACCCTTAGGGAGACTAAACCCTAAGGGTAATTTGCATAAACAAAAGAAGGTAAGTCAGAGGTGCTCATCAGAGAACGAACCAACCTTAATAGGTTAGTTCTATAGCCATGATAAGCCACTCTGAGAGTAACCTCTTTAAAGATCACCCACAAGAATCTGCATCACATATTACAATTGTCAAACTGCAATTTGTCATCACGTTGGCGAGCAGTTGAGGCATTGAAGCCTTCAGAGCTTGAAGGCCTGTGAGCCTCGTGCCTCTGCAGTTGAGGCATTGAAGCACGTGGGACTTAGGCTGAATTGAGCACCAAAGGCTCTCCTGCAAGCCTCGCAAAGCAAGGTGAGCAGTTGAGGCATTGAAGCAGGCGGGACTTAGGCTGAAATGAGCGCTGGAGGTGCTCTTGCGAGAGTCGCAAAGCAGGGTGAGCAGTTGAGGCACGCAGAACTTAGGCTGCAAGCAGTTGAGGAATGTGGGACTTAGGCTGCAAGCAGTTGAGGAACACAGGACTTAGAAAAAAAATTCTGACCTTGGAATCTCGGGGGAAAAAAAAAATTCTGACCTCGGAAAAACAAGAATTTAATGGCAATCGAAAAAGAAACCAAAAAACGTAAATATGTCTCAAATTAACTTACAAACTCACACACAGCACAGGTGGGGAGCAGAGCACATATGGGGACTTTTGTGGTCCTTTAAGAGGCCCACTGTAAGACCAACACACTGGGTTGTTAGTTGTTCTTCTCCCATGTTATCCCATGTATAGAAGTCCCTGTGTGTTTCAATGAATTGCAATTACCTCTTTTGAAAGTATACAAGTGTGTTAACTATATTTCTAAGAGGTGGGAAAGACCTGTGTAATCACTTTGCTCCAGTTCAACTATCCAGGAATCCTGCATTCAAAACTGCATTTTTGCTCTCCACAGACCACGAAGCAAGCCTCCATCCAGGGTAATTCCTAGCTCCAACCCAAAAAAAGCCCTCAAAGGAGAGGACCAGGTGGGATCCATTCGCTGGCCGGTCAGCAACTTTCTCCCCGTTACAGAATGTATTTTTAAAATGCAGCTAAGATTTGCATAGAAATCTATTTTAAAATCTCATTATGATCCGTGCTCTGTAAAGCATCACAGTGGTTACATTTTTATATGGTATTTTGAATAATTAAGCTGGATAATGGAAAAACAATGTTTTAAAAAGTAACATATAAATAAACACAACTTGTGATTATCTCACCCCTATATGCAATTATTCTTTACTTCAGGCTTACAGTTTCTATACTGAGCCTACATGTGACAAGTTCTCTGTAAACAGGGTGTGCTAATCAAATCACTTGCAGTAGTTACTGCTGCATGCCTATTGTACAGATAGACCATCCTCTCTGCATTAAAAGTCTATTCTCACCTCATTAAGTAGGCAAATAGAAGGTAAAATTATGGCTTACTGAGCAGAATAATTGCATAAAAATGGGACTGTATTATTTTTTTACATTCTAAAATCATGTTCCCTATTTACAAATATATATGTAACCTATGTATTTACAACATGCACAAGAAATAACAAAAGATGCAGCAAAACAGAAAAAAAACTAAATAAACAGAGTGTCCTTCCGCACATGACTAACCACACAAACTGTGACATCAGTGAGGATTATATGTATTGCACAATAAATAACAATGATGGTATAACAATAACATGGTATTACTGTTTCTAAAAAACTAACTCTATTGCATAATTTATGACCAAAGTCATATAGCCGGTTCAATTGGTAGATACATAGGGCCTAAAATAAAAATAGGAAGTGCTAATACCAGATTTAGGAGTCATGGAAATATAAAATCTTTGAATACACTAATTATATCATGCATCCCTAACAAATCAATAAAAAGTACATAGATGAAGCAATAAGCTTATCATAACTGCTGTAATGAATCATGAAAGTATAGAGTGGTACTGTGCTAGCCATGTAAAAAGAGAAATAGAGCAGATATAATACCTTTTAAAACCAACCAAGGAGGTTTATAAACCAAGTTTCCAGACACAAAATATTTTTAACAAATAATGTTTTATTTTTAAATTGAGCCTAAGGAAGGTGCCTTTTTGTGCCTAGAAAGCTTACATTATATCTTTGCTAGGTAACTAGATTAAGATTTCACAAAATCTTGTTCAAGAAACTAAATTTATGACTAACATAACAAGCTTCAACATAATACTAAATAATAAAATAATTAATGACAGCACATTTGTGTTACAGTAATGTAATGCTATTTTCTGTAATTTTAACACAAGTTCATGTGTCTCTTGCTTACACCATCTCACTTCTATTTATAGGCTTCTATAGCACTTAGCATAAGTGTGTACATTTTCTCATCTGACTTATCAGTTATATTCATGATGAAACACCCTATGGAGACTATAAAATAAATGTTAAATTGTTAGATAAGTCATACAATAAGTTACTGTAGCAAAAAAATTATAGTATTATGTAATTTATGTAACAACTCTATCTGCATATTTACCAAGCCACTAGACAACAATATTTCCTGAATGCACTATAGTATCCTCTCATAGTGTACACTGTACACTATGCTGTGATTGCTATTTCCTATAAGGACAGCTCTCAATGGTAGCCCTTAACTATTGGCAACAGTCCTTGTGTAGGCTCAGTGAATTTAACTCCTCATGAATAATATCACCATAAAATAATCTAGAATTGCTGCTTTTGATTGAAAATAACATACAGAAGAATATATAAACAAATAAGCATCTGTGCAAGGAAAGCATGCAATCAAATCATATGATACAATTATACCATGTCTTGTTTCTTTTTTACAAGAAAGATTAACATGTCTGCATGTTTTACACTGCTAAACAGTCTTTAACCTATTTAAAACTGACCAGAAAATAGAGAAATGTGTGTACATAACCCATTTGGAAGAATTTGTATTGTGATTCATTATTGATAACTACTGATGATTTCACACTATGTATGGTCTGGTAACATTATAAGCCTTATTAAATCGCGATTCAGCAAATTGAAAAGGGCTCTATTTAAGCACAGAGCATATTTTTTTTACAGAAGTTTTTAGTTATTGAACTTCTATCCAATAGCAAGGTCTACACTAACTAAAAACTTCTGTAAAAAAATATGCTCTGTGCTTATATAGAGCCCTTTTAAATTTGCCGAATCACAATTTAATAAGGCTGATAATGATTACTGGAGATGGGGAAACTACTTATCTGAATGCCAGGTTTCCATTATGTGCTGGGACCTTCACATTTCCACACATAAATTACATTTACATACACCTGAATATCCAGTGTAATTGGTTTGATTTGATATTAGCTCTTATTAGCCCAATAAAAATAAAAGAGGTAGTGGAAAACAATTACTTAAATCACTACAAGTAAACTGTAGCTACAACCTATGTTCTCAAGAACCAACCCTGCAATCAGCATTAAGTGCTATTTCATATTTTCATATCTATCTATCTATCTGTCTATCTATCTACAGTGGGGGGGGGGGGGAGTATTTGATCCCCTGCGGATTTTGAACGTTTGTCAACTGTCAAAGACATGATCAGTCTATAATTGTAATGGTAGGTATATTTTAACAGTGAGAGACAGAATAAAAAAAACAACAAGAAAAATGCATGTCAAGAAAGTTATAAATTGATTTGCAGGTCATTGAGGGAAATAAGTATTTGATCCCCTATCAATCAGCAAGATTTATGGCTCCCAGGTGTCTTTTATACAGGTAACAAGCTGAGATTAGGAGCACTCACTTAGAGGGAGTGCTCCTAATCTGAGCTTGTTACCTGTATAAAAGAGACCTGTCCACAATAGCAATCAATCAGATTCCAAACTCTCCACCATGGCCAAGACCAAAGAATGGGCTACAAGACCATCACCAAGCAGCTTGGTGAAAGGGTAAGAACAGTTGATGTGATTATTCGCAAATGGAAGAAACACAAAATAACTGCCAGTCTCCCTCGGTCTGATGCTCCATGCAAGAACTCACCTTGTGGAGTTTCAATGATCATGAGAACTGTGAAGAATCAGCCCAGAACTATACAGGAGGATCTTGTTAATGAACTCAAGGCAGCTGGGACCATAGTCACCAAGAAAACAATTGGTAACACACTACGTAGTGAAGACAGAAATCCTAAAGTGCACGCAAGGTCTCCGGCTCAAGAAAGCACATGTACATGCCCGTCTGAAGCTTGCCAATGAACATCTGTATAATTCAGAGGAGAACTGGGTGAAAGTGTTGTGGTCAGATGAGACCAAAATCAAGCTCTTTGGTATCAATTCAACTCACTGTGTTTGGAGGAGGAGGAGTGCTGCCTATGGCTCCAAGAATACCATCCCCACCATCAAATATGGAGGTGGAAACATTATGCTTTGCGGGTGTTTTTCTGCTAAGGGGACAGGACAACTTCACCACATCAAAAGGACGATGGACGGGGCCATGTACCGTCAAATCTTGGATGAGAACCTCCTTCCCTCAGCCAGGGCATTGAAAATGGGTCATGGATGGGTAGTCCAGCATGAAAATGACCCAAAACACACAGCAAAGGCAACAAAGGAGTGTCTCAAAAAGAAGCACATTAAGGTCCTGGATTGCCTTGCCAGTCTCCAGACATTAATCCCATAGAAAATCTGTAGAGGGAGATGAAGGTTTGAGTTTCCAAACATCAGCCTCAAAACCTTATTGACTTGGAGGGAATCTGTAAAGAGGAGTGGGACAAAATCCCTCCTGAAATGTGTGCAAACCTGGTGGCCAACTACAAGAAACGTCTGACCTCTGTGATTGCCAACAAGGGTTTTTTCAGCAAGCACTAAGTTGAAGGGATCAAATACTTATTTACCTCATTGACCTGCAAATAAATGTATAACTTTTTTTGACATGCGTCTATCTATCTATCTATCTATCTATCTATCTATCTATCTATCGATGTAGCTATCTATCATCAGAATATAATCATATTTATTAATATATATGCCATATGTTTAACATTTGATACATTTATTAGGCTATTATTTTTTATACTTTCTGTTTTATTTTTTTGGATGGAGTACTTTTATCTAAAAGGCAAAAATGTTGACAAAACTAAATATTTTGTTCTGAAATATACAAAATATTATACAATTTAAAGTATGACATTTAGTATTTATGTTTCTTCACATAATTTTCTCAAACTAGGAAGTGCTGATTTTGTTACATCATTTCCTTTTAATACACATGAAACCCTACTGTTTGCAATTATGAAACAAAATAAAATACAAAAAATATATTCTTTAGAAAATGTTATCTGATATACACACAGTTGTTCAGAGGAAAGAACGTTAGGGATTGTAAGTAGACAAACAAATTAGCAGTGCTTGTGGCATTTTTGCTATTTAAAGGTCTGGCAAACACACCATGCTACATTAGTCAACCAGCTGTTGTTCTGAATTCATTTTCATTAAAAAACATGTCTTTTGTTACAGAGAGAAAAAAAAATCTTTATGTGATAGTACGTTGGGAGAAATCATTATGAGATGTCTTTTTTTTTTTGTCCTGTAGGTTACACACAAAAATATCTAACTTTGTTGTATTGATGGCAAAAGATCATTGAGGCATGTGATTCAAATATCTCATTACTAGATGACATTTTTTGAACTTGTTTCATAAGATCCTAAGATTCACAAGCTCATCTGCTATTGTTTTTTTCTTGCTGAGAAATGTAAATACAATAAGAAATAGTTATACCAAATCACTTGAAAGCTATGCAATGTCTATTCAATTTGCTGTAAAATTACATTATCCAAGTACATATTATTGTTGGTTATTGTGATTAGTGAAGCCCAGGTACAATTTGCATAAAAAATGTATTTACATCCATAGAATAATTGTGTTTATATAACAAGTATTCAGTTCATTCATTGTTGGTCTTCATGATCACGAAAATGCAGAAAGCACAATAATTAGGTTAGACACCATACACTTAGTTACTGACTATTTGTTTTTCTAAGCAAACTATCTGATTGCTTCACCAGCTATCTCTATGAGATAAGCTAGTTTACACTCTTGGAACACTACTCATTAATTTTCTAGCACACTAATCTTTACAAAGCCTTGGCCAATTTGTAATTATCTCAGTTTTCCCTGCTGGTTCTGTAACCATTACAACTCAGTAGCAACCTCTCATTAATTCACTAATGTTTTAGGGCTAAAATAAGCTCAGTGGTATTTTATTTTTCTCAAAACTGCCAATTGCGTTAACATTAGGTTAACTTTACAAGAGATTTATTTTGTTTTCTTGACCTTTTCTTTTGATCAATTAACTATTGATGATTTTTCTCTCTTGTAACCTGTCTGCCTTTCTTTAATCGACTAATTTAAGTAACAGAAAAGAAAAATCTGTAACACTGTTTAGGTAGTGCAGAGTTTGAAATTTCTGCATTCATTGAGCCATTAAAACTTATTTTTCAATAAGATTCTCCAGTGTAATAACCCTTAAAATAATGGCCCTACATAAAGATTATGGGCCTCATTCAATTGAGGCATCGGGAGATTTTGGCTTCCGTAATGGAGGGAGTAACTTATTTTGCTATTCAATTAGCGTCTTTTTGTGGGCTTCGACTGGGTTACGGGCTTCCTTGATGGTTAACATTGCAAGTTAAAGGCTGTCCAAGTCTTTGATCTTTCATGGTCGGAAGAGTTCCGATCGCTAAAATCGCAAATTGCTATTCAATTGCTCCGATTCCCCCTAGCTTACCAAGGCCACAAATGAAAAAAGTCGGTCCACAAGTTACGGGTTCCAAGGAAGACTCACAAAGGGCTTAAAGACATGTCCGGAGCACTTTAAATGCAAATAAAATATCAATACTGTACTTCAAAATTCGGGGAAAGAGATGAAAGATATTAGAATTAATTGCATAACAGTCTCAAGCCCGCAAATCAGCAATCAAAAATCATTTATATTTCTGATTAATTATGGGGTTAGAATGATCTTGGGAATCAATGAGTTAATACATATCAGGCCACGCACATGGGCTATCACATTGGCTTCATTCATTTTTATTATTTTAGAGATTGCGGGTTTGCATATTTTTTATTATTTTGGAGATTGCCGATTGCATATCTGACCCCTAATCTTTAGTTGACATGTTTTACTGACGTAATGATGACGGCCTCCTTTTCTATTGGCTGTTTCTAATTCAGGAGTTACAGCCTTGCTTAATTGATCATGATCACACTCTGAAATGCTACTTACGATGGTGTGGTTTACGGTTTTGGCTTTCGGGACATAAATTGCGGCCTTGATCAATTGAATAGCACCATAAGTCAAAGACACTGCGGGCCTGAAGCAGGCCCACAGACATATGACCTACATCCTGGGAGTTATTGAATGAGGCTCTAGATCCTTATGTAGGAAGCGTTGTTAAAGAACCACTGCAGTTCAAGAAAAAATAAACGTATTTGCCAAAATATCAATATTAGCATCTGTTTAAGTTGATACAACCCACGCTTTGTTGGGCTTGAAAGGGTTGCTAGACTGATCCTATCTGCAGGTTTATGAGCCTGATTCAATTGAGCTATTGCAAGTTACTGTAGCCCGTATGTGATGCCGCAAGTTAATTTGCTAATCAATTGGAGTCTTTTTGCAGGCTCCAAACGAGTTACGGGTTACATCCTTGAAAACATTGCAATGGTTAAACCCAGAACTTACAACCTTCCAAAGCCTTTGCTCTGTCACGGCGGCAAGACTTCCAATTGCTAAAATCGCAAATCGCAATTCAATTGCAAAAATCGCTCAACACCGCACCCGCACCCGCACTCAAGCCAGCAAATGCCAAATGGCTGCCCAAAGCTTACGGTTCCAAATAGGACCTGCAAAGGGTATACAGACAAGTTTGTAACAATGCAAATGACAATATAAAGACACCAATGCACTATAAAACATAGGGAAAGCAATGGAAGGTATTACAATTAAATGCACTACAATTCCCAACTATCAAATATTGCAAAACATAAAATGTTATTTTCCTCATAGGTTGTAATGGTCATGCATATGCTAATATGAAAAGCCATGCTGCAACATGCTGAAAGCTATTAAAGACACAATACCTAATTAAAAAGCAACTCAAATACATGGAAATGGCTGCAATATTACCCTGTCTCACTCACAGAGGCTCTAATGTGGACCCTAAAAATACAAAGATCATCTTATATATATTTCACTCAACACATCTTTGGACAACAAATGGTGGCCAAATTACACCGCCACATGGCATATTGCAAGCACCAGGGGAACATTTTACAAATGATTGTTAAAAACCTCAGTTGTGTCTGATTTTCTGTGACTCTATGGACTGCAGCACACTTACTAATGTCTCTGTCTGTGCTTATCCACAAGGTTTGCATGCCAAAAATACTGAAGTGGGTTGCCAGTTCCTTCTCTAGTAGACTGTCATTTGTCTGAACTCTCTGCTATGACCTGCCCACCTACAGTGGCCCTACATGGTATAGCCCACAGCTTCATTCAGGTACACAAGCCCTCTCACCACCACTTAGCAATTCTGCAGGGGACCAGGGGAACATACACCACACTAATCTACTATAAACCATCAGGAAGGGCAGCAAACACACATGGAGGCTGTGCAGAGGCACGTGGATCAACAGCAAACTCACCTCCATCTCTGCTATGCCCATCCGGGAAAGTCCCACGCCATTGCTGGTGGTCATGTGCCAAGATATATACCCATTATCATTTGGTTATCTCCCATTAAGTGTTTTGCTATCAATCAATTTACATTATCACCTGTCATATTCCTATTAGGCCTTCAGGGGAATGTTGATACTCCATAGTATCACAAATCCCACTTTGCATGTGTATTAACACTTTATTGTTATTATATATGAAATATATTATTATATGATATCTACTGATATTATTGCTATTATGATTATTATTATTATTACTAGCGACTTGCCCTTCAAAAATGAAGGGGCAATAAAATTGTAAGGCAGGTAATGCTGTTTGGGCCAGACATAATTTTTTTTGGTGGTCTGAGATCCTTTTCATTCATTGCGAGCCTCGCGCTGATCGCCTTCGGCGCTCATTGCAAGGCTGTTGGTTGTTGTATTTTTTTGTCTGATAGTCGCTTTTGCTGTTATTGTTTGGTCGGCGGTGATCTGCTTTTTGCACTTATTGCAAGGCTTTGTGTGATATCAGCAGCGTTGGCGCTCGTTGTGAGGCGCGCAGTGAATGGCTTTTGTGTTTATTGTGAGAGTGTTTTTTTTGTGTATATTTTTTTTTTATGCTAATGAAATAATTAATAAATTAATAAATGAATATACTTTACCTATATTGAAGTAATATATCCAGGAAGCATTGTGCTGAAGAGCTGACAATCTGTTTTGCTGCAGCATAGAATGTCGGTTTGCACTGTTGTGGAGCTGAGGTTTAAGTGTCAGCAATGTGTGCAGTGTGTAGTGTAAATAGGCTGCGTGTGCAAGGGAAAGCGGTTAGGGTAGCTGTGTACTTCTGCATCGTGTAAGTTAGTGTTGTAAATTGGCGGAGAATGTGTATGTGGTACGCGGCTGTGGATGATGTAGCGTCCATGGTAAGAGTGTGTCTTGTACCTCGTACAGCTTTTTTGAAAAGCTGTATGTGCTTGGTGGTGTTTTGCGTGTTTAGGGTCCTGTAGCCTCTTTTAGTTTTTTTCGGCTGCTATTTTTTCTCTCGCTTAGGGGATTTTCGTGTGTCTAAACTCGGGAATTTGGACTTAAATTGAGGTGTAACTTCACTTGCAGAGGTCCTGGTGCCCCCTTGCTGTTGGTAAGCTTTTTATGTATTTTTTGTGTGTATTTATTGTGTTTTTAATGTGTTTTTTATGTTTTCGGCTAGGGATGCCTTCGGCTCATTGCAGCCGAAGTTGGAACCTCCACCTTCCGCAAATACGATTATCCGAACTTGTGACACAGAAAGGGGAGGTTGAGGAATATGACTGCATGGTCGTGACATTGGGCTATTAAGACCCACTCAGACAGAACACAATCTCAATAAGAACACTATTTGGATTGACTGCAACACCTCATCTCAACAGCAATCCCCATTGAACATCAATTGCAAAAATATTCAACATAACCATATGCTATTAGCCAGCCAATAGTATGTCAACATTAATACAAAATAATATTCATTGTGGAGTGTGGATGCGGACTTAGGGCAGTGGTTCTCAATCCCCTTCTCAGGAGCCATCAGACATGCCATGATTTATGTGAAGTAAAAAATGAGGCAAATAGTATTCCACAGGTGGTGGAACCTCGAATTGCTTCACAGGTGGTGAAGCCTCGAATTACTCCAGGGGTTAGATTGAGGGGTACATCCAACTGGGGTAGCTGTGTAGCAGCCATCAATGGCAGTAAGGTGTGAGATGAGGAGGCCACAGGTTCTGGTTGCGGTGGGGGTGGAGCCTGTGGAACCGAAGGCTGGAGTGTATTCAGATGGGCTTCATCCAAGTGCACCAGCTGCTCCAGGTGCTGTGTCTGGGCTTGTCTGTCACTATGAGCCATTTGTTCATACCTCTCCACCCGAAGATTATGCCTCCTCACCTCTCCAAATATTTCTCTGATGCTTTCGCCCTTCTAAATACTAATATTGTTCTGCCTTTCCAGCTGGGTTGTCAGCAGTTGCAGTGATTGAATGTCGCAATCACCATACATGCAGATCTGTTGCCTTGTGCAGGGATTTGAGTTTTGTCAATGCACGCTGTTTGATTCTGGATGTGCTGTGGTGAGGCCAGATGTGTTGCCCGTTGTGAAGGTGTTGCCCGTTGTGAAGTTGTACCCCATAGGGATAGGGATGGTATTACGGGTAGGTATGGTGTTGCCAATGAAGATGGTGCTGGCAATGGAGATGGTGCTGGCAATGGCGATGGTGCTGCCAATGGAGATGCTGTTGCCAATGGAGATGCTGTTGCCAATGGAGATGGTGCTGGCAATGGAAATGGTGCTGGCAATGGAGATGCGGTTCCCCATAGGTATGGTGTTGGCCCAGTCCGTTGGGACAACAACGAAAGTGAGATCAACAGCTGGGACAACTGCTGGGGCAACAATGGCTGTGACATCAACTGCTGGGACAACTGCTGGGACAACCACTGCTGTGGCAACATCTGTTGTGACCCGGTCAGGTGTGGGAGAGAATTGGGGTCCGGCAAGCATATTTTTGAGTGTCGCCATTTGGCAGTAGTGGGCCTTTTGAGAGTGATCCCTAGGAGCTTGACATCCCTGCAGGTGGTTGCTGGCTCAATAAACTTCCAGTCGTTTGAAAGGGCTGGGAACATGGCCGTGATGCATGTTTCCCACAATGGTCTTGCTGCTAATGGCCCAGCCTCCTGTTATAGGTCAAAGCCCTTGGCTTCCTCCACCACCACCTGCTTTGGTGATAGTGGTTCATCTGCTGGAGCCACTGCCTGTGTCTCTGCAGGCGGAGTATGCCTCCTGGGTACTGAAATAAGAGGACAATAGTATTTGAGTATTGATTCTCTGAAAAATTGTTTGCTGTGTGTTTCCATATTCCTGACATCATGCTCACTTGTAATTGGCTGTGGTGATTGTATCCCACAGATAAACATTGAGCTGTATCATGATCATTGTGGATCATGGCTTATATCAATATATATATATATATCTATAGCTGGCGCGGTGTGCCATCTTTAGTTCATTAGGACACATGCTCATCTGAATCTGTTATGCAGTGTGTGAGACTGACCAATCTGTGACAAATTCTCAGCAAATGGTGTTAACATGCTTCTGAGACATGGTCCAGGCTAGGCTAGAACATGACATGCACATGCAGTCTGTATCCACATATGCTGTAGTGTGCACACCCTTTTAAACTGCTTCCTGCGATGTTAATTGGTGTTCTCCGCTTCATATTGGTTAATTGACCTGTGACGAGATTTCAACTTCAGGCCCTGATAGATTTTGGCGCGCTTTATCGGATCAGATATCCGGAAGCGTTACAGGTGAAAAAAGACTTTACGGGCTTGAGGCTTCGGCCCGTAACTTGAGCCCCTGCTCAATTAAGTAGCTCCGGATTCGGAGAAGAGCAGGAGCCCTCAGCGCGCCCGGAGACATACGGCCTACATTTCCTGAGATGCAGGCTTGCACTTGAATCGTAGGAGAACGTTTAGTAGGATTCTAGGACAAGTTGCAGATTCTCAGGCCAGATTCTCATGCCAATTTACTAGGTTCCAGGACAAGTTGCATACATTATTTGTAGATTAAAAGTAATAAAAGCCTTCCCTCTGTATGAAGCATGTATATGTGTCCCAAACAGAGCATAATCTTTATTTGTGGTTCCCCTTTTAATACAGTTTTATGTGCCATCCATCAAAGATCAGTTGCCCTAACAAAATTAGAGTTTGACACCTCCTGGTACTTTAATTGCCTTATATATGGGCTATGACTTTCACAAAAGGGCCCAGCACCAGCCAGGTTATCTCCCCGTCTAGGCGCAGGTGAGCCCCAAGTGTCAGATACCTCTAGTCACAGCAGAGTGTTGGCACAGCAGAGTTTTTTTTAGGGTACAGTGAACTCTGGATCCAGAGTGTCACTGGAGTCAGAGTGACAAAACCATAAATCCGTGGTTTATAGGCCTAGGTTCTCGGGGAGAAGGTCTCTCGCTAATCAGGGAAACTAACTGAGAATTGTGGGCTGGTTAGTAGGCCCCAGGTGCCTTCTAAGATGGATAGAGGTATTTTTAGGCCCTGGTAATGATAATTTATTGGGTCGAAGAGGAGTTGGCTGTGGGAGTTGGGTGGCTCCAAGATGTATTGACTTTCAGTGGCGACCAGGTCTTCTATAACATTTCTAAAAATGTTGGCTCTATATTAAATTGTATGGAGGGAGGCAGGAACAATGACTAAGATCAAGTATTTTTCAAGTAGCGGTTAACCTCAAGACAATGGACCAAAGGGTTGATTGTATATTCAAATGATCGATTGTACAAATGATCGATATTCAAAGATTGTATATTCAAATGATCGATTTTTTATTTTTATTTCACTAATAACATCTAAAAATCTAAACTAATCGGTCTGTTTAAAAATACACTGTTCCATGCCTGATGACTGTTCCATGATTAATAACATTTGCTGACACTGTGCTGTGAAGGCACAGTGAATACAAAGATTTATAGTTTCCTCTGAACTTAGGAATGCATCAGGAGATATTAACACCAATTGTCATATTTAGCTGTTTACAACATTCATTTCTCTGCACAGGTGCATTTGTGAAGGGTTATTTTTTTGCGTATGCTTACTGCACGGAGCTGTTGCTGTGGGTCTGTCTGGGGGCTTGAAACAGAGATTTCATTTATGAATTGTTTTATGAAACATGCAAAATTTTCAAGAATTCAAAAAGTATTTCAACCTGTCACAGTAACCAGGCCCAAAAATTCCAATAGTGCTGGAGGTTGTGACATGACGCATTGGTATAAAACATGTTTTCCCCTTCCACTTCACTGGCCAAGAAGCAGGACTTTTCATCAAAAGATGCAACCATACCTCTCAAGTTTAGGTGTATTGTCAATCTGGAGGGAGGGGTGGGGAAGGAGGGAACTGAGTTCCTCCCTAAAAAAACATCTCTTTAAAGAAGCGTATCACCTTCCACCCTAACACGCTCATCACTACTCTCTCCCTCCTTTACCACACACAATACCTTTAGTTTCAATCCTGCAGGGTGCTTGGGGAAAGTACCATGGACACTGGATTTGAGGCTCAAAGACAGGGCCCTCCTTGCTTTGTTATGTTTTGATTTGTATTTACCTTTGCCTGGAACTTCTCTTATGTACAACGCTACGGAATGGTATGATAAATAATAATAATAATTGTAAATATATTACAATAAGAATGAAACAGAACAAATACCCATTCCTTCTCACTGGTCCAGAAGTAAAATCATTGCATCATTCACTGCAGCAAAAGCTCTGCAGAAATGTTTGCCCCTTTCACACACACAGCCTCCACCAACGTATAATGATCCCTCCAAGCTCTTGCAGAGACATCAAATTGTTTCTATTTTTAATTCAAAACTAGTCAGACTCAAGGTTTTCAAGCATATTTTTTTAAGCTCAAATACAGGGTTCTCCATTTTTTGCAATGTGTCAATATTGTTTTGCCTTGAACACAATCCAAGTATAGCGTTACAGAATAGGTTGCCGCATTCCAATTTAAGATAATAATAATAATACAGGAACTGACATAATTTTCTCTTATAAATTTCTGACAGAATTTGTGCTATGTTGTCACCCCAAAAAATATTTATAGTTAAAAACGACTTATGTCTGCCTCACTTGCAACCCAGATAATGCTGTATAAATCCATCCTAATTCTGTATACAGTATAAAGTATCTATAAAACTGTGCTGTAATTTTGAAACAGGTTCTATCGGGTATTATGTGATCAGGGATTTGTACCCTCCTTAGAAAAGTATTAAATGCAAATGCAAACCTTTACCATGTTGAATAAAGTGACCAGATGTACGCATTTTCAGGAGACAGACCAATTGTGCTCCTGAAAAATATGACCCTGGAAATAATGCCACTTTTCAGGATTTGTATGCAAGAGCGTCATTATATAATAGCTAATGTATATTTATCTTTAGTGTTTGAGTTCATTCTGAGCCAATCACTATTAATTATTGGCTCTTGCACCACCTCTGTTCTTTCCCATAAACGTGTCCAGTATATATTTTCAGTCCAGTTCACCCAGCACACAGTTCAGTCTGTTGAGCTTGTATACTGTGTTTGCACTTTGTAAAATGTGTATGCCCTTTATAGCACAGTCTGTGTGACTAAAATAGGAAGGCAGGGGTGGACTGATTTAGCAAGTTTGACAACAGCATGCATATTGTTTCAATATTACACTATGCATTAATTGGTACATACTATATATATTATATATATATATATATATATATATATATATATATATATATATATATATATACTAGCGACTTGCCCGTCACAAAATGACGGTCAATAAAAATTAAATGTTGTGAAATTTGTTTGCAACACAAAATGAGTCACCTACATTTGTCCCTTTTTTTTTTCTAAAAATAAAAACACATTAATTTTTTTAACTTTTTATTTTTTTAACTTTCAACTAATATTTCACAAACATTAAACTTTGTAACATGCAACTTGTATATGAAACATTTGTTCACCATTTTGTTAACAATACTAACACTTTTCAATACATATTTATCACTGAGGAACTGCAGACTATATTAACTTCGAGTAAGTAAATAGTTTTAACAATAACATGCTTTTTATCATTTGTAACATATTTGTTAAACTCTTGTTAAACTAAATTAACATTGAATCCAGAGGAAGGCAAACAATAAAAACCCTCTATTGAAACTTGTCCAATTGTATCAAAGAGGGAAAAAAAATAATTCCTTCCTGACCCCATTAACTGGCGATCGGATTTCTCCCTGAATCAATACTTTGTCTTTAAATAATACATTTCCAATTATTCTTAAAATACTTAAACTTTATACTAACAATACATATTTGACTATACCACATATATATTTACCAAACTTTTTTCAAAATTCCAAAAACACATATTTAACATCTGAAATTTTAACATCAAACAATAACATTTAACTCTTGTAACCTGAAAAAGTCAGTTAATTGTTTTGTGGGGCCAATCATGTAAATATAAAACTTTGAACCCATTCAAATCTGTTTAAGGATATTTTACTGTTGTTTTTTTTTTTTTTTTTTTCAGTTTGTCCATTCTGCAAATATCACATAGCTTTTCATAAGTGAAATAGCGTTCCCGTATTTAAAGAGTCCCAGAGTACTTTAATTTTATACTGGAAGTCAAACCACTGTTCTCTATGTTTTTTTGTCCATTCTTTGGATGTTTTATGTGAAATGTTGTTTTTGTGCAATCATATTGAGTCCCATAAAATGTTGGCATTAAAATGAAACCATTGTCCTCTATCTTTCCAACACCTCATAGTAGACAATGTTTTTGGTGTAAACACATTCATTGTCCAATAAATGACCTTGAGTTTCGTTTTCTTCAACATGCACTTTAATTTCTTTTGGATTAGTGCACCTTGAAAAAGCCACATAGAGTTGTCCATGTGCAAAAACTGGTTCCTTTAAAAAAATCCCAACTGACTTAAAAGTTTGTCCTTGGGATTTATTGATGGTCATAGCAAATGCCATGATAACTGGAAATTGTCTCCGTTGAAGGACAAAGGGCAAACCACTCTCACTTGGAGCTAAATCAATTCTTGGTATAAAAACTCGTTCACCTTTATGGGTACCAGTTATAATTTCTGCATGTATAAAATGATCTTTTAACTCATGCACAATTAATCGGGTCCCATTACAAAGTCCTTTTTTTGGATTCATATTTCGCAATAACATAACAATTGCGCCTTTTTTCAATTGTAAAATATGTGGGGGCATTCCAGATGGTGTTAACGAATTAATAAATTTGATACTAAAATTCGATTCACTGTCTTTATCATCTGACAGAATAGAATCTGCACTGTAATAATTCTTTTGTGGTGCATTGATGTATTTTAAAATTTCGTTATTTACATTCAAGGCATCAATATTTTTTTATGTTAATATTACTTTGTTTGCAATGTCTGTGTAATTCTCATTATTAAGAGTGTTTAGAAATATGGCTGATATGAGTGATTCATTGCAAACCATTTCTGATGGAATTTCAATGGTATCATTTGGTAAATGCTGTATTTCTGGGTGTTTTCCATCTCCGATTTTAATGAGCCAGTCATTGAATTCATTTTGGCCTTCAGATCTCATATTTAATTCTAATTTGAGATGTGTAAATATTTGCCACAGTTTACTGGTCTTGATACATGTTTCAATGATCTCTGTTTTATTTCCGTGTGGCACAACAGGTAATGTTTGCCTAAAATCGCCTCCTAAAAGCATCACCTTTCCACCAAATGGCAACTTATTATCCATCACTTCTTTTAAGAATCTGTCAATACATTGCAGTGCATGATATGACATCATTGTTGCCTCGTCTATGATAATTAGTTTAGTTAGTTTGAATTTTTTTGCTTGTATGGAATTGAGTTGAATATCTGACACTGATGTTTCCAAAATGGGAACTGGCAGCTTAAATCCACTATGCACAGTTCTACCACCATCTAACAAAAGTGCAGCAATTCCAGTTGTTGCAAATGGCATAGCTATCTGACCCTGTAATCGAATATAACTCATCAAACAATTGTACAGATAAGTTTTTCCTGATCCACCTGGTCCGTCTAGATAGAAATACCGGTCTTTGACCATTTCATCATCTGTAGCATTTGTGATGGCATGAAATGCTTCTAACTGTAAATTTTTTAAAGTTGCCAGTTTTTCTTGGGTTTTTTGTTTTTGAAGCTCAGTGTCATAATCCTCAAAATTGATGTCATCTATAAGTCCTGGATCTGGTAAATTAAAACTTGCACAATTTAATCCATGAGCCAACAATATTTCTTGGATTTCCATCAATGTTTTTAACAGAGCTATTGGTTCTCTGTAACGTTTTAAGAAATCTTCTGACATGTTTAATTTAAATGTTTCCCACAAAGTGAAAGCATCAGGTACATTGCAAAATATACAAATGAATGCAAATTGTTGTCTCATTAGCTTAGGCATTTGACATAGTGCTGCTTCTTCCAGACACCTCTCCCATTCTGTATCATCAGCTATGAAATTTTGATGTCTTGCAGCTAATAGGAATGTCTCATAAACTATGTCATTCACTGTACGTAAATGCTCAAAACTCTGTGCACCGGGAACATGTAGCAGAAGTAATCTTAAGCTGAAACGTTCAATGCCCCTTGGACTGACGGTATAAATGCGTGGTATGATTTTATGTGTATCTCTTCTTCATTGTCGCCATAGACCATTTACAAATACATTGTGATATGGTATCTCTATGTATAAAAATTGTCTGGCCTGCGTATCCTGACAGTTTAATTTAAACCACGCAGTAATCGTGGTATCTCTGTCTTCACTTTGATATAATGCAGTTCTTTCATTTCCTTGAGTAAAGCAAACCAACTGACTTTGAGGCAAATGTACAGCTAAACGATAGATAGCATGTGACTGATCATGCATCTCAAATTTCAAAAGGCGCCACATTGCTTCAGGAGCACTCACATACCGAGCATCTAAATAATTTGATAGTTCATCATGTAAA
This sequence comes from Discoglossus pictus, assembly GCA_027410445.1. NCBI lineage: Eukaryota > Metazoa > Chordata > Amphibia > Anura > Alytidae > Discoglossus > Discoglossus pictus. The sequence continues at coordinate 248,762,660 of CM050166.1, forward strand.
ATTGGATTTTCGTTTTCATTTCCAGCACCTTGTACAACAACAGTAGCTGCATCATATCCTTTGTATATATATTTATACACATACTTAATTGATTTAATCGAAGTGCAAGCTTCCACATTGATGTGTGCATTGTACTTAATGAGCAAATGTGGATTCTATGGAACGACAAATCTATTATCAACCTTTTGTCCCCGGATAATAGCTATTTGTCCTTGTGTTCTTTTATACAAAGGATATCCATCACAATTTGCATAAGTTTGCATTTTAAATTGTTTTGGAAATTCTTTAGTAGTGATGTCGTGAACATAAAATTTTCGGTTTGCGAACCGCGAACGCGAACCGCCGCAAATGTTCGCGAACCGGCTAACATCGGCGAACCGCCATAGACCTCAATGGGCAGGCGAATTTTAAAACCCACAGGGACTCTTTCTGGCCACAATAGTGATGGGAAAGTTGTTTCAAGGGGTCTAACAACTGGACTGTGGCATGCCGGAGGGTGATCTATGGCAAAACTCCCACGGAAAATTACATAGTTGATACAGAGTCTGGTTTTAAGCCAGAAAGGGCATAAATTACCTAACATTCCTAAATTGTTTGGAATAACGTGCTTTAAAACATCAGGTATGATGTTGTATCGATCAGGTAGTGTAAGGGTTACACCCGCTTCACAATGACAGACCAAACTCCCCGTTTAACGCACCGCAAACAACCGAAAACAGTCCATTTGCACAACCGCAAACTCCCCATTTGCACAAGGTTGGATACCAAGCTAGCCATGTCCCGTTCCATGTCCTCACTGATGTCATTGAAGGTCTCTTCCTCCACCCAGCCACGTACAACACCAAGGGTCCCCGAAAGGTGACAACAAGCCCCCTGGGACGCCTGCTGTGTCTGGTCTTCCACCTCCTCAAAGCCACCTTCCTCCTCTGACTCCTCTTCTTCAGACTCCTCTCATGCATTGCCTCTCTCTGCATTATTATAAGGTGTGTTAAGTAGTACTACTCTTATCAGTTTAAAACCTGTTACAGCACATATCAGGGGGCGTGTATAAGGCCTGGATTTTTTAGAACCGGGAGATGGAAAAAGATGCTTTGTTGGTCGTATCACTTCAATTTTGGGGTACTTTGAGACATTAGCTTCTTACGCTCAAACATGTCCTTTACAGGCACCTGACTATGGACAAATGAGCAGGAACTGCTCAAGGCGAGAGACGCAGTGGCGGATGGTTGAGAGGGGGCAAGGAGGACAGCAGTGGTTGATGTGGCTGATGATGCTGGACCAGGAGGAGGATGGCGGCTTTGAGTTTGTGTGCTGCTTGTACTCATGTGTTGATCTGGAGTCACCCAAACATTAGGTCTCAACCTGTAGAGGATAAGGGAACCAGGCTACTCTAGACCTCATTCATCATTACCGGTTTTGACAGATTGGTACTATGCCTGCAAGCTACTGTGACAACAGATATGAGTGGCACTGTGCACTTGCAGAAGTTGGCAGAGTAGACGCTGTAGGTCTGACACACACGCTTGCAGACAACTAACTGCTATGCAATCTATTACAGTCGAAAAAATGTTTTTTGTTTTAAATGTACACTACTGTTACACCAGATATGAGTTGTGTGTTAAGTAGTACTACTCCTATCAGTTTAATCCCTGTTATGTGCCTTTTTTGGGGGTTTGGTTGTTGAAGGCACAGTGCAGCACCAGAGGCCAGAAAAATTAGGCATGTACACATGCCTGAAAAATTAGGTATTGTTGATCTTGCAGCGAGCAGAGAAGAAGGTAGGCCTGATTCAACGCCCCAGCCCGCATACCCACACTCAGAGATTGAGGGGGGGACCTGAGAAGGCCACAGGTCGGAGATAGAAAGGGGGGCCATCCCAAATACGCACACAAGCGGGGACAAAGGTAGTGAAGGGGACATAGAGGCCCATGGACTGACGGTCGCCATCTTGGCAGGAAAAGGGCCCAGCAATTAAGCCACACTGACCCAGCACAGGCAGCTACTTGAGTCAAACGCTGTACAATTACACCTTAATAAAGCTGAAACATGCAGCAGCAGGGATTCTAAACGGCCACACGGGGACAAGGAGGCTAACAGCCCCCACAGTCTCTGCACCACTCTTTTTAACAGATAACCCAATGGGCTGACCAGGGACCTTGTCCACATAAAAAAACAGAATTTTATTGGAGGAATTATTAGTGTCTTTACCCCCCAAGAGAGGACATAATATACGGTATCTTTAGACTACCTGATGGCCAAACCTCCTTTAGCAACAATGCTATCCAAGAAACATTTCAAAACTTTATCTGACTGGGGGTCTATAGAGTGACATTAGTACTGACCTTTATCTGACTGGGTGTCTATAGAGGGACATTAGTAATGACCTTTATCTGACTGGGTGTCTATAGAGGGACATTAGTACTGACCTTTATCTGACTGGGGGTCTATAGGTGACATTAGTACTGACCTTTATCTGACTGGGTGTCTATAGAGTGACATTAGTACTGACCTTTATCTGACTGGGTGTCTATAGAGGGATATTAGTACTGACCTTTATCTGACTGGGTGTCTATAGAGTGACATTAGTGCTGACCTTTATATGACTGGGGGTCTATAGGTGACATTAGTACTGACCTTTATCTCACTGGGTGTCTATAGAGTGACATTAGTACTGACCTTTATCTGACTGGGTGTCTATAGAGTGACATTAGTACTGACCTTTATATGACTAGGGGTCTATAGGTGACATTAGTACTGACCTTTATCTGACTGGGTGTCTATAGAGTGACATTAGTACTGACCTTTATATGACTGGGGGTCTATAGGTGACATTAGTACTGACCTTTATCTGACTGGGTGTCTATAGAGGGACATTAGTACTGACCTTTATCTGACTGGGGGTCTATAGAGGGACATTAGTACTGACCTTTATCTGACTGGGTGTCTATAGAGTGACATTAGTACTGACCTTTATATGACTGGGGGTCTATAGGTGACATTAGTACTGACCTTTATCTGACTGGGTGTCTATAGAGTGACATTAGTACTGACCTTTATATGACTGGGGGTCTATAGGTGACATTAGTACTGACCTTTATCTGACTGGGTGTCTATAGAGTGACATTAGTACTGACCTTTATATGACTGGGGTTCTATAGGTGACATTAGTACTGACCTTTATCTCACTGGGTGTCTATAGAGTGACATTAGTACTGACCTTTATATGACTGGGGGTCTATAGGTGACATTAGTACTGACCTTTATCTGACTGGGTGTCTATAGAGGGACATTAGTAATGACCTTTATCTGACTGGGGGTCTATAGAGGGACATTAGTACTGACCTTTATCTGACTGGGGGTCTATAGAGGGACATTAGTACTGACCTTTATCTGTCTGGGGGTCTATAGGTGACATTAGTCCTGACCTCCTGCTGCAGTATTATTACTCCCAGTACTCCCAGGCTTGCTACTATTAGATATAATAACCTCAGTTTCGTTTCCTTATCTGTTGGTAACATCAAAATATGATTATTAAATATTTCATATTTGTTTGTTTTTTTCTCCCAAAGTGAACCCCTTTGTGTGTGTCCCACAGATGTGGCGTTTCCGCTCTGCGTATGTTGGATTTGCACCGCTCAAAAATTATGAAAAGAGACCCCCCCCCCTTAAGCCCATTAATGACATCATCAGTAAATTGTATGTAACAGATTCCAGTGTTCAGGGTTTATGACCCAATACTGCGATCATATCATTTATGACAAAAATATGTATTTGTCGTATTATTCAGACGCGCGTGCATCTTTGTGTTACATTTCCTGATACTTTTATTATCTTGATCTTTATATATTTACTAGCGACTTGCCCGTCAAAAAATGGCGACAATAAGATTGTAAGGCAGGTAATGGTTTGGACGAGACATTCATTTTGTTGGCGGTCGGATATCCTTCGGCGCTCATTGCGAGGCTGTTGGTTGTATTTTTTTTCTGATAGGCGCTTTTGCTGTTATTCTTTGGTCGGCGGTGATGTGTTTTTTGCGCTTATTGCAAGGCTTTGTGTGCTATGAGCAGCGTTGGCGCTCGTTGTGAGGCGCGCAGTGAATGGCTTTTATGTTTAATGTGATAATGTTTTTTTGTGTATATGTATTTTTGTATGCTAATGAAATAATTACTAAATGAATATACTTTACCTATTTGTAAGTAATATATGCAGGAAGCATTGTGCTGAAGAGCTGACAATCTGTTTTCATGTTCCTGCAGCATACAATGTAGGTTTTCAGTGCTGTGGAGCTGCTGTGTAAGTGTCAGCAATGTGTGCAGTGTGTAGTGTAAATAGGCTGCGTGCGCGAGTGGAAGCCGTTAGGGTAGCTGGGTACTTCCGCATTGTGTAAGTTAGTGTTGTAAAATGGCGGGGAATGTGTATGTGGTAAGCGGGTGTGGATGATTTAGCGTCCTTGTTAATAGTGTATATTTACCTCGTACGGCTTTTTAGGAAAATCTTTTTTAGTTAGCTCTTCAGGTTATTGATCACTGGATATATTAATTACAAATAGGTATTTTAGTAATTAATTAATTAATTATTATTAAAAAAAATATATAAAAAAATACGCTTAATAGCATATTTTACACTGCGGTTACTTTACATACATTAACGCTTCGCACTTCCTAATACATTTGTTCATTCACAATAGTTATTATCGTGCATTCATTTAATAAGTATTAATTAGTAAAGGAAAATAAAAATGTAGACTTTACATGAAGGACACGAGGGAAGAGGCTCACAATGAGCGCCGAAGGTCCTCAGAGTACAAAAAGCATCACATTGTGTGGCAAACAGCATTGCCATGGCTTCAAACTTTTTTATTTATTATTATTGCCCCGTCATTTGTGCCAGGCAAGTCACTAGTGATATAATATAACATAATGCAATACAATATTATACAGTACACATGGGTGTTCGAACTGGGGGGGAGGGTAAGGGGTACCCCCCCCCCCCCAGATTTCTTATCGTATGTATGTATGCATATAGAAGCTAACAGGGGAGGGGAGCGGGGGGAGGAAACACAGGGGAGAGGGAGAGGAAGACAGAGGAGAGGGGACGAGGGGGAGGAAGACACAGTGGAGAGGGGGAGGTAGACACAGGGCAGAGGGGAGGAGACACCGGGGAGAGGAAAGGGGGTAAAGACACAGAGGAGGGGGGAAGAAACACAGGGGAAGGGAGAGGGGTTAGAGACACAGGGGAGAGGGGGGTAGTGACACAGGGGAGAAGGGGGAAGAGACACAGATGAGGGGGGAGAGACACATGGGAGAGGGAAGGGGGGAAAGACACAGGGGAGGGGGGAAAGAAACACGGGAATGGAGAGGGGGTAGAGACACAGAGGAGGGGGGAGTGACACAGGGAAGAGGGAAAGGGGAAAAGACACAGGAGAGGGGGGAAAGAAACACTGGGGAAGGGAGAGGGGGTAGACACACAGGCAAGGGTGGGAGAGACACAGGGGAGAGGGGGGGAGAGAGACACATGGGAGGGAGTGGGGGGGAGACACAGGGGAGAGGGGGGGAGAGAGACACATGGGAGGGAGTGGGGGGAGACACAGGGGAGGTCTTCTGCTTTATTATTATTCTTATTATTATTACTATATAATGTGTAGATGTACCGGCTGGGCATGCTCTTCTATATTATTATTATTATTATTATTACTATATAATGTGTAGATGTACCGGCTGGGCATGCTCTTCTACATTATTATTATTATTATTATTACTATACAATGTGTAGATGTACCGGCTGGGCATGCTCTTGTGCATTATTATTATTAGTAGTAGTATTTTACTAATAATAATAATAATAATGCACAAGAGCATGCCCAGCTAGTACATCTACACATTAAATAATAATAATAATAATAATAATAATGCATTCCCAGCAGGTACATCTACACATTATATAGTAGTAATAATAATAATAATAATGCACAAGAGTCCTTCAGCACTGCACTGGACACTGAATAAACTTGCCTAGCTATGGTTTTCCCTATTGATGCAGTATCACCTACACTCTACCTCCTCTCAGTAAGACTGCAAGTTAGTTATGATTCCAAAATGGCTGCTGTCCATGAGGTAGAAGGGTGTGGAAGGGAGTGTAGTCTGCTGATTGGCTGGAATGAGTCTGCTGACTGTGACATGCAGGGTCAAAGTTTGCTCAATGATGAAAGTTTTGGGGGCGGGTCGAATCTCGCATATGTTCGCAGTTCGCCGCGAACGCGAACATGCTATGTTCGCCGGGAACAGTCCGCCGGCGAACTATTCGCGACATCTATATTCTTTAGTACATTTTTTATTTTCCATACATGGTGAAGTCGGATTCATCTCTCCACATGGGCCATGAATAATTCTATGTGTAACAATCTCCCAAAGTTTTGTATATTTTTCTTGGTTTGGCAATTGTGCAGAAATTACTGAATCCACTCTCTCTGCAGTGTTCAACTTGTCTTTTTCCTGCAGTATTAAAAGTATGTGAGCATGTGGCAGTCCTCTTTTTTGAAATTCAATGGTGTAAATAAAAGCCACACATTGTCCAAATAAGTGTGCTTTAGTGATATCATGTATTAATGAATTGAGTTTGATTTTGAATACTCTTGCCACTAAACCTGGTCGGTCAGAAGTAGTTTGTCCCAGATTCAAATTTTCCTTGATCTCTGGCCATTGTGGATTACATGTGAATGTAATAAATAAATCTGGTTTTCCAAATTTTGTAACAATAGCCATGGCATCATTATACCTTTCTCGCATATTGTGAGGAGATCCTTGGAAAGAGGATGGCAAAATAATTGCTCTTCCAGCTGGAATGTCTCTGTTGTAAGCTAAATCTGCCAGATAATCCATTAATACACAATACTGTTCTACTCGTAATTTATTTTGTTGATATTTAATGAAATTTTGTTTATTGGCTTCAACTTGTAAATATGAATCAATAATCCATTGCTGAGTGAGTTTTCCTCCATGTAAAATTGGATTAAAACAATCACGGATAGCAGTTTCTGCCACGTTATATTCCAGCATGGAAATTTTAGATTTTTAAAGAAAATGGGATATGCCATTGGATTTAAATTACAGCTTAATATATTGATGTTGATAAATGGTTGTTCTTCATTGCGTGGATATATTCTAATATCCCGCTGAAAAGGTGGTTCACCATCTTCATTTTAAACACCATGGCAACCTCATTTACAGTAGGTAAATTATATCTTCTTTGATCAGTGTTGCGATCTCTTTTTAACACCATATTGACTCTTGGTGTAGGCAATTGATGTCTTTCAGCATGTTCCTGTTGTTCTTTTTCAAGCTGTGCCAATTATTTGTATGCTTGACTATATGGGTTTTTTTGCATAATTTTTTCCAGCTGTTCAAAGACTATGCGCAAGCACTGTCTATTTTCTGGAAGTGTCATTCTTTGTTCCACAGCTTCCATCGTATCTAAGACATATAACTGTGCAAATTTCCTTTGCTCTCCTTCTTGTGGGTGTAAATGTGAAGTTCTGTGGTATATTTGACCTTGAACTCTGAAACAATAAGGACCATGTCCAGGTACATTTTCTGCTAATGTTGCACCCATTGAAGCAAATTAAATTGCACTGTTATAAGACCTTATGTTTTGTTTGAAATTATTATAATTTGGAAATGTTGGATTACTCATAATGCATTCTAAATAATATGGAAATGGGTGTCTTAGTGGAAGTTTCACCTTTCCTTTCTGACAGCAACTAATTAAATTTCCGTCAGTAGGTCTTTCCTTTATAAAATGATAGGCCCCACAAAACTGACAAACCACATTAAGTAACCCACAATAATGAGTATCTACTTGTACTGCAGTAGTAAACACATTATCATGCATTTCTTCAACATAAATATCAGACCCACATTCTATATGAGTAGTATACAGCTGTATCGTTCATCAGCAATTAATTTTGACAGGTGGCCCGCCCCTTTCGTCATCATGCCCCGCCCCTCCTCCCTAACCACGCCTCTTGCGTCATATTGTGACTCCGCCTACTGCGCATTCACTCACCCCCACCCAAAGCACCCCCATAGTCCTGAACCCCCATATTTATAGGGTTGAAATCATTTATAGAAATGTTTAATAAAATATAAATAATAGGCTACATTATTTACTGTAGCCTAACTAAATGTTTAATATAGAAATGCTTAATAAAGGTTTCACATTATGCATTGTGAACTCATTAATAGATTAAAAACACAATCTACATTATGTACTGTAGACCGGTTATAGAAAACAGACGATAAACACATTAGGTGCGATTAATAACTTTTTTTATTTAAAAAAAATAAATAAAAAAAATAAAAAATAGCTAGTAAAATTTTTATTTAAAAGAAAAATTATTGTGATTGAGAAAAATGTATGGTATCACATGCATTTTGTGCTATATGTATGGTATTTATGGCAAAACAGAAAAAATATTCAACAGTAATAATGTTTAGGAAAAAAGAGACAATGTTAAAATGTGTGAATACATGTGCAATGTAAAAAGAATAAATGCTAAAACAGAGTTAACAAAAGGATAGACATTTTTAAGAAAAATGTATGATACCACAGGCATTTTGTGCTATATGTATGGTATTTATGGCAAAACAGAAAAATAACTAAATAAAAGGTATAGAAAAAATATTCAACTGTAATACAGTTTAGAAAAAAAGAGACAATGTTAAAATGCGTGAATAAATGTAACATGTAAAAAGAATAAATGCTAAAACAGCGTTAACAAAAGGATAGGCATTTTTTACTTAAAAGACATAAGAATATTTGAGTATATAGTCTTTTTTTTTTTAAAAAGCTGTACTTACAAGCAGCGTGTGTACGCTGTAACATCCAGACCAAAATGAATGTCCACAGAGTTCTTAGGGGTGTGGTTGCAAGAAACACAGCAGCGCGTCAGCGATGGAGGTGGGGCATTGCAAAAAAAAAAAAAAAAAAAAAAAAAAAAAAAAAAGTTCTTTGGATGTTATGTCGGTTTATCATTGATTGATTAAAGCCAGGACAACTGTTTGTACTCATTAACAGCCTATGTCTTTACAGACAAAAAACAATACACAGGATCATTAGTTTGAAACATTAATAGCGTGACAAGAGGCATTTAACAGCTGTGCTTTAAATCAGAGAGCATTCACCGTTGAAATAGCCTATAATGGATCAAAGAATAAGGATTAATTCACAAGAGATACTAAAGAACTGTTATTATACACCCAAAAAATCCAGCTCTTTTGGTGGTTTGCAAAATCTGTATAATGAAGCAAAAAAACATAACTTAAAAAAAACAACAGTTGCTGATTTTTTAAGTGATCAAGATACTTATACGCTGCACAGACCGGTACGACATAATTTTAAAAGGAATAAAATTATTGTACCGCATATAGATGCACAATTTCAAGCGGACCTTGTATCCTTGGTAGACTATTCTAAATACAATAATGGAATTAAATATATTTTGACCGTGATAGATGTCCTCTCTAAGTATGCTTGGGCTGTCGGTTTACAAAATAAGACGGGATTGGCTGTTGCAAAGGCTTTTAAAACCATATTTCAAGATGGTCGTGTTCCATTGAAAATTCAGACCGACAAAGGGGGCGAATTTTTAAATGCAACAGTCCAAAAACTTTTCAGACAGTTTAAAGTAAAACATTTTAGTGCAAATAACTGCGTCAAAGCGGCAATTATTGAACGCTTCAACAGAACTTTAAAATCAAAAATGTGGCGTTATTTTACACGTTTCAATACCTTTAGATATATAGACGTATTACAAGATCTTATAAAAAGTTATAATAATACGTACCACAGAACTATTTGTTGCAAACCTGTTGAGGTAACACATGAAAATTCACTAAAGATCTGGAAAAAAATTTATGGTGTATATTTAAAAACTACAAAATTAAAGCCGACCTTAAAAATAGGGGACCACGTCAGAATATCAAAACATAAAGGCGTCTTCAGCAAAGGCTATGAACAGAATTTCACAGATGAGATATTTATCGTGAATGGTATAAATACAAAGGGGGTGAAGCCTGTTTATCAACTAAAAGATTTGTATGACGAGCCGATAGAAGGCTCATTTTACCCTGAAGAGCTTCAGAAAATAAAACAAGATTATAATCGCGTTTACAGAGTTGAGAAGCTTTTGAAAAGTAAAAACGTTAGAGGTAAATTATATTATTACGTAAAGTGGGTTGGATACCCCAAAAAATTTAATAGCTGGATAGAAAGTCAACAGTTAACCAATATTTAAGTTTCTTAAGAATGGAGGAATCAGCATTTTATGTGACATTACCGAGCAACGCATCTTTCAATACTTTTCCGGATAATGATATAGCATGTTATACAACAAAACTGGCCAAGCCTATAACACTGAAAGGCGAATGGGAAGTTGCACTAACAGAGATACAGTATCCACATACCTGGAACACTTTTGAAAACTCAGATGGTAACATATTTGTATTTAAAAATTATTCAGTTGTCACACAACTGTATGTGAAAGCCGGCTTTTATGGCAGTATGGAAGAACTGGTTAAAGCGATAAACAATACGATAGAAAAGGTGAGAATACCTATGGCTGATTTAAGATTAGACAAAATAGAAGATGTAAAAAAGATGGGCATTGATTTAAGATTAAAATACGATCCTTTAGACAGGATTGTATCCATCATTCAGCCCACACAATATTCACTTATTACAAGTGACAGATTAACAAAAATATTAGGTATGGATACCAATGATACAAAAGTATCACCAAGAGGGAAGCAACCCTGCGACATAAACTCCGGTTTCTATACGATGTTTGTTTACACCGACATCATTGAACATCAGCGTGTGGGGGATAGTTTTGTACCCTTACTGAGAACAGTCGAGATAATGGGTAAAAATAATGAAATTGTCACACAACGTTACACAAAACCGGATTACATGCCTGTGTGTAAACACCATTTTGACACTCTGACTATTGAAATAAAGAATGATCAGAATAAAAACGTGTCATTTAAGTTCGGGAAGGTGATCGTCAAGTTACACTTTAGACCGTGCAAGACGTCTATGTATTAAAGGTTAAGATGGTCGCTATGAAGGCTTACGGAGATCCACTTGTATACAGTAATTATTATAGAGCACAGGCTGGGAATGGATTACCTGGTTTTCACGGTAGTCCCCACATGTATGGACGGGGTCTAGGAGGTGTCTTTCGGAATCTGTTTAGAATGGCGGTGCCTTTGTTTAGACGCGGTATAGAAATTGTTAAACCGCATGTAAAATCAGCAGCTCGTAATATAGCAAAGGATGTTGTGGGCCGTGTTTCAACAGCTGTCATGAATAAAATGAATACCGATGAACAGAAAGGCTCTGGTATGGTCTATATAAGTAATAAGCGTAATAAAAGGAAACGTGAAGTAGCGTACCCGCCAAGAACACCCAACCATTTAAACAAAAAGACCCGGCGCAACACAAAAAAGAGACAGAGGTTTACAAACCGTGCAACAGACGACATCTTCTAAGAAACATATAACAGAGTATTATGGCCTTCATACATAGCGGATCCATGGAATGTGCCAAGTCAGAACTGGATATTTTCCAAATACAGCCGACACAGACCAGTATAGAAAAATGCCTATATGTTGAAGTACAGCCCCTAACAGCGATTACTGAGAACGCGCCACTAGAATTTTATATTTCAGGAAGCGGTGATCACTATTTTGATTTGAACAATACGCTACTGTACGTAACCTGTAAGATTGTAAAACAGGATAATACACCAGCGCCCGATGGGGCCCGCGTAAGCCTGATCAACTACCCTGTATGTACGCTGTTTAACCAACTTGATGTGACATTAGGTGATCGTCTCATTTCACAGTCCAATAACCTATACGCGTACCGTGCGTACATTGAAGCGATTCTCAATTACAATTCTGATGCATTATCTACACAGTTCACAGCAGGCCTGTTTTATAAAGACACAGCCGGTCACCATCAGGACAGGGGCCTTGACGGTGACAATGCCGGTTTTACAAAAAGGTCCCATATGACAGCGAGAGGAAAAACTGTAGAACTGATTGGTAAACTACATGCTGATTTGTTTTTTCAAGAGAAACTGATGTTAAATGGTTTAGATCTAAAAATAAAACTTACCAGAAATAAGGATACATTCTGTATAATGTCTGCTGAAGCAGATCCTTATAAAGTACAAATTCTGAGCGCATCTCTCTTTGTGAAAAGAGTCCAAATATCACCGGCGGTGCGAATAGGTCACGCACAGGGTCTATTAACAGGGAATGCAAAATACGCTCTGGATAGAGTAGGCCTTAAAATTTACTCCGTGGCTGCAGGTAGCCGTGTATGCAACCAGGAAAATCTATTCTTGGGCCAGCTGCCAAAACTTGTTGTTATAGGCTTTGTAGACAATGATGCGTTTTCAGGAGCATACGACAAAAATCCGCTATGCTTCAAACACAACAATGTAAATTTTGCAGCATTGTATTTGGATGGTGAGCAGATACCAACAAAACCCTTTCAACCAGACTTTGAAAATGGAAATGCTATCAGAGAATACATGGCCCTTGTACAAATGGCTGGAAAACAAAGTTCTGATACAGGAGTACTCATAGATCGAGAAGAATTTGTGAGCGGGTATACTCTGTTTGCTTTTGACCTGACAGCTGATCAAGAGTGCGGGTCTCATTTCTCACTGATTCGTAGCGGAAATCTCAGAGCTGAAATACGATTTTCAAGAGCTTTAGACAGAACTGTTAATATGCTTGTATACAGTGTATTTGATAATGTTATTGAGATCAACCAAAGGAGAGACGTGCTGTATGATTACCTGTGAATAAAGCCATGAATACATTGCAAATACTAAGTATTTTAAATAGGGATACATACGCCGGACCGATATTTAATGGCGTATATCCCTGTGATTTATTACCAAAGTACAAACTGTTAAAAAGACCCGTCGGGTTTATCATCAATACACATCCGCACAATCTACCTGGCGAACATTGGATAGCCATCTTTATTGATGAAAAGGATACTGGTTATTTCTTTGACTCTTACGGAATTCAACCCGATAATGATGTATTTCATAAAGACATTTTAAAATTTCTAAAAAGAAATGTGAAACATATTCTATTTCAGAACAGACAATTACAAGATACCTTTTCAATTGTGTGTGGCGAATTCTGTATTTTTTTTATTCACTGTATGTCTAAGGGTATGACTTTTCATACATTTCTTAGCCACTTTTCAAAAGATTTAAAACGAAATGGTTTGTTAGTTTCACATTTTGTAAGAAAATGTAAACATAAGTTGAATATTAGAAATATGTATAGTGACAATATACAGAAATGCATAGCTTGTAAAAATGTGTAAAAGTAGCTAATTTATTAGAAAGTACGCCAAAGTTAACAACTGTGTATGTGTTACATTGAATAATATGTATACCGCTTTTATATTTTAAAAACATAGCTATACTGTGTATATTAATATTTTCAATAAAGCGTATTATTTTCTATTTCATAAAATGTTTCTTTATTTCATACATTTATAAAATACATTATAAAATAGTTTATCATATCAGTGATAAAAGACTTTAAAGGTTATAAAGGTTACTGGTTAATTGAAAATATGCCCAGACATGTCCAGTTTAAAGTGGGGGTCCACATCTGTGGGTTGTCTATCAGTGGTAATAGACTTTAAAGGTCATAAAGGTTACTGGTTAATTGAAAATATGCCCAGACATGTCCAGTTTAAAGTGGGGGTCCACATCTGTGGGGTGTCTATCAGTGGTAAAAGACTTTAAAGGTCATAAAGGTTACTGGTTAATTGAGAATATTCCCCAGACATGTCCAGTTTAAAGTGGGGGTCCACATCTGTGGGTTGTCTATCAGTGTTAAAAGACTTTAAAGGTCATAAAGGTTACTGGTTGATTAAGAATCTGCCCAGGCATGTCCAGTTTAAAAATAAAAATAAAAAAAGGGGTGTAGATCAGGCCAATAAAAAGTGGTTGTGGTTGCTTTACAAGACCACAACACATTTACAAAACATAGAATCGCCACCACAAAGCAACATTAAAGCCATGGAGAACGAGTCTAGTTATACTAAGGTAAGCCTCTTCTTTTATTGTTTTATATAAGTTAAGTTATGTTGTTGCGTGTGTGTGTATGCTTGTATATCTTTCAGTTAATTTAATGTAATCTGTTTTGTATGTTTATATGATACAATAGCTTTTTTTTCAATGAGTTTAACAACGTATGTGTTATTATAGCTAGAACAAATTGTTTATCACTATTTGTACTCATAAATATATTTTTAAATGTTTAGAGTTTGTACAGTATATTTGTACGCAGAAATATAATTTTAAAAGCTTGCAATATGTGCACGGTGTATTTCTACTCTGAAATATATATTTTAAAAGCGAGTGATATGTGTACTGTGTTTTTGTAACCATAAATATATTTTTTAAAAAGATAACTGATTGTGTATTTGTACGCATAAATATATTTTTTAAAAAGCTAACTGATTGTGTATTTGTACGCATAAATATATTTTTTAAAAAGATAACTGTTTGTGTTTGTATTCATAAATATATTTAAAAACAAAAACGTAGGTTCGTTTAATGTGCATTGACATGTCTAGCTGTTATTTTTAAAGATTTTATTTATTTATTTTATTTTTATTTTTACAGTTATGTCCTTATGTATGTTTGTTGTAAAGTTATATATAGTTGATAAAAAATAATGTATCTATATAATTTTAACGATAATTACTTTATGTTTTCTGCTTAATGTGTGTTTTTTAAACAAGCAGAACATTCTGTATTTTAAATTACTGTTACAATATCCCCAATCTTGTTTTTTAGAAAACAGATATCCAGGAATATATTGATGAGTTTATACTGCAGCAACAACAACAAGATAACACAACACAGCAGAGTATGTATTTTTGTTTTTTGTGATAACAAACAACTAAATATGTGTAAAATTAAATAAATGATGTGCTAATATGATAATCATATATACATAGGTGATTACATGGATAGCGGCGATTTGGAGTTGTTGGATATAATAGAAAATGAAGCATACCAAGATAACAAGACTTCTGTACAGCCATTAACCGGTTAGTCTAAAATCTGCTAATTGTATCATTGTTTTGTATTGCTAAATGTAACTGTTTTGTATATTATTGTTTTCATAAATATGTCTTTTATATTCTATTACATTTTCAGTTTTGGGTATTACGACTGACGTATCAGAAACTGTTCAAAAACAATCAGCCTGTAACACACAATCCGGCAAACCTACAGGCACGATAAAAGCTCAAGATAACCACAAGACCTGTAAAAAAGCATCTTCTAAAACTGGTAATATATTTATACACTGTATAAGAATGTCATGTTTAACAGTTTATTTTAATATTTTGATAACAAATATCATTTATTTCACAGTACCGCAAAAGAACAAGAATATTAAACAGCGACGCACAGTTACGACAATAACATACGACGATGAACAACCCTCCACATCCGGTTATGCTGTTACGAGGACTTGTGCCCCCATGACAGCAGCGGTTCAAACACAGACGCCTCTTAGACCGGTCTCCAGAACTAAAGGTGAATGCATATACATAATGTAGTCTTCAAATGTATAGACCTTTTACACGTTTAAGTTATTAATAAGTGTTCTACTTTCAACAGCTTCAAGATCTATAGCACAAGAGTTTGAGAATCTGGACCCTGTAGCGCCACATACAGTACCATCAAGAACAAAATGCGGTAACCCCTACAAGCAGATGCCAAATGCGTATGAAACATCGCATGTGTCAACGCTGATGACGCCAATAATAGACGCCTATGTGAGTAAAAAACCATTACACTTATCAGGCACACCGACAGATACACCACAAAAATATTACAGTGTCAAAAGAAAATGTGATGTACCTATTATAGACTCCAGAAAACGACGCATTGAACCCCTACAAAATATTACAAATGCTATTAACCAACATAGAGTTATCAACACTAAGCGACCAGGATATTTTGGTATCACAGATTCACTGCAAAATTCTGTTAAACGAACTTCAAGTGAAGTTAAGCTGGTGCACAACAGCGTACAGGTTCTGCTAAACAGACAGGCTGAACTGGACGACAGGATAGACGAGACAAATGACAGATTAGACGCTATAGAAAGTTTAGACACGGCTAACAGATTAGACGCCTATGATTGTTTAAACACAGACAATCGCTTAATTGCTCTGGAGAATTTAGACACAGACAGAAGATTAGCGGAGACAGACCGGAGATTAGCGGAGACAGACCGGAGATTAGCGGTTTTTGAGAGTATGTACCAATCTTTTCTACAGAAACAGGGTAAAAACAAACAAAAAAAATGACTAGGCATGGTTGGACGGGGTTTAGGGCATAGACGCCGTTCTGTAGTGTCACACCGAATCAGGGCTGTAAAAAAGGCTTTAAAGGTATTGACAAAAAGTATGAAACACTCTAATATGGTTAGTACAAGTTGTGTTTCCCAAAACGCTACTCAAAACCCAATACTGGATGTACAACAACAGGAATTACCACTACCCCCTGTAGACCAGTCACCACCGCCAGCACCAATTGTAGAACCTGTGCCCGCAGAAAATGTTGTAGTACCGGATGTAGATAATAACATTGATGAACAGCCGGTGTTCTTAGAGCACATAGCCAGATACCAAAGACATTTTGATAACTTTCGTGGTGTTATGTTTTTTGAACATTTCAGATTTGTAAATCTTGACAAAATTCAATCATTTACAGAAGCTATAACGGCTATACATAATGCGGTACAGACGCTATTACAACAGATTTTACGGAGTGCTAGGCAGGGTGACCTGATACAAATGCGGTTGGAAGGTGGTGGCCTGAATAATCCTTTATACTCGGTGAGGCGGTACAGGGATGACATAAATGCTGAAGTATTTCTAAATGATATAGCAGGCCTGTTACAAAGCAATACAGAGTTTCTTGGCAGTGAAGCTTTAAAATTAGTTGTCATAATTGTCAGAAACAGAGCAGGTGGGGCTGTGCGGCGTAGAAAACTACGCTCCATAACATATAGCTCAATCATACATAAAAAAGCACAGTGGCTCTTTAATTTCAACAACTATGACAATTATTTATGCTTTGCCGCCAGTCTGTTAGCACTTTTACAAGAGACTGACACTAGTGATGCTGTATTACTTGAGCAGGCCAAAGAAATACACAAAACACTTTGTATACCTGACGGCTATATGGTTAGTTTCAGTGACGTTCAGACTTTTGAAAAACACTTAAATGTAACGATTAAAATACTCTACCACAACCTGGGGTCTTGGCGTTACTTTCATGCTGATGAGCCCTGTAAAGACAAAGTATTGTTTATACTGCACCATGATGATCATTATTACGGTATAAAGAATATGAAAGCCTTTATTGGTCAAGATTACTTTTGCCAGTATTGTCACTCTGTTTACCATCACAAGAATGACCACACTTGCAAATATTTCTGTAAAGCTTGTCACAGGAGGGATTGTGTGGAGGTTAAGATTGAAATAATCAGGTGTAGAAGTTGTAGAGTATTTTGCCGTTCAAGTGATTGTTTGAAGACCCACTCTATGTTAGCACAGTCTGGTAAAATAGAGTGCGTTGCCAAACAATATTGTGAAAAGTGTTACAGATATGTTAAGAAAGACGATGACCATGACTGCAACCCGCCAAAATGTTCTATTTGCCATGCACACATTGACGATTTTGACAAACATCTTTGTTACATGAGCCCTTACAATCCACCAGAAATACCATCAAAATACATCATTTATGACTTTGAATGCATGCAGGAAACAGGCGTACACATACCTAATTATATTTACGCTATGTCCTTAGATGGGGAAAAGTCATGGGAATTTCAGGGTGTTAATTGTCTACAAAATTTTGTAGACTGTTTCATAAAAACTAAATTTGTAACTTACACATTCATAGCCCACAATGCTGGTCGTTATGACTCTTATTTTGTGGTCCGACAATTGATTAAAGAGAAGTTAAAAATAAGTCTGTTGGCCCAGGGTGGTAAATTACTCTGTGTCACCGTCGACGATCTTGAGATCAGGTTTATAGACTCTCTAAATTTTCTTCCCATGAAACTCAGTAAATTGCCAAAAGCCATGGGTTTTGCCAGTGCTAAGGGCCATTTTCCACATTTTTTCAATACAGTTCAAAATCAGAACTATGTAGGACCACTACCGACTATAGATTTTTACGGCGTTGATTACATGATGCCTGACGAGAAAAATGAATTCATGAACTGGTATGAGGAGAATAAGTTTCAAATATTTGACTTTCAAACCGCCCTTAAAACCTATTGCCAGCAAGATGTTGAAATTTTGAGGGAGGCTTGTAAGCGCTTTAGTAACAATGTTAAAGAACTGACACTAAAAAAGAGACTTAAGCGTAATGCAGATGGTAATATGGTAGCGACTGTCGTGTTTATCGATCCATTTCAGCTCACCACATTAGCCTCGGTGTGTATGGCTATGTTCAGATACAACTTCTTACCAAAAAACACTATAGCCATTGTACCTTGTGATAGTTATCACAAAACACAAAAACGTTACTCTACACCCGCCATACAATGGTTGATGTACATAGCACACAAAGAGGACATAAACATACAACACGCTTTGAGAGGTGGTGAAAAGAAAGTCGGTGACTACTATCTGGACGGTTATGCACTGGTAAATGGTGTACATACGGCTTTTGAATTTCAGGGGTGTTTTTACCACGGTTGCCCTATTTGTTACAATGAGCATGATTCAAACAATGTCACAAAATCAACATATGGCCAATTGTATTACAAGTCTACAATCAAAAAAAATTTTTTGCTAAAATTGGGCTATGATGTTCGTGAGCTTTGGGAACATGACTGGTTAAACATGTTAAACTCAGATGAAGAGCTAAAGGCCTTTCTTCATAAAAATCAGTTCCCACAGCCCATGGATCCTAGAGACGCTCTTTATGGCGGTCGCACAAATGCTATTAAATTGTACCACAAAGCGGCACCTGGTGAAACCATTCACTACTACGACTTTACTAGTTTATACCCATTTGTCAACAAGACCAAGACATACCCTGTAGGACATCCAAAAATCGTTTATGAAAACTTCAGGGATATAAACGGCTACTTTGGCATTGCCAAAGTAAAGGTTTATCCACCAAGAGCTTTGTTCTTCCCTGTACTGCCTTTAAAATTAAACGGTAAACTCATGTTTACACTGTGTCTCAAATGTGCCACAACCAATCAGGAGACACCGTGCTACCATAGTGATGAAGAGCGTGCTCTGACAGGTACATGGTGCACTATGGAAATTCAGTTAGCCGTTGAAAAGGGTTATAAGGTTTCTAAAATTTATGAAGTTTGGCATTTCGACAAATACACTTCAAATTTGTTTGAACCCTACATAAAACTACACCTTAGGGGTAAACAGGAGGCTTCAGGTTATCCCAGTTGGTGTACAGATGATGAAAAAAAACAACAGTATATACGTGATTACGCTGAAAAAGAAGGCGTGCAGTTACGACCCAATCAAATAGAAATTAACCCTGCAAAAAGGCAAATTTCAAAATTATTTCTAAATTCTTTGTGGGGCAAATTCGGCCAAAGGTGTAATTTACCAAACACAGCCATTGTTACTGATCCTGATGAGTTGTTCAAGTATGCTTTTTTACCGTACTATGAAGTGTCTGCTTTAGACTTCATAGATGATGAAACAGCGATGCTTAGTTGGAAGTACGCTAAAGAGCGCTATACTGTGAACAAGAATGTCAATATTTTTATAGCCTGTTTTACTACGGCTTACGCCAGACTTGAATTGTACAGACTTATGGACGTACTTAAAGAGCGCTGTCTCTATCATGATACTGATTCTGTAATCTTTGTCAGCAGAGCTGGTGACAACAATCCGCCTCTTGGTGATTATCTAGGTGAGCTGACTAGCGAGCTACCCGAGGAGACACATATTACAGAATTTGTTTCTGCAGGCCCCAAGACTTATGGGTACAAATTGTCTAACGGTAAAACATGCTTAAAAGTAAAAGGTATAACCCTGAACGCTGCTAACACCCAGCTCATTAACTTTGAAAGTTTAAAGGACATGGTTTTGGATTACCCATTAAACCCTAATATAGAAACACAAAAAAAGGTTGTCGTAGAACAACCGGGCATTGTGAGGAATAAGAAGTTGTGGCAGATAGAGACGCGTCCTTTGAGAAAGACCCAGAAGTGTGTATACACAAAACGGCTGTTAGCAGACGATTTTACGACGTTACCATTTGGTTATTGATCAGGACGTACCATGGACACACGACTACAGCATCCTTTCTCCTGTATATTAGCAGGACCATCCAGCTCAGGAAAAAGCTATTTTGTTAAGCAATTATTACAACACTCTGAAACACACTTGTCACATAAGCCTGATAATGTTGTATGGTTTTATGCTTGCTGGCAAAAAATGTATGATGAATTGACAAACTTTTTTCCACACATCAGATTTATAGAAGGATTGCCAGATACTTTTGTGGATGATGAACTGTTTCCAACTGATAAAATTAATCTGGCGGTTATTGATGACTTGATGGAAGCCGCGAGCCAGAATTCTGAAATTGAAAAAGCATTCACCAAATATGTGCATCACAGGAACCTGAGCATCATGTACCTTGTACAGAATGTGTTTTGCCAGGGTAAAAAGAGTCGAACAATTAATTTAAATACTAAATATATGGTACTTTTCAAAAATCCTAGAGATAAATTACAAATCAGCACTTTAGCAAGACAGATGTACCCTGGTAAATCACAATTTTTTCTAGAAGTATTTGAAGATGCTACACGGCTGCCTTATGGTTATTTATTAGTAGATTTAAGATCTACAACACCCGATGAGTATCGTCTAAGAACAGGTATTTTTCCCCCCGACATGCCTGCTGTATACATCTTTAAAAAGACATATTCTAAAAAGCGTACACTTTAACTTACATCTCATTCTCTTTCACGCCGGTCATCAGTAAACATGTCTGACCGTCTGAAGCGCAATTGGGACCTTTTAAAAGCATTAAAGAATGCAAAACCAGGTCATAGAAAAGCTATTTTGTGTGGTTCATCTAATGATTTAATTGCCGCTATATGTGATATAGCCCTGAATGTTCTTAAGGGCAGATTACCTTTAACACCGCGGCAGAAAGGAGTGTTTAAAAAGTGGCGCCGTCTTATTAAAACACTAAGTAATAAAAAATACTCCATTGGTAAAAAGAAGGCCCTGGTGAAGCAATCGGGAGGATTTATAGGGTCTCTTCTAGGCTTTGCTATACCTTTACTGACAGGTCTATTGACCAATCGCTAATGGAGTATGCAGAGAAAATGTACCTGGTTCCAAAACAAGATTTAGACCGTTTAAGACCCACACAGACGCCTGATACTGACATACGCAAAGCTGTAACAAATAGACTGGATGTAGAAATTGCTGAGATACTGCAGAATCCAAATTTGCCAGAGGATGTAAAGATAAAGAAATACACATCTGTGCTGCAAAAATATTTGGTGTATGTTAAACAGAATACTGGTGAAAATATCTCTCTAAAGCTTTTAACACCTCAGGTTGGTTCATTTAATACAGAAAGTCCACAGGAGCAGGATTCTTCTGAAAAAGGTGATGGTATAATTCGTGAAGTTCTTGGTAATGTAAATGACCGTTTTAAGAGAAACGCTGAACTACTTTTAACTAAAATGTTACACTCCAAGAACATAACATCTTGGAACATGAAAGGCGAGTTTATTTACAAAGACCAGTTGGTGCCTGGTTCTAACATACTAGATTTAGTACGCGGCGTAACACAAAGCCATAAGGTTACAGTGCATAAAACACCACCGGGCTGGGGCGATTTTTTAAAGGCTATGGCCGAATTAAACATACCATCAACTGTTGTTGGAAATTCTATAAACCGTGAAATGTATGAACGCTTAAAAATACAACTTAGTGGATTTGGCACCCTATCCCCAGGTTTATCACAACAACGGAAAGAGTTCAGTTTGCGTACAAACCCGTACGCCCGGCAATCATCGCCTTACGGATCACTGTTACCTCGGAAAAAAACACAGACACTTTTTCAACCGGCTCAGTGGCTGAGTTTATAAATGTTTTGTATATATTTTTTATTATCTTTTGTATATGTGTATATATATATATATATATATATTTTTTTTTTTTTTTTTTTTTGTACCTGTGCTGTTAAAAATGCTGTAACGTGTACTCTCATCATTATATCTTTTTTTTTTGCTTTTAAATAAAAAAATGTTATTAATCGCACCTAATGTGTTTATCGTCTGTTTTCTATAACCGGTCTACAGTACATAATGTAGATTGTGTTTTTAATCTATTAATGAGTTCACAATGCATAATGTGAAACCTTTATTAAGCATTTCTATATTAAACATTTAGTTAGGCTACAGTAAATAATGTAGCCTATTATTTATATTTTATTAAACATTTCTATAAATGATTTCAACCCTATAAATAT
This sequence comes from Discoglossus pictus, assembly GCA_027410445.1. Classification (NCBI taxonomy): domain Eukaryota; kingdom Metazoa; phylum Chordata; class Amphibia; order Anura; family Alytidae; genus Discoglossus; species Discoglossus pictus. The sequence continues at coordinate 248,785,281 of CM050166.1, forward strand.
GGGGGTTCAGGACTATGGGGGTGCTTTGGGTGGGGGTGAGTGAATGCGCAGTAGGCGGAGTCACAATATGACGCAAGAGGCGTGGTTAGGGAGGAGGGGCGGGGCATGATGACGAAAGGGGCGGGGCCACCTGTCAAAATTAATTGCTGATGAACGATACAGCTGTATACTACTTATATGTACATTTTTTTCCTGTGTGTCTACATTTAAATCATTCTGCAAATTAGAAAAATTGGACAATGGTTCACAGAGATGTTTTTGTTTACTTTTACGTTTCTTGGAAGCCCCAACACACTCACTTGCAGCTTTCTTACTCATCTTTCTTTTATTTAAAAGTCTCTGTCGATCTTCTTCTCGCAAGCGTTGTGAAGTTTCCGGTGTCTGAGCATCTCTCCACCTTTGCTTCATTTCCCTTGCCAATCTTCTTTTGCGTTCAATTTTGTTTTCTCCATTGTCCGCCATTTTAATCTGTAATTTTAAATAGAGATGTAATTATTGTTTGTTCTTTGTTTTATATACATTTTATTTTCCTATTTGTACTTTTAGATTAAAGTAGATGAATAAACTAATAAAACATTTTCAATTGTTGCACTTTAGTCTGAAAGAAATGAAACCATTTTTCAAAGTATTTTATTGACATATATGAAATCGGAAATAGCTGCACATATCTATCTTTATATTATTAATCCTTCAATGACATTCCTTCTTGATTGAATTCACAGCATACCATCTTTTTTTTTGTTGCAAGTGTTGTAAGCTTCTTATTTTCTTTAAATATTATTATTAATTAGTATTGTCTTTTCAACTTTTTTAAAGTTTTGACTAAATATCATAAATGAATGACTCAATAAGTACTATCCATTTTCAATAAATTTCAATTTTCACCAAATATATAATACATAGCCTTTTTCTATGCATCACTACAAAATAAAGTTTTATACCTGTGAGGATGATGTTGATGTTGTTCAAAGGCTGCAAACGTCACACTGTCTATTTATTCCCTTTCAGATCCGAATAAACTGTAAAATCAAATTGATAATATTTTAAAACTTTTTCTTCATCAATATCATTAAATGAACATCAAGAGACATATATTTGGCTACATTAAAAATCTCATATTTTTTAATATTTTGCCGTAGTAATATAATTAAAATTCTGTACCTGTCCAAATTATCCTTATGATGTTCAATGTGTGCAAATGTCACTATCTCTGGTCATTCACGTAGAGTTCACTGCAATTATACAATTATACAAGTCGTACGCACTACGCAACACTACGGTTTAACGGCTCGCCAGGCGATGGCAAAGTCATACGATCAGCAAAGTGGTACGGTTTAATGGCTCGCCTGAGCGCCTGCAGCGCTCATCGCTAAGTCGTACGCACTACGCAACGCAGCGTGACGACGAATCGTAGTTAGACAATTATAATATGTGATATAAATGTGATATAAATAGATGTGAGAGCTGAACCATTAAGAAGTCTGAAAGCCATAGAATTGTCCCCTTTGAATTGTGGTCTTGGAAAAAGACTGCTTAGAGTCCATTGGACTGCAAAGAAGATCCAATAAATCAGTACTTCAGGAAATCAAGATGAACTGTTCACTAGAAGGTATGATCATGAGGCTGAAGCTAAAATATTTTGGCCATATCATGAGCTGGCAGGATTCCTGATGCTGGGAAAGATTGAAGGCACAAGAAGAAGGGGATGGTGGAGATGGATAGACAAAGTCACCGAAGCAATGAACATGAACTTGATGGAGCTCAGAGCTGCAGTTACTGAGAGATGTACCTGGCATGCTGCGATCCATAGAGTCACTGAGAGTCAAACATGACTGAACGACTTAACAACAAATATATATAAATGCAGAGTAATATGATGATGAATAATATTACAGATCCTGTGCGGCTCTCCTACTCTCGTCAAGCTCACATTGATAGTATACATCATTATGGATTACTGCAGTGATTCAATTATACCCTTGGCAAGTATGATGGAAACATGATGTAGGTTTAATGCTCTAAATATTATCTACTGAAAACTTTTGCTTTTTAATTCTGTATTCAACTGAGGAACCCTAAGATACAACTACTGTACATTCTGATAACGTCCCCCAATAGGATGAAATGTGTATGCATAATAGCCTATATATTAAAATATGCTACCAATAATGCTTATTTGGCAGCATCTCCTTAGTTTTCTATCAAATAGATGTTTCAAACTGAATGATTAAGCTTCGCTAAAATAGAAGACTACCAGTGAGGACAGTTGGGCTATTTTGCGTTTTTCTTAGAGTCTGTTTATAATTGTTTCTTTGTGAGTGTATATTTGTCTGGTACAGTGTAATCGGTATACACAAGGGAGGTACCAGTAGTTGGGACAAAATAAGGGTGCGCTACCTTCGGGTACGCTAATGCAGAAAGACATCCAAAGAGGTTGGAAACATTTTTTTTAACAAAGCCTAAGGTCCTGATGGAATACATTCCAGGGTACTGAGGGAACTGGCTTCTGGGTTCAGACTGGACTAATGTGGTAAGTGGGGTTCCTCAGGTTTCAGTATTAGGTCTTCTCCTTGTTAACATTTTATTAATGACTTAGAAGTAGGACTGGAAAGTATTGTCTCCATTTTTGCTGATGACACAAAGTTGTGCAAGGTAATTAAATCAGAAAACTAGGTACTTTCCCTCCAAAGGGATTTGCATAAATTAGTGAAATGGGTAACTAAAGGGCAGGTGAGATTTAATACAAATAAATGTAAAGTTATGCATTTGGGAAGGAAAAATAGCCATGCAATTTATAATCTTAATGGAGCAAATCTAGGGGTAACAGATATTGAAAGGGAGCTGGAAAAAGTACAGAGAAGGGCAACAAAACTAATAAGGGGAATGGAGAGGCTAAGTTATGAAGAAAGACTAACCAAATTATGAGAATGTATTTTCTCTAGAAAAAAAGGCATCAAAGAGGGATAATACCTTATATAAATAAATCCAGAGTAAATATCAGGCTTTGTCAAGTGAACTTTTTGTGCCAAGCGGTTTTCTACCGAGAAGAGGACATCCTTTGAGGTTAGAAGTAAAAGAATTCCACCTTAAATAAAGAAAATGGTTCTTCACAGTAAGGGTGGTTAAACTGTGGAATTCTCTACCAAAGGAGGTGGTGACAGCGAATTTGATAGCTAACTTTAAAAAGGGATTCAATATAAAAAGGGCATTCAGGGTTATCCTGGTTAATTAGAGAGGGAGTATTGATCCTGGGAGGAATCCAATTGTCAGTATCTGGGTCAGAAATGATTTTTTTTGTTTTTAAGACAAATGGAAAAGTTTCACTTGTGTTTTTTTCTGTTTGCCTTCTTCTAGATCAATTAACAATTAATTTGCATATTGCAGATCAGAGGAGATATAAAAAGGTTGAATTTTATGGACTTAAAGTCTTTTTTAAACCTCAATTACTATGTAACTATGTATTAAAATATTTAAATATACACTGAATATAAATAATAGAGTCTCTGTTTTTTTTACATTTTATATGAATCATGTGGCTGTGTGCAATCTGCTGATAAATTTCCTGACTTGGGAAGAGACTTTGCATGCAGAGAAAGCTTCTAGTTATACAATTGGAATGTGGCATCAATAACTACCAGTATTTTCATTAGGACTAAGGAAAACATTAGTTTACAGAAACACACAAGCCCCTATTCAATTTAGCAATTGTTGATTACAGTAGCCAGTGAGGTAGCCCGTAAACTCATTTTTTTATTCAATCAGTGTCTTTTAGCTACCCGCAAATGATCTACAGGTTACTGACTAAAAATCCCTGCGATTGTAAAAATCATAACTCCAACCCATCTAAGCCTTTGATCTTTCAAGCCCGTAAATGTTACAATTGCAAATCACTATTCAATTGCTACAATTTCTCAAGCCCGCAAATGTTTTCACAGCCGTAAATGGCAAATGGAGAAGAAAATCCTACAAGTACCAGATAGTAAACACCTGTTCGTAGCACTGTGAATGCAAATAAAAAAATCAATAGTGCACTTTAAAAGACAGGGAAATCGATGAGAGACATTAGAATTAATTCCACAACAGTCTCTTTCTTAACATTTAATATCTGTGATATATCAATCGCAGGAATCAAGGAGTTAATTCATATCTGGCCACCCACATGGACAAGAACATTTTCCTCATTAATTTTTACTATTTTATATATTGCCAGATTGCGACTACAATTGCATATAAGACTTCTAAACTCTAATTGATTGATGTTTAATCCCCATGTTTTCCTTAAGTCATGATGACGGTCTCATTTACTATTGGCTGTTTCTAAATTGGTAATTACACCATTGCTTAATTAATCATGCTCTGAAATGCTATTTACGGGTGCATTGTTTACCATTTAGGCTTTTGGTCAGGTAGCTGCGAGCTTGTTCAATTGAATCGCTCTGCAACTGTTGCAAATTTCATTACAATTGAGGCACTTGTCTTACAAAAAGCATAATTATTAATCAAACAAAAATTTATGTTGCACCAAAAATAAGTTGTGTATGTTCAATTAAGCAAAAATATACCCTTATAATCATTCATCCAAAAGAAAAGTGAGGATAGAAAAGATATGAATTATTTGGCACATGAGTAAATGTGCTCTTGTATCTGAATAACATTTTACTTTATGTAAACTAATTAAAAAACCCTGTTTTAGTCTTAAGAGGCCATAAAATTATTAATTAAAATGCAGCCTAGTATGTAATAGGGTTAAATATGAGTTATAATATAATAACTGAAAACCCTTCTCTAGCTTATGTAAGGTTTTAACTTAATTGGAAATCAACTTGTATATAAAAAAGTACTGTATTATACTATATTATTCTACCAATAATAATTATTATTATTATTGTTATTATTATTATAATATTAATAATAAAAATCACTGAAATGATGGCAGCCTCCATAGTCTATAAATACCTCCAGTTGTTTTGTATTTCTATTTCCCCATGAGTGCAGAGGTCAGGTACAGTTAAAATGGCTTCTCTGGTTGTTACATAGTTACATAGTAATTGAGATTGAAAAATACTTTTAGTCCATCAAGTTTAACCCTTTTAGATATACTCTGACCTTTGTAATATGCAGATTAATTGTTAACTGTTAATTATTTGTTAATTGATCCAGGGGAAGGCAAACATAAAAAAAAAAATAGAAATTGCCAATTGCCTAAAAAGTTGTAATTTTCCGTGAGTATGGAATCATGTTTTTTTTTTGTTTCTTTGTTGATGAAATACGATTGTAAAATATATTATTTAGTGAGATAGTAATCTAATGAATGTGATCTGATGAGATGAATGATAGGAGCAAAGTCATAAATGCAACTTGATCTATGAGTGAGGGAAAGTGTGATGAAATTGATGAGATGACAGTGAAGGATAAAGTATTTCTAGGATTTGATGAGATGGGACAAGGAATATGATCAATTTGGTGATTCTGGAATTAAACAAAATGTAATGCTGAAGTTTGATGAAGTGGGTATACAATGTTGGTGATTTACAGAGATCCACTGAGATTAGATAAAGTGACATCTAAGCAATCTGTGCATATGCTATACATACTCTCAGTACCTTAAATTAGATTAATTAAAATAAACTTCTGAACCCTTCTGAATATTGCCTTCATCTTCATACACCTTTAAACCAAAGTTTTTTTTACTTTCTACAGTATATTACTCAGCCCCTGGCTACCTAGGATGTATGACATGAAGACCAAACTTATATCCAAATCTGGGATAGGTGAGCTACATCTCTACTACAACAAATTATGTTTTTAACATATACTATACTATACTGATTGTGGTGCACTGAACAGGTACAGTATACTCACTGCAACTGTGTTAAGCATTGAGAATTTAAGCAAATGCTTCCAACACTTCCAACCTACTTCTTTTTCCAACTGTAGTTGACAATAGTATGAATAGTTGATAATAGTATGAAGTAGTTGACAATAGTATGAATAGTTGATAATAGTATGAATAGTATGAATAAATAGGGTATTCAAATAGAGTCTATAAATTGCGTATTTGCGTTTGTTTGCTTCATAGATTTTGGTATCGTTAACATTTAATGTTGTTCCATTAATCATTAAACTGTTGTGCAATTAATTATAATGTCTTTCATCACTTTCCCCATCTTTTAAAGTGCAGTATTGATTTTTTTATTTGCATTTACAAACAGGTGTTTAACCCCCTTGCAAGTCCTATATGGTACTCATAGGATTTTCTTCTACATTTGCCATTTATGGGTGAAAACAACTGCGGGCAATCGAATAGTGATTTGCAATTGTAACATTTATGGGCTTGAAAGATCAAAGGCTTAGATGGGTTGAAGTTACGATTTTCACAACCGCAGGGATTTTCAGCCTGTAACCCGCAAATCTTTTGAGGGTAGCTAAAAGACGCCAATTGAATAGCAAATTGTTTTATGGGCTCTATTACAGGCTCCAGTAACTAGAATTTGCTCAATTGAATGGAGGCCAAAGTTTTCAAACATATATTTTATTTTTATTATGCATTGACACTTTAATAATTATTTATAGGTATATTTACTGGTAGAGCACTTGTTAAACACTAACTGGATGAGTAATCTAACAAGACCGACAAATGGTTCCTAATATAAAAATAGAGACTCATTCAATTCGGGGCTCGCAACTCAATCGCAGCCAGCCAAATGCCTGCTATTACGTTGCGTGCTCCATTAGGTCTACTTTTGCAATTCTATTTAATTTGCAGGGCCCACAAGACGATAGTGAAAATCGGAAACCATTTCATCCCAAGTAGCATTTCCGGGCCTTAACATGATCAATGAATCAAGCCCGTAACCCCAGTCAGAAAAAGCCAATTGAAATGGAGCCGGTCATCGATTCAGAATGCAATCAGACCCTGAAAACCCTCAAAGAAAACCCCATGATGCAGGGGTCCCTATAGGGACCCGCACTGGGTCCCCACATTAACCCCATGATGTAGGGGTCCTGATTGGGACCCCACAGGGTCCCCACATTAACCCCATGATGCAAGGGTCTTGATCAGGACCCCCACAGGGTCCCCACATAAACAGCATGATGCAGGGGTCCCGACCGCCACCCCGCAGGGTCCCCACATTAACCCCTTGCTGCAGGGGTCCCGATTAGGACCTCTGCAGCATTTAAAAATGCAAAATTCCTGTCACAGGTCCTTAAAGGGCATGCATCAAACAAATATCAAACAAAATCTGGTCACATCCATATCACAAAAAATTTAAAAAGTAAAAAAAAAAAAATCAATATCAAATATCTGAATTCTACTTTACAAGGAGCTACATGCTGGATCCACTTGATCACTTAGGACATGATTGTATTGAAATAGTGTATCCACCACACCTCCTGTTACAACAGGAGGTTTACAGTACCGAATGTCCATTAAATTGAGCCTTTCGGGAGATCCAGGCTCGCTAGTGGAGGTCGCAAGTTATTTTGCTATTCAATTGACTTCTGTTTGTGGGCTCCGATCGAGTTATGTGCTCTGAGCTGCGATTCATTGTGATTTGTATAATCGCAAGTTAATGCCCTCCAGGCCTTTGATCTTTCATGGCTGCAAGATTCCCGAACGCTAAAATAAATTGCTCCGATTCCCCCTTGCTAACCACTCTGTCAAACCCGCAAATGGCAAATATCTAACCACAAGTTAATGGTACCAAGGAGTTCCTGCAAGGTGATTAATGACAAATTGGAGCACTTGAAAACCAAATAAAAAAGAAATACTGTACTTTTATGAAGAGTGAAAGTGATGTTAGGTCTTTGAATTAATAGCACAACATTCTCCAATACTTTATTTCATGTTCAATCTTCGTGTTATATCGATCTCGGCAATCAATGTGAAGTCCTATGGGCTTCAACCTCCAAGCCGTAGGACTTTGAAATCCAACCTCCATTTTTTAAAAGTCTTGTGGGCTTGGAGGTTGAAGCCCATAGGACTTCGACAAATGGAGTTTGGATTTCAAAGTCCTACGGCCTTCACCTACAAGTTACGGGCTTAGAGTTGGTCATGATGACGATCTCTGATTCCATTGGCTGTTTTTGCATTGGGAGTTACAGGCTTGCTCCCCTAACATGTTCAATCTCGGAAATGCTATGTCAGACGGCAATGTTTTCCAATTTTCGCTATCGGACCCGAACTTGAGGGCTCGGCCAATTGAATAGCATCGCAAAAGTAGAGCAGCTGGAGCACACAACTCAATCACGGGCATTTGGCTGTGTGCTATGGAGTTGCGAGCCCTGAACTGAATGAAGCTCCTTGGCTACAGGTTGCTCACACAATTCTTTCTCCAAGGCTTTTCTAATGAGAGAACTATGAACACCTTTTCTCTCTATTAGTGCAGGTTCAGATTTTCCCACATAATATAATCCACATAAAAACACAATAATATATATTATGTGTGTACTCACAAATGTTATGTGATGCTTCATATGACATTTTTTGTTTTTCAGAATGCGGATGTGTCAATGGATTAACAAAACATGAATATTTGCACAATGTGCATGATACACATTTGTAGCTTCCAAGTTTCAAAGGGGTTATATGTCTGTTCTAGATGCTCATCTTAACATGTGTAAAACTTTTTTTCTTTTTTTCTTTGCCATTGTTAATGTTATTTTGTTAAAACAAGTTAATATACGGTCACTTTGAAGGAGATTCCAAGTTAATAATTTGTTAACCTTTTCCTTAGAGGTTCATGTGAATCCACCCAGAGAAAAAGAATCTTAAGTACTCTCATGATACTTTATATAAATTCATCTCTACCATAACCTCTGGCTAAAAATCTCTCCCATTTTATCTACCTCCTCTACAGCACAGTTATAATCACTATTGATTCTGCAAACTTTGTGAAAAGGTAAACCTCTATTGAGGGGTTCTGGAGGAAAAGTAGAGTATATTTATCTGTCAGTTTATTATAAATATTCCTGCTCAAATGACCATCCTGATCACAGATCATGACTTCTAAAACTTTTAACTATTCAGTTTTTAATTAAATGTGATTCACTGATACACTGGGGTATATCAACTAAGGAGAATGTTAGTGTCGTATATATAAATATATATATATCATTGATTATTGTTTATTATAAAATAGTAACTTAAGTTTCTCTGCAATCTGCTTGAGACAATTTAAATGTATGAAGCAAGCAAATGCTTTAGTATGATAATAATTGGTAATTGAGACACAAATTAATATGTATCCATGGCTTTGTTGAATTTGTTCTTAGGGTGAGGTTTAGAGTTAGGGTTAGGAGTTAGTATAATGTCAGATGAAAAGCTTTACATAGTAAAATGGTGGTGTGCACAGCCCTAATCATAAATCTTAACCCTAAGAATAAATTCCACAAAGTCTCAGCTCGCTACGATGTGCCAACTGCTGGCCATTGCACTGGCAGGGACATAATAGGAAAAGTCCACAAAATTCACTTAGGTAACCATAATTCACATTGCATTTTTATGTGAGAAAGACTCACTTGCAGATCCTACAGAAAGGTCATTAAATGGCTGCCCAAAAGTTCTCTATGTTTTGCCCATGACAAGAAAGAGGTCATGTAATAGTGATCATGCGATCACTACATAGCCAAGTGAAAATTATGGAAATGGTGTGGATTTGACACCTAGCAGACCGCTTGTAAATCTCACATAAATACAAAAATATATATATATATATATTTACATATATTTATTGTGTTTAATATATATATATCGTTACATTGAAACAAAGATTGTTAAATTTAATATACAACATTTTAAGTGCAATAACACTATGTGCAGTCATTCCAAAATTAAAATGTATACTTTGGATGAGTGGATAGTTGGAAATAACTAATAAAAAGAGAAATTAACTAAAATACCTACAGTATATCCTAAAGTTATGAAGACCTTGTGTTGAATATGGCAATAGCACAAACAATTTTTCCTATAACATTTAATAGAAATCTTTGAAGTCTTCTGAATTTATTTGAAGCCACACAATTCTTAATAATCTGTGCTATTTTATAAGTTATATTTTGTTTCTTAGGAATGAGTGGTGCTAATACCACATCCAGGGACAAAAAAAGGCCAGTGTTTATGGAATGTATCATAAATCTCTTTAGAGGTAGCATATAAAGGTGTAATGAAACTTGAAAAATAACAATCAATACTATCATAGCTCCTTGATTTTTTACAGATTAATGTAGGTTTCTCTAAATTCAATGTTCTTTAAAAGGCTGCTTGAAGTTCATTAGATAACAATTCATCTTTCAGCAGTTTTAGTGTATGTACTTCTGGTTTAGTCTCTAAAATATTTAGTTTTGCTGCAGTTTTTGCCACAGTCTCACAAATTTACCATATGGAATATTTTTCACCACATAAGCATGATGACCAGTAAACTTTCTTAAAACTGTATTCACAGCATCAGATTTTTAGTAAGCTTTAGTGTAGCAGATACTATTTTCAACAAAGATCATAAGGTCCAAACATTATTTTTCAGTGGAATGTGCAGGAAGTAAATCAAATGCTTATAGAATTCTGATTTAAACTACCAACAAATCTTTCAAAAAATCAAGGATACATAGTTACATAGTAATTGAGGTTAAAAAAAATAATTTTAGTCCGTCAACCTTTTAAGCTCACCTCTGATCTGCAAAATGTAGATTATTTGTTAATTGATCCAGAGAAACGCAAACAGAAAAAAACAAAAAAAAACAAGTGAAACTTTGCCAATCGTCTCAAAAAGCAAAAGAAAATGAATTCATTCCTGAGCCCAGATGCTTGCAATCAGATTCCTCTCTGGATCAACGATCCCTCTCTCTAATTAACCAGGATAACCCTGAATGCCCACTTAATTAAAAATATATCCAGTCCCTTTTTAAAGTTAGCTATCAAATCCACTGTCACCACCTCCTTTGGTAGAGAATTCCACAGATTAACTACCCTTACTGTAAAGAACCCTTTTCTTTCTTTATGGTGGCATCGTTTTACTTCTACCTCAAACTATGTCCTCATGTTAGTTGAAAACCCCTTGGCATAACAAGCTCACTTGACAAAGCTTTATACTGACCCTGGATATATTTATAAAAGGTAATCATATCTCCTCTTAGACACCTTTTTTCTAGAGAAAAAAAGTTTAATTAGGTTAGTCTTTCTGCATAACTCAGTCTCTCCATTCCCCTTATTAGTTTTATAGCCCTTCTCTGTACTTTTCCAGCTCTAAAATGTCCTTTTTATGAAGTGGTGCCCAAAAGTGTACCTTTCCACATAAATAACTTGCCATTGATGAATCTAGACTATAGCACCACATTCATCACCAAGTTTGCCTGATTCCAAATTTTATGAAATTCCCCAAATCCCAGGAAAAGATTAGAAAAACTTGGGACGAACCTGGTGTCCATAGCTATACACAGCAATTATCATTATAACAAAATAATTGTGTCCGATTGAATGAAGAATAAACTCCTGTTACTTAATAGACAGTGTACCATCCTGAGCTAGAAAGCATTTTACAGAGCAAATCCTCAATTTATGCTCTATGCTGATAAAAATCCACTTTGGTTCCCAAATGACATTATTGATTGTTTCAAGTACATTTATAGAGTTTCAGTTGTGAGACTAGACTTTAGCCACCAATAGCTAAAAAATAAATCTACATAGCAAGATAGATTTTCTGTCAAATTTCCAATACCTAATATTATGGATCTCCCTGGTGGAGTTACCAAGGTCTAAATCACCATGGGTATATAATATTAATCAGAAACCACCGGTTACTTATTATATAGAAAAAGTATTATTGTTTATTGAGTATATTCCCTCCAGAGTTTGCCTCATATATTATATTGTTACTGTATTGTGGGATCATAGCAAATCGTCTAAGACTGAGAATCCGATAAGATTCTATTGGCTTCCTTAATATACTTACTGGTCTGTAAACTAACAATCCCACTCTACTGATCTGCTGGTTTAATGGTGAGGTCCAAATTGAAAGATAGCTGTTTCAAAGCATAATTTTCATTTTTAGACAGGTTAAATATGTTTATTTTAAAAGAGGAACACAATTCCCTACAATCGTCCATCCCCAATTTATAGAATACTTCTATAAGTGGACCTCTAGACTGGATAGTTTTAAAAGGGTTTAGATTTGAATGACGCATGATCCACTGTTGAAATACATACAGTATATTGACATATTCAGCCATTTTGAGTTCCCACCTTACTTGAGATATACTTACAGAGTCAGCAAATATCAGATCCTGATTATGATTTTCGCTATCTACTGTATGGACATCATTTGTGCTGGAAGATAATAAAAAATATCCAACAAATATTCAATTTCTGAATCCCCTGAATGTGTTCAAGTATATTGTTCTCTTCTACTTTAAAATCATCCTTCACATTAGAGTACATATGGCAAAAAAAAAATTTGTATCCTGAGAAAAATCTTTGTTGAGTTTCCCATTCTTTATCTAATTTCCTGCCTTACTTACTTTAATCAAGGTTCCTTTTAAGTGTTCATTTTCCCTTGTAGATGGGGCAAATGATAACCCTTTAATTAGGGGTCTGATCTCAACAGGAGAAATACTGTACTTAGAACATTTATAAATGTACCTACTTGGATCTTTTTTTCTTTTCTGATATTTCCTCTTTTGAACAACAAAGTTAGACACATCCAATTAAGAAATTGTGAGTTACAGTCGCCCGTAATGGGGGCCGTAAGTTAATTTGCTATTCAACTGGCATTTTTTTGCGAGGCCCAAACAGCCTACGTGCTACAGGCTTGAAATCCTTGCGAAAACTTTGATCTGTAACGTCCGCAAGAGGTACTCTCACTAAAATCGCAAATCGCTATTCAATTGTTACAATTTTGCAGGCCCGCAAATGTTTTCACACCCGTAAATGGCAGATGTAGAAGAAAATCCTACAAGTACTAGAGAGGACTTGCTAAGGGGTTAAAGACATGTCCGTAGCACTGTAAATGCAAATAAAAAATCAATACTGCACTGTAAACGACGGGGAAATTGATGAAAGACATTAGACTTAATTGCACAACAGTCTCAAGCATGCAAATCGGCAATCAAAAATATTTTTTTTAATGTTTCAATTCGGGGTTAAATCTATCTCAGCAATCAACGACTTAATACATTTCAGGCCACCCACATGGACTAGAATGGCCCACCGTCTTCAGCTTGTGTGCTGAAGTCGTGCCGACTTATGGGCGCAGACAATTGGACTGTACAGAAATGAGCGCTGCACTAGAAGCTCTAACGCGCAATAGCTCGTACCCTACCAGCTTCTGTTCTCTCTGTCGAATTAAAGACATCCCTTAAACCCCTGTAATAAAACCCTTACACTGCCTATATTAAAACCCGTACACTAACTATACTAAACTACTACACTACCTATACTAAACTCTCTGTCCCTTGCCTGTACCCCTGCCTGTTCCCTCCGCCTTCTTCTACCCACTTGTTCTCTCCTCTCTGTCACCTTCTTCCCATCCACATTTGTTTCCTACGAGCATTTCCCATAGGAATCAATACATATTTAAATAATTTGTTCTGAGCCCCAGAACTTTCTCATTTTATTTTGAACTGATGGAGTTGTTTCTTGATAAAAAGATCTTAAAACTAAACAGACAAAGAAAAAAGAAAAAACAATAATTCGATCAAATTACATAGAATTTAACTTCACTTTAAATGGCCAGTTAATTCAGCACAGTTTGCATCACACCATTGTAAACATCTCCTAAAAGCATGCTGAAATAGTTTGGGAATTTTTTAAATGAGTGCATAACTCACATAAAATCAAATTTGTACTTAGATTTGTTGATATGCCTGAAAGATGTCCCCCTGAGTTCTCCGCTGCTAACAGAAGGGGGGCTGGGTCTTCCTTCATTACTGCAACCAATCAGGCTGCAGGGGTGTGTGGAAAGTCTTTTGACTGATAGTGGGCCTCATTCACTTGCTACGTTTTTGGCATTAGTAGCTCCATGGAGAAGCATCGGGTTACGAGCCTTGTGCTGCGATCCCTTGCAATTTTCTCAATCGCAGCTTACTTCCGTCAAAACATTTATCTTGCGTGGCCACAATAAATCACAATTCGCTGTTTAATTGCTACGATCACCGTTCCATCAAGCCCGTAAATCGCTAAAATTGAACCACAGCTTACTTACACCAAAGAGGTCCCGCAACGGTCTTACTTACAAAACGTAGCACTAATTAAGCAAAGAAAAAAGCCATCCTGTACTTTTATTAGAAGTGAAAGTGATTTTAGGTCTTAGAATTAATAGCAGAACATTCCCCTACTCTCAAATCGGCAAATCTAAATAGTTTATTTCATGTTAAATTTTCATCAGAAAGTCCTACAGGTTTCAACCTCCAAGCCTGTAGAACCTTTGAATTATGACAGAAATCTAACATGAAATAAAGTAGTTATTTATGATGATTTGAGAGATTGTGAATGTTGTGCTTTTAATTCTAAGACCTAACATCACTTTCTCCTTTAATAAAAGTACAGGATGCCTTTTTTATTTGCTTAATTAGTGCTATATTTTGAAAGTAAGACCTTTGCAGTCCTACGGGCTTAAATGACCTCCAAGCCCGTAACTCGTTACTCGCGTTCGCAAGCCAGTAACTCGTGGTTCAACCCCGCAAACCCGGAGCACTGTAAATGCAAATATAAATTCAAGACAGCACTGTAAAGCACTGTAATGATTGGGAGCACAATGGGTGACATGAGGATTAAAGGCACAATATTCTCAAGCTGGCACATCGCCACTATACAATACTTTATTTCACATTTAATTTCTATACAAAGTCCTACGGGCTTGAATACCCTCCAAGCCCGTAACTCGTTAATCAAGCCCGTCAGACTTAAATTAAACGTGAAATCAAGTATTGTATTGTTGCAATGTGCCAGCTTGAGAATAGTGCGTCTTTAATCCTCATGTCACTTATTGTGTACCCCATCATTTACAGTGCTTTACAGTGCTGTCTTGAATTTATATTTGCATTTACATTTCTCCATGTTTGCAAGCTTGAAACATGAGTTACGGCCTTGCGGCCACAATCCTGTTCAAGCACTCAAGTGCTTACGACTGATAACATGATTTGCTATTGGCCGTAAATAGGACGCCCTCGCGGCGCAGGCCAATTGAATAGCAGCGTAGACGTAATGCTACGTGGGGCCGTAACCCGATCACAAGGAACGACTTGCGGCCGAGTTACGGACCCAAATTGAAAGAGGCCCAGTGCATGCCCAGGAGACATTTGACAGCACAGAGAGAGATGTTAAACCATTTGCCTTTGCCAGTCTGTGTCCGAAGAGATGATGCAAACCAGGTAGGTAAACTGTTGGACTGTTTTCAGCTTAGACTCGGCCAGTAGTGATGTGAGGAGGACAATATTATTCCTGAGGTGCAGGCTGGTGGAGAACTTCAGTCTTCTTCAAACTGACTTCTAGACCGAAGAGTTCGGCAGCCTCAGCGAAGCAAGATGTCATTTGCTTCAGAGCTATTGCCGTATAGGAAGCAAGGGTAGTATCGTCGGCGAAGAGTAGCTCTCTAACGAGTTGTACCACTGTCTTGGTATGGGCCTTTAGTCGCCCCAGGTTGAGCAGACTGCTGTCTGTGTGGAATTGGATGTAGAGTCCATCCTCAACATCAAGGTCTGTTGTAGCCCTTTGCAGCATCGTACTGAAGAATAGCGTGAAAAGGGTGGGTGCAAGGACACATTCCTCCTTTATGCCAAATTTATTGTAAAGGGCTCAGATAGGTCGCTGTTGTGCCTAACTTGGTCACGCTGGTCTTCGTGTAGATGGATGATCATGTTGAGGAACTTGGGAGGACATCCTATATGTTCCAGGATTTACCACAGACCCTTCCTGCTCACAGTGTCGAACTCTTTGGTAAGGTTGACAAACCTCACATAAAGTCCCCTGTTCTGTTCTCTGCCTTTCTCTTGAAGTTGCCTGAGAACAAAAAACATGTCAGTGGTGCTCCTGTTGGCTCTGAAGCCTCACTGACTCTCGGGGAGGAATTCTTCTGCGATAGTGGGCACCAGTCTGTTGAGGAGTACTCTTGCAAGGATTTCCCTGCGACAGAGAACAGAGTTATCCCCCGGTAATTGGAGCAGTCTGAATTTTCTACCTTCTTCTTGTACAGGGTAATGATGAATGCAGTTTGCCTTGGCACCAGCAGCAAACAAAGAGCTCATGGAGTTTAGCGTGAAGTGCTGAGCCCCCATGTTTCCAGAACTCAGCTGCTCAATAGCTTTTACAGTCTCTTAGAGAGTAGGGATTTCATCCAGTTCGGTTTTCATTGGTTGTTGTGGAATGAGATGGAGCACTGAGACTGTAACTATGCGGTTGGCAAAGAATAGATTCTGAAAGTGGTCAGACCACTGGTTGAGAATCAATGCCTTGTCTGTAAGGAGTGTTTGACCGTCTGCACTGCGCAATGGGCTTTGGACCAGGTGTGAAGGGCCATACACAGCCTTCAGGGCTTCATAAAACCAATATTCCAATGAGCAGTCTGTGTCAGTGGTGATGTCTCTTTGCTTTTTAGTGTAATGTCTGGAATGAACTCATAATAAACTCTTGTACTTTAAAAAAATATGTTTTGAATATTATTTTTTTCTATACAGGATAGATAGATAGATAGATAGAGACAAATAGATAGATACACAAGCACACACACATATATATATATATATATATATATATATATATATATACAGTATATATATATATAGTAAATAAATAGTACATTTGAATGTCTAAAACACAATAAAAAAAGTATTTCCTGCCTCATCAGCGTCTGGCCGGTTCATAACTTGCGTGGTAGCTTTTGTGAGAAGGTAGTTTACCACAAAAATCATTTAATTTATGTTGGGCAAAAGATCAATAGAAGCCCTCCACTGTACACTAGTACACATTTGTGTTCACATTTGAATGTCTAAAACAAGTTAACCTCCTAATGGGTAATCCTGAGTGTGACTCTGGGTTAATTTTAATGACCTAAATCGGTAGCCCTGAGCCACGCTCGGGGTTACTGCATGGAGGATCTGGAGGGGGCCCAGTACTGCCATATTTGCCTGTGCCCCCTCAGCTCACTATTCCCTCTCATCCCTCCTTCCCCCTGATCATCCTCCTCATGCTTCCCCCATTAAAATCCTCCTCCTCCTTCCCCTAGTTAACCTCCTCCTCCTTCCCCCCTTAGGATCCTCACTTCCCCCTGATCATCCTCCTCACTTCCCCCTCTCCCCTTACTTGAAATCAGATAAGCTGCCTCCTCATCTCTCCCCACGCAGCCTGTTTTCTGTCAGTGAAGTGACTGGTATAAGCGAAGTGAGGAGGATGATCAGGGGGAAGTGAGGAGCAGGATCCTAAGAGGAGAAGTAGGAGGAGGATCATAAGGGGGGAAGGAGGAGGATGATAAGGGGGAAGGAGGGAGGAGGAGAAGGGGGAAAGGAAAGATAAGGGGGAAAGGGAGGATAAGGGGAGAAGATAGGAGGAGGTTATGGGGGAAGGAGGAGGATGATAAGGGGGAAGGGGATGATGATAAGGGGGAAGGGCGGAGGAGAAGGATAAGGGGGAGGGAGGATAAGGGGAAAGGGAGGAGGAAAGGAGGTGGGAAGGAAGATGATGATAAGGGGGGAAGGAGGAGAAGAATGATTAGGGGGAAAGGAGGGAAGGGAGGAGGAGGAGCATAAAGGGGAAGGAAGAAGGTGTATGATAAGGGGAGGAGGATGATAAGGAGGTAAGGAGGGAGGAGGATGATAAGGAGGGAGGAGGAGGATAAGGGGGAGGAGGAGAAGTGTGGAGGAGAAGGGGGGGCAGAGATGAGGATAAGAGGTAAAGGGCGGTATGATTGTCAGTATTTTTTTATGTACGGCTTTAACATTCTAAATACTGACATAATAATACCCCAGTGAATGTTAAAAAACGGATTTCCTGCTCAGATTTTGAGAAATACAGTTATTACACTGCACTCCGGGAACCAGGGCATGAAAATGTGCCCACAAAGGCTCTGCTCTTGTAATCCAATGCTATTTTAAAAATTGCTTACTTTAAGCATATGTCTGGGGTATTACACAGCTTCAAGCAAAGCTCAGGTTGGATTATACACAAGCCAGGTAACCTACATATGTAAAGATTTTTCACAAACACACTCACATATATATATTCAAACGCACACACACATACAGTATATAAATACATACATATACACACTCATATACACATACATATACACATCAGTACATAAGTACAAATACACACATACAAATATACACAAACACATATACATAAATACATACACACACAAATATACATGTACTCACATATTTATAAAGACATACATGTAAACACATACATATACACACAAACACATATATATCTGCACACAAACATGTATGCATAAACACACACACTTATATACACATATACCTATACATACATACACACTCACGCATACATGTACACACAGGCATATATACATACTTCTACACACAAGCACATATGCATGTAAATACACACAAACACATATAGAAATATACACACACATACAAATACACACATATATACATAAACCCTTACATACGTATATACATACATACATACACAAACAGACATACACACACAAATACATATATACACATATACATATATATATATATATATATATATATATATATATATATATATATACATATCACATATAATAGTTGTCAAACTACGAATCGTCGTCATGAAGCGAGGGACGCAGTTTGGTCCGCAGAAGGTGGAGGCATTACGGCGCATGAATTTGGAACAACACAACCCCGCATACTCCTTAACTCGCAGCACTTTGTCCTACGCCGCCTCAAAACACTAAGGCCCTCATTCAATTGCAATTTGGCCAATTGAATAGGGGTCTAAATAAGCACGTAGCATATTTTTTTAAAGAAGTTTTTAGTTAGCAAGCATCTATCCAAAAGCAAGGTTTTTACTAACTAAAAACTTCTTTAAAAAAATATGCTATGTGCTTATTTAGACCCCTATTCAATTGGCCAAATCGCAATTGAATGAGGGCCTAACAACACAACCCTGCATTGTTAACTCCCAGCACTTTCCCTACGGTGCCTTAAAACACCATACAATACTCCCACACACACCTTAACTTGCAGTTATTTACTCCTATGGTGCTTCAAACAAACCCACAAAACTCCCACACACAAACCTCAAGTCGCAGCACTTACTCCTACTACGCCACACACCACCGCACAAAACTCGCAGCACTTAGCTGATCATTCATAGAACACATTTTTGGGGGAAAATGCATGAAAACATATGTACATTTTGCACTGCACTTACATTTCACTGTTGCTGCTTAATTATTACATTGCTGTTATATTTATGTTTTCAGCCTTCATTATTAATGCAATTGTTTTTGTGTGCTGATGCATAGTTATTAATGTCCATGATTAATTATTTAATTAGTCATTTATTTTAAACATTTCAAAATTAAATGTGCTAAAATGCATCACAAAATAGGTAGATTTTACAGTGGAATCATATTTATCTGTTGATGCTCATTGACTCAAAGGAATAGGATCCTCAAACTGCTTAAATATTTACATCACTTTCTTACATTTGATAGTGCATTTACTTATATTTTGCATCTAAGACAATTAAACATCACGCTTTTTATTTTATTTCACAGTTTGATCATCTGGGCACTGACTACACAGAGGGGCGTTTGCAGCATTTGATCTGCAATGAGATTACCTTCAACGGTATATCATTTTTCAATATTTAAATTTATTTTAGTACATGCATGTATGACAAGGACAACAAGTACTTTCAATGATTCATACATTAATTCAAACAAAAACTTAAATATGATTTTTACATCTTTTGACAGATTTCTCACGTCACCACCTGCCTAAATACAGGAGTCACCTCTGCAGGAATCAACATTATAGAACATCAAATTCACAGGTATATGATTTTGTGATGACATTCTTTACAAATATAGCATTAAGTATTTATTTGCGTTGAGCAATGTTATTTAATACATTCATTCAAACAAAAAATTAAATATGATTTTTACATCTTTTGACAGATCTCTCACGTCTCCACCTGCCTGAACACAGGAGTTGCCTGTGCAGGATTTTACATTATAGAACATCTACTTCACAGGTATATGATTTGGTGATGACATTCTTTACAAATATAGGATTCAGTATTTTTTAGAGCCCATGGATGACAGATATTGCATAATTAATTTAAGTCATTTATTTTAACAAATGTTGAATAACTACAAGAAAAAAATAAGGAATACATATATACTTAGCTATTGATGTTTGAAATAATTACACTTTTTCATCATATCTTGATTTATTGATTAATTACGCATCATATCTTCATATATTCATTAATTTATGTAGTACCAAAAATAAAAAAGCCTTTCACACCAATCTATACTTAGCTATTTCCGTTTCTCCTTCTTTACAAAAACATGTTTACAGGTTGAGATTTTTCAGTCATAACACTTTTACATAATTTTATTCATGTGTATTCTTTCATTCATTAATTCATCATTATTTTAATTGTCTAACAGGGATAGGACCTTAGAAGCGGTTAAATATTTAATTTCATGTATTATATTAGGTCACTTTTTAACCTTTTAAAATGCTTTTAACATATATTTCTGATTAGGATTTACGTTTGCTATGTATGCCAATTAAAATGCATATTTACAAAATCTTGATGTCATTTTACAGATCTATCATCTCTGCACCTCCCTGAACACAGTGATGTGTGCAGTATTGCAGTTGATATCACATCTAATTGACAGGTATAATTCTTGATGACATTATTGATACAAACAAAATTAACAGCCTTATTATATTGCAAGTTGCCCTATTAAATACAGCTCGATATAACCACATAGCATATTTTGCAACACAACTACTTACTTACTGAAGACCTTGCTTTTAGAGAGACGATAACTAACTACAAACTTACATAACCAAAATATGTTATGTGGTTATATAGAGCACTATTCATTTCGTTAAATCGCAATTTAATAAGTCTCTGTTTTTTCATCAACATTATTCACAGGTTGTCATTTATTAAAAAATATATATATGAAAACACATTTATCTTTACATGAATGAGAATTAAACTTCAGATGTTTATTCATGACAATCTATAGTTTGATAATAGCTCTTTTGTGTAGCTCTTCTTTAGGAACACATGATTACATGCTTATGTTTTTGCATTCATCATAGAGAGAGACACAGAGAGAGAGAGAGAGAGAGAGAGAGAGAGACACACAGAGTGAGAGAGAGACGACAGAGAAAGACGACAGAGAAAGACGACAGAGAGAGACAGACAGAGAGAGACAGACAGAGAGGCACACAGACAGAGACAGACACAAAGAGACAGACACACACACATAAAAAGAGAGAGACAGACACACACACATAGAGCGAGACAGACAGACACACAAACACACACATAGAGAGAGACACACACACACACACACAGACACATAGAGAGAGAGACACACACACAGAGACACACACACAGACACATAGAGAGAGACACACACACAGAGACACACACAGGGACACACACACAGAGAGACACACACACAGAGACACACAGAGACAGACACACACACACAGACAGACACACACACACAGACACACACACAGACACACACAGATACAGACACACACACACAGATACAGACACACACACAAACACACAGATACACACAGACACACACACACAGACACACAGACACACACAGAGACATACACACACACAGAGATACACACACACACACAGAAATACACACACAGATACACACAGACACAGCCAGAAACAGCCAGACACACACAGTCCGACACACACAGCCAGACACACACAGACACATACAGCCAGACACAGAGACTGCCAGACAAACACATCCAGACACACACAGACACACACAGCCAGACACACACAGCCAGACACAGACACTGCCAGACACACACAGGCACACATAGACACACACAGCCTGACACACACAGACACACCAGACACAAGCAGACAGACACACACAGCCAGAGACACAGGCACACAGAGACACAGACACCCAGAGACACAGACACCTACAGACACAGACACTCACAGACACAGACACCCAGAGAGACAAACACCCAGAGAGACAGACAGAGACAGATTACCATTATTTTTTGTAGAAATATATGACAGGTTAAAAAATATGTGTAATGAAACAAATGCAATTCTTACAACTCTATTTCCAATAACAGCTTACAATGGCTGAAAATGCAGAAGATAAGAAAGAATATAAAAGAAGAATGTCAAGGGAAAGGAAGCAGAGATGGAGAGATGCACAGACCCCTGAAACAGACCCCCACAACATTTAAGAGAAGAAGATCGACAGAGACTTCTAAATAAAAGAAAAATGGCTAAAAAAGCACAAAATGAGTCTGCTGGAGATTCAATGAAAAGGAAAAGTAAACAAAAAATGTCTGTAAAAGATTCTCTAATGACCCTATTTTGCCTCCTGACACCAATGTTGATAGAGGTGACAACAATATAGATATAGAAAGTTCAACTGAGATCTATATTGAGGAAGGTCTTGATAGTCCTTTATTTAGAGCACTAACAGTAGACACTCATTATTGTGGATTAATGAATGGGGTTTGTCAGTTTTGTGGGGCCTATCATTTTCTGAAAGAAAGACCAACTGATGGAGAGTTTATTAGTTTCTGTCAGAAAGGAAAGGTAAGACTTCCAGAAAGACACACATTTCCAGAATATTTAAAAAGTATCATGAGTGATCCTACATTTCCAAACTACACCAATTTTAAGAAAAGTGTTCGGTCTTATAACAGTGCAATCTAATTTGCTTCAATGGGTGCAACATTAGCTGAAAATATCCCAGGACATGGTCCTTACTGTTTTAAAGTCCAAGGACAAATATACCACCGGACTTCACATTTACACCCAGAAACAGGAGAACAAAGGAAATGTGCACAGTTATATGTCCTTGATACAATGGAAGCTGTGGAACAACGAATGATGCTTCCGGAAAATAAACAATGCTTACCCATAGTCTTTGAACAGCTTGATAACATTATGGCCAACAACCCATATAGTAAAGCATACAAAAAATTAGCTGAGGTTGAAAAAGAACAACTGGCACATGCGCAAAGACATCAATTGCCAGTGCCAAGAGTAAGTATGTACTAAGCAGTAATTTGGATCCTATGACATATCCCATTTTCTTTCCAAATGGGGAGCCAGGATGGCAAACAAAATTACATTTGAAAAGTTATCCCAATAGTAAAGTTTGTGTTAGAAACAATATTTCCATGCTGGAATATAAAGTGGCACAAACTGCTGTCCGGGATCATTATAATCCCATTTTATGTGGGGGTAAGCTCACACAACAATGGAACATTGATTCCTATCTAAGTCGGAGCAAATAATCTAAATTTTGTAAAGTTTCAACAAAACAAGCTTTGAGTAGAAAAATATTGTGGATTGATGGATTATGTCGCTGAATTGGCTGCAAACAAAGACATTCCTGCTGGACGAGCAATGATTTTGTCATCCTCTTTCCAAGGATCTCCTCGCAATTTGCGAGAAAGATACAATGATGCCATGGCTATTGTCACTAAATATAGCAAACCAGATTTATTCATTACATTTACATGTAATCCACAATAACCAAAGATAAAAAAAATGTACTGCTTGGACAAACTACTTCTGACCGACCAGATTTGGTGGCAAGAGTATTCAAAATAAAACTCAATTCATTAATTCATAATATAACTAAAGCAGACTTATTTGGAAAATGTGTGGCTTTTGTTTATACCATCGAATTTCAAAAAAGAGGATTGCCACATGCACACATACTTTTAATCTTGCAAGAAAAAGATAAATTGAATACGGCAGACAGAGTGGATTCAGTCATTACTGCTGAACTGCCACATCCAGAGAAACATTCCAAACTTTATGAGATTGTAACTCATAGAATGATACATGTGGAGAGATCAATCCAAATTCACCATTTATGGAAAATAAAAAAATGCATAAAAGAGTTTTCAAAACTATTTCAATTGCAGACTTATGTTAATTGTGATGGATGCCCTTTGTATAAAAGAAGAGAAGGACAAACAGCTGTTATCCGTGGTCAAAAGGCTGATAATAGATATGTGGTTCCATACAATCCACATTTGCTGATGAAGTACAATGCACATATCAATGTGGAAGCTTGCACTTCTATCAAATCCATCAAATATGTGTATAAATATATATATATATATATATATATATATATATATATATATATATAAAGGATATGATGCAGCAACTGTTGTTGTGCAAGGTGCACAAAATAAAAAAGACAATCCCATTTTACATGACAAACTTTCATCTTATTTAGATGCTCGCTATGTAAGTGCTCCAGAAGCAATGTGGCGTCTTCTCAAATTTGAGATGCATGATTGGTCACGTGCTGTGTATCGATTAGCTGTCCATTTGCCACAAAGTCAATTTGTTTGCTTCATTGCAGGCAATGAAAGAAATGCTTTAGCACAAAGTGAACATAAAGCAACAATGCTTACTTCTTGGTTTCAATTAAATTGTCAGGACACTCAGGCCAGACAATTTTTATACATTGACATTCCAAATCACTATGTATTCATAAATGGTGAATGGAGACAATGAAAGAAACATAATTATAAAATTATCCCAAGAATATAACGTCATTCCACGAGACATTGAACTTTTCAGTTTAAGATTACTTCTTTTAAATGTTCCCGGTGCACAAAGTTATAAACATTTAAGCACAGTCAATGACATAGTTTATGATACTTTCCAGTTAGCTGCAAGACATCAAAACTTTCTGGCAGATGTTACAGAATGGGAGAGATGTCTCGAGGAAGCAGCACTATGTCAAATGCCAAAGCAAATGAGAGAACAATTTGCTTTCATTTGCATCTTTTGCAATGTACCAGATTCATTAACTTTGTGGGAAACATTTAAATTACATTTGTGTGAAGATTTCCTAAAAAGTTACAATAAGACCATTGCACAATTGAAAGCATTAATGGAAATACAGGAAATCTTTCTTTGTCATGGATCAAATTGTGCCTGATCCAGGAAATATAGATGAAATTAACTTTGATGACACTGACATTGAATACCAAAAAACACAAGAAAAAATTGGAACTTTAAATTCATTGCAATTGGAAGCATTTAACGCCATCACAAATGCAATAGAAGACGACATGCTCAAAGAGCGTTGTTTCTATTTGGACGGCCCTGGTGGATCAGGAAAAATGTATCTATATAATTTGCTGATGAGTTGCATTCGAGCACAGGGTCAAAAAGCACTGCCATTTGCAACCACTAGAATTGCCTCACTTTTGTTAGAAGGAGGTAGAACTGTGCATAGTGGATTTAAACTGCCAGTTCCCATTCTGGAAACATCAGATATTCAAATGAATTCATTACAAGCAAAAAATTGCACAAGATAAAATTAATTATAATAGATGAGGCAACTATGATGTCATGTCATGCCCTGCAATGTATTGATCGATTATTAAAAGAAGTTATGGCTAATGATTTGTCATTTGGTGAAAAGGTGATGTTGTTAGGAGGAGATTTCAGACAAACATTACCTGTGGTGCCACATGGCAATTGGACTGACATTGTCGAAATGTGTATAAAAAGAAGTAAGCTGTAGAAAATATTTACACACCTTAAATTAGAAGTAATTATGAGATCTGAAGGCCAAAATCAATTCAATGATTGGCTTATTCAGATGATTTCAAAAGAACCACTAATTTTGACAATCTTCCTCAATACCTTCAATAATGAGGATTACTCAGACATTGCAAGCAAACTCATATTAACATCCAAAAATATAGATGCCTTAAATATAAACAACGAAATATTAAAATGAATCAATGCACCTCAAAAAAACTATTACAGTGCAGATTCTGTTCTGACTGATTGTAGATAGTGATGCAAACTTTACTATGGAATTTATTAATTCTTTAACTCCCTTTGGAATGCCACCAAATATTTTGCAACTTAAAAAAGGGGCATTTGTAATGCTACTGAGAAATATGAATCCCAAAAAAGGACTTTGTAATGGGACCATATTAATTGTGAAGGCTTTAAAAGATCATTTTATTCATGCAGAAATTATGAATGGTACACATAAAGGCGAACCAGTTCTTATACCAAGAATTGATCTGGCTCCAATTGATTTGCCTTTTGTCCTTCAAAGGAGACAATTTCCCATTATCATGGCATTTGCCATGACCATTAATAAATTCCAAGGACAAACTTTTAAGTTTGTGGGTATTTTTTTACAGAAACCTGTATTTGCGCATGGCCAGCTCTATGTTGCATTTTCAAGATGCAACAATCCAGAGGCAATTAAAGTTTATATTGAAGAAAACCCAAGGTGATTTATTGGAGGATGGATGCATTTTTAGCAAAAACATTGTGTACCATGAGGTTCTGTAAACATAGAGAACAGTGGTTTTATTTCAAGAATAACATTTTACGGTATGTCACTCAGACTCATTTTAGAGGACCACTATTCCACTAAGGAAACTCTATAAAATGGCAAAAAATATAAAGAACAGTGGTTATACACCATGGACGAACTTTTATGTCTGGCGGTCTCTTTTTAGATGACCACTTTTTTGCATAGGAGACAACAACAAAAAGTGAAAAAAAAAGACAAAGTAACATATTGGAATGTGTTAGAAGTTACCTTTTTGCATGATTGGCCCCACAAAACAATTAGGTAGCATTTTCTGTACAATTCAATGTTAAATGTTAGTATTTTAATCTACTATTTGACACGTTAAGATTGTATTTTAAAATTGTGCAAAGTTGTTTCATTGTATATAATTAAGGATTTATGTTAGTAGGATAAACATTTTTTAATTATTTGAAATGTATAATTGAATACAGGGAGTAATCTGATTTCCAGTTAATGGGGTCAGGAAGGAATATTTCCCCCCCCCCCCCTTTGATACAATTGGCTAATTTTCAATTAGGGTTTTTACTTTTTGCCTTCCTCTGGATTTAATACCTATGTGGTTTACCAGTACTTGAAATAAAAGTTGCATGTTACAAAGCATTATGTAAAGGTTGCAAATACTTATTCAGAGAAAGTTGACCTATTCTTATGTTATTCATGCATACCTCTGAATTAAAATTGTTATCTAAATACACACCATTAAATAAAGGATCAAGACTACTATATAAGTGGAATAAAAGATTTTTTATTATTATTCAGATAAATGGAAGTACCTTAGTATTATGTATTGCATCATTTACAGCTATCCATTAACACCCAATATTCTATTCAACTAGGAAATTGCTCTTCAAAAATGACCGGAATAAAATTGTTAGGCTGACAATGCTGTTTGCCACACAATGTGAGGCTTTTGCTCCTCTGAGCACCATTTGCGTGGCGTGCGCTGACTTTGGTTTTATTTTCAAAGTCCTGCGTGCCTGGCGTTGTTCAGGAGTTAGTGTCTTCACCGTCGCGTATTTTCTAAATCCCGCGTGCCTTGCGATGTTCATCTAAGTGTTACTGTCTTCGGCGTTGTGTATTTTCTAAGGTCTGCATGCCTGGCCTTGCTAAACCTTGTTTTCATCCTTTTTTAGAATTTTTACTTTTTTTCGGCCGCCATCCCCCCCCCCCCCCGATTATTGATCGTTAAAAAGACAAAACATGCCTCAAATTAACTTGCAACGTCACTCACAGGCTCCCTGGCTCTCCCCCTTTGCTGTGTGTGATTGTGTAATTTAATTTCAGGCATATTTGGGTGTTTTTGCAGGCTTTTCCAGTTCAGCCCCGCAGTCCATCTACGTTCTTCGGGTCTTAAGTCATATGGGCTGAATTTTTGCGTCCGTCGTAATGTCCAGGGGCCTCGCGATGAGGCCTCATTGCAGCTAAGTCCCGCGTGTCTTGGGATGAGCGCCAGCTAAGTACCGCGTGTCCAACCCTCCAATGAGCGCCTTCCCCATGTGCTTCAACTGCTTGCCTCGCTTTGCGAGGCTTGCAGTGCAATGAGCTCCTTCGCAGCTCATTGCAGCCTAAGTCCTGCATGTCTCAACTGCTCATCTCGTTTTGCGAGGCTCATAGTGAAATGAGCGCATTTAGCGATCATTGCAGCCTAAGTCCTGCATGCCTCAACTGCTCGACTTGCTTTGCAAGGCTCGCAGAGCAGTGAGCACCAAAGGCGCTCATTGCAGCCTAAGTATTGCTTGAGGCGGTCCACGACTCGCCTCACTTTGCAGTACGACAACTGTCGGTGATACAGCAGAAAAAGATTTTATTATCGAGATAGATATCCTACTATATACACATATGCCAATAAATGTCCACTGTAATGTGGATAAATAATTAAAATAGAGTACCATTGAGTAAACATATCAATATACATGCCACCCTAAAAAGGCATAAGAAACTACACAGAGGTATTCAGACATATATGAACCATCAGCAGAAATATCAAAATTATTACAGGTTAGAGCCAGGGCTAAGGACACAAAAACAGGACCAAATCACTGCATAAAGCACAGTAATCACAGTCGCCCATGCTGTGAACAATGTCAATGCGCTTCTAAGTTTCCTTTCCTTATACCCAGTGTAACTTTCTCTAGGATCCAACAATGTAGCGTGGGTTTAGATGCGCGTTTATTCAAAAAGTGTTTAGCCACTGAGGTAAGTGTATTGCCCTTGGTAGTATCCAAGGGTCCATTCTTGATGTTTCTGAGATGTTCTCCTACCCCTTTTCTGATTTACTAAGTGATCATACTCCCATAATAAAGATTATAATAAAGGCACTGTAAAAAATACACAACACAGTGGTTGCTACAACTATAAAAAAAAAAGATTAACCACTTTCCCATGTCTGTCAACCATATTGGGCACTTGGGTCATACAGCTGCAGACACTACAGTGTCCACAACTAAGTATACCATTAGGGAGAGAACCTAAGGTTTTTTGAGTTTTAGAGAAATAGCTAGCCACCAACCAGTCTTTTAAAGTTTGAGATCCTGCCAACTCAGATCTATCCTGTCACCTAGGAGATTATTAAGAAACATATCAGATTTCAGAACAGCCAAGTGTTTTTTTAATATCTTCGACACATCTTGCCCCTGATTTTTAAAAGTGCAAACAAATCTAATGGTTTCAAAATTACCTGATTTTTTATTTTTCGGTACAAGTAATTGATCTTTTTGTGTGTGTAATGCAGAGTTATATGCTTTTTTTCAGGATAGTATTACAATATCCTCTCATTTTAAGTCTATTACGCAGTTCCAGTTCCTTAGCTCTATAACTTAAATATATTTCGTTTAGAACAGTTTCTATGAACTCTCAAAAACTCCAGAGTTATGTAAAGTACTGTTGGTGGACGTTACCTTTCTGTTTATATCAGTACTGACTGTCCCTTATATATCTTTTTAAATTGTTATCTTTAAGAAGTCTACAGAAGCCAAATCCCAGTGAGAAGTAAGTTTAAGATTCAACTTGCTATTTTTACAAAATACTCCAAAAAAAATTCAAGATCTTGAGAAGTACCATCCCAGATAAAAAAGATATTATTTATATACTAGCGACTTGCCCGTCAAAAAATGACGGTCAATACAATTTAAATGTTGTGAAATTTGTTTGCAACACAAAATGAGTCACCTACATTTGTCCCTTTTTTTTTTCTAAAAATAAAAACACATAAGTTTTTTTAACTTTTAATTTTTTTAACTTTCAACTTATATTTCCCAAACATTAAACTTTGTAACATGCAACTTGTATATGAAACATTCGTTCAACATTTTGTTAACAATACTAACACTTTTCAATACATATTTATCACTGAGTAACTGCGGACTTTATTAACTTAAGTAAGAGTAAGTAAATTGTTTTAACAATAACATGCTTTTTATCATTTGTAACATATTTGTTAAACTCTTGTTAAACTAAATTAGCATTGAATCCAGAGGAAGGCAAACAATAAAAAACCCCTATTAAAACTTGTCCAATTGTATCAAAGAGGGAAAAAAATTAATTCCTTCCTGACCCCATTAACTGGCGATCGGATTTCTCCCTGAATCAATACTTTGTCTTTAAATAATACATTTCCAATTATTATTAAATACTTCAACTTTATGCTAACAATACATATTTGACTATATCACATATATATTTACCAAACTTTTTTAAACATTCCAAAAACACATATTTAACATCTGAAATTATAACTTCAAACAATACCATTTAACTCTTGTAAATTATGAAAAAATCAGTGAATTGTTTTGTGGGGCCAATCTTGTAAATATAAAACTTTGAACCCATTCCAATCTGTTTAAGGACATTTTTACTATTGTTTTTTTTTTTTTTTTTTTTTTTTAATTTAGTCCATTCTGCAAATATCACATAGATTTTCATAAGTGAAATAGTGGTACCCTATTTAAAGAGTCCCAGAGTACTTTAATTTAGTATTGGAAGTCAAACCACTGTTCTCTGTGTTTTTTTGTCCATTCTTTAGATGTTTTACTTGAAATGTTGTTTTTGTGCAATCATATTGAGTACCATAAAATGTTGGCATTAAAATGAAACCATTGTCCTCTATCTTTCCAACACCTCATAGTAGACAATGTTTTTGGTGTAAACACATCCATCGTCCAATAAATGACTTTGAGTTTTGTTTTCTTCAACATGCACTTTAATTTCTTTTGGATTAGTGCACCTTGAAAAAGCCACATAGAGTTGTCCATGTGCAAAAACTGGTTCCTTTAAAAAAATCCCAACTGACTTAAAAGTTTGTCCTTGGGATTTATTGATGGTCATAGCAAATGCCATGATAACTGGAAATTGTCTCCGTTGAAGGACAAAGGGCAAACCACTCTCACTTGGAGCTAAATCAATTCTTGGTATAAAAACTCGTTCACCTTTATGGGTACCAGTTATAATTTCTGCATGTATAAAATGATCTTTTAACTCATGCACAATTAATCGGGTCCCATTACAAAGTCCTTTTTTTGGATTCATATTTCGCAATAACATAACAATTGCGCCTTTTTTCAATTGTAAAATATGTGGGGGCATTCCAGATGGTGTTAACGAATTAATAAATTCAATACTAAAATTCGAATCACTGTCTTTATCATCTGACAGAATAGAATTTGCACTGTAATAATATTTTTGTGGTGCATTGATGTATTTTAAAATTTCGTTATTTACATTCAAGGCATCGATATTTTTTGATGTTAATATCACTTTGTTTGCAATGTCTGTGTAATCCTTATTATTAAGAGTGTTTAGAAATATGGCTGATATGAGTGATTCATTGCAAACCATTTCTGATGGAATTTCAATGGTATCATTTGGTAAATGCTGTATTTCTGGATGTTTTCCATCTCCGATTTTAATGAGCCAGTCATTGAATTCATTTTGGCCTTCAGATCTCATATTTAATTCTAATTTGAGATGTGTAAATATTTGCCACAGTTTACTGGTCTTGATACATGTTTCAATGATCTCTGTTCTATTTCCGTGTGGCACAACAGGTAATGTTTGCCTAAAATCGCCTCCTAACAGCATCACCTTTCCACCAAATGGCAACTTATTATCCATTACTTCTTTTAAGAATCTGTCAATACATTGCAGTGCATGACATGACATCATTGTTGCCTCATCTATGATAATTAGTTACGTTAGTTTGAATTTTTTTGCTTGTATGGAATTGAGTCGAATATCTGACACTGATGTTTCCAAAATGGGAACTGGCAGCTTAAATCCACTATGCACAGTTCTACCACCATCTAAAAAAAGTGCAGCAATTCCAGTTGTTGCAAATGGCATAGCTATCTGACCCTGTGATCGAATATAACTCATCAAACAATTGTACAGATACGTTTTTTTCTGATCCACCTGGTCCGTCTAGATAGAAATACCAGTCTTTGACCATTTCATCATCTGTAGCATTTGTGATGGCATGAAATGCTTCTAACTGTAAATTATTTAAAGTTGCCAGTTTTTCTTGGGTTTTTTGTTTTTGAAGCTCAGTGTCATAATCATCAAAATTGATGTCATCTATAAGTCCTGGATCAGGTAAATTAAAACTTGCACAATTTTGATGTCTTGCAGCAAATAGGAATGTATCATAAACTATGTCATTCACTGTATGTAAATGCTCAAAACTCTGTGCACCGGGAACATGTAGCAGAAGTAATCTTAAGCTGAAACGTTCAATGTCCCTTGGACTGACGGTATAAATGCGTGGTATGATTTTCTGTGTATCTCTTCTTCGTTGTCGCCATAGACCATTTACAAATACATAGTGATATGGTATCTCTATGTATAAAAATTGTCTGGCCTGCGTATCCTGACAGTTTAATTTAAACCACGCAGTAAGTGTGGTATCTCTGTCTTCACTTTGATATAATGCAGTTCTTTCATTCCCTTGAGTAAAGCAAACCAACTGACTTTGAGGCAAATGTACAGCTAAACGATAGATAGCATGTGACTGATCATGCATCTCAAATTTCAAAAGGCGCCACATTGCTTCAGGAGCACTCACATACCGAGCATCTAAATAATTTGATAGTTCATCATGTAAAATTGGATTTTTGTTTTCATTTCCAGCTCCTTGTACAACAACAGTAGCTGCATCATATCCTTTGTATATATATTTATACACATACTTAATTGATTTAATCGAAGTGCAAGCTTCCACATTGATGTGTGGATTGTACTTGAGCAAATGTGGATTGTATGGAACGACAAATCTATTATCAACCTTTTGGCCACGGATAATAGCTATTTGTCCTTGTGTTCTTTTATACAAAGGATATCCATCACAATTTGCATAAGTTTGCATTTGAAATTGTTTTGGAAATTCTTTCGTACATTTTTTATTTTCCATACATGGTGAATTAGGATTCATCTCTCCACATGGGCCATGAATCATTCTATGTGTAACAATCTCCCAAAGTTTTGTATATTTTTCTTGGTCTGGCAATTGTGCAGAAATTACTGAATCCACTCTCTCTGCAGTGTTGAACTTGTCTTTTTCCTGCAGTATTAAAAGTATGTGAGCATGTGGCAGTCCTCTTTTTTGAGATTCAATGGTGTAAACAAAAGCCACACATTGTCCAAATAAGTGTGCTTTAGTGATATCATGTATTGATGAATTGAGTTTGATTTTGAATACTCTTGCCACTAAATCTGGTCGGTCAGAAGTAGTTTGTCCCAGATTCAAATTTTCCTTGATCTCTGGCCATTGTGGATTACATGTGAATGTAATAAATAAATCTGGTTTTCCAAATTTTGTAACAATAGCCATGGCATCATTATACCTTTCTCGCATATTGTGAGGAGATCCTTGGAAAGAGGATGGCAAAATAATTGCTCTTCCAGCTGGAATGTCTCTGTTGGAAGCTAAATCTGCCACATAATCCATTAATCCACAATACTGTTCTACTCGTAATTTATTTTGTTGATATTGAATGAAATTTAGATTATTGGCTTCAACTTGTAAATATGAATCAATAATCCATTGTTGAGTGAGTTTTCCTCCATGTAAAATTGGATTAAAACAATCACGGATAGCAGTTTGTGCCACGTTATATTCCAGCATGGAAATATTAGATCTAATACAAAGTTTAGTATTGGGATAACTTTCCAATTGTAATTTAGGTTCCCATCCTGGTTCCCCATTTGGAAAGAAAATGTGATATGTCATTGGATCTAAATTACAGCTTAATATATTGATGTTGATAAATGGTTGTTCTTCATTGCGTGGATATATTCTAATATCCCACTGAAAAGGTGGTTCACCATCTTCATTTTTAAACACTATGGCAACCTCATTTACAGTAGGTAAATTATATCTTCTTTGATCAGTGTTGTGATCTCTTTTTAACACCATATTGACTCTTGGTAGGCAATTGATGTCTTTTAGCATGTTCCTGTTGTTCTTTTTCAAGCTGTGCCAATTATTTGTATGCTTGACTATATGGTTTTTTTTGCATAATTTTTTCCAGCTGTTCAAAGACTATGTGCAAACACTGTCTATTTTCTGGAAGTGTCATTCTTTGTTCCACAGCTTCCATCGTATCTAAGACATATAACTGTGCAAATTTCCTTTGCTCTCCTTCTTGTGGGTGTAAATGTGAAGTTCGGTGGTATATTTGACCTTGAACTTTGAAACAATAAGGACCATGTCCTGGTACATTTTCTGCTAATGTTGCACCCACTGAAGCAAATTAGATTGCACTGTTATAAGACCTTATGCTTTGTTTGAAATTATTATAATTTGGAAATGTTGGATCACTCATAATGTATTCTAAATAATATGGAAATGGGTGTCTTAGTGGAAGTTTCACCTTTCCTTTCTGACAGCAACTAATGAAATTTCCGTCAGTAGGTCTTTCCTTTATAAAATTATAGGCCCCACAAAACTGACAAACCACATTAATTAACCCACAATAATGAGTATCTACTTGTACTGCAGTATTAAAAACATTGTCATGCATTTCTTCAACATAGATATCCGACCCACTTTCTATATGTACATTTTGTGTCTACATTTAAATTATTCTGCAAATTAGAATCATTGGACAATGGTTCACAGAGATGTTTTTGTTTACTTTTACGTTTCTTGGAAGCCCCAACACTTGCGGCTTTCTTACTCATCTTTCTTTTATTTAAAAGTCTCTGTCGATCTTCTTCTCGCAAGCGTTTTGAAGTTTCCGGTTTCTGAGCATCTCTCCACCTTTACTACCTTTCCCTTGCCAATCTTCTTTTGCGTTTAATTTTGTCTTCTCCATTCTCCGCCATTTTAATCTGTAATTGTAAATAGAGATGTAATTATTGTTTGTTCTTTGTTTTGTATAATTTTTTTTCCTTTTTGTACTGTTCGATTAAAGTAGATGAATAAACTAATAAAACATTTTCAATTGTTGCACTTTAGACTGAAAGAAATGAAACCATTTTTCAAAGTATTTTATTGACATATATGAAATCGGAAATAGCTGCACATATCTATCTTTATATTATTAATCCTTCAATTACATTCCTTATTGATTGAATTCACAGCATACCATCAATTTCTTTTATTTTGCAAGTGTTGTAAGCTTCTTATTTTCTTTAAATATTATTATTAATTAGTATTGTCTTTTCAACTTTTTTCAAGTTTTGACTAAATATCATACATTAATGACTCAATAAGTACTCTCCATTTTCAACAAATTTAAATTTTCACCAAATATATAATATATAGCCTTTTTCTATGCATCACTACAAAATTAAATTTTATACCTGTGAGGATGATGTTGATGTTGTTCAAAGGCTGCAAATGTCACGCTGTCTGTTTATTCCCTTGCAGATCCAAATAAACTGTAAAATCAAATAGATAATATTTTTAAACTTTTGCTTCATCGATATCATTAAATGAACATCAACAGACATATATTTGGCTACATTAAAAACCTAAAATCATATTTTTTAATATCTTGCCGTAGTAATATAATTAAAATTCTGTACCTGTCCAAATTATCCTTATGATGTTCAATGTGTGCAAACGTCACTATCTCTGTTCATTCAGCTACACTTCAGTGCAATTATACAAAATAGTCAAATTAATGTATAATATGTTACTTCATCTGTATTAATCAATGAGGCTTAACATACCTATTTTTGCATAGATTAAAAACATGAAATAAATATATCAACCAATCAGCATGAACACACATATGAAAGCATAGATTATAAACATACACTCAATATTACTGTTAGTCTTTAAATAAGAATCAATGAATCTGTATTAATCTTAAATTAATGTCTGACTAAATATAACGTCAAGACATAAGCATGAGTCTCTTCCCTTTATTTTTTTTTGAGTGGTATTTTAAAATGAGTATGTTACAACTGAATTCTTAAAATAATGTACATTACTAATGAACTAAGAATCAATTAATGTTCATTAATATTAAAGTAATGTGTGACTAAATCTAACATCAACATGTAAGCATAAGTATATAGGCTTTACATTTTTTTTAAAGTTTATTTTATACAAAATATATAAGAACTGAATTATTTAATTAATGTACATACTTTAATAATTAATTAATCAACGTGTTCCTTTTTTTATGCACATTCTTAAACGTTAACCTTTTTTGATATTAATAATTAGTAATGATACATTATGAATGTTATTTACAATTCTTTCCCACAGGTAATCACGATATATACCAAAATAATTATTAAATTAATGTACATTAATAATTAATTAATCAATCTGTTGCTTTTTTATTCACATTCTTAAATGTTAATTAATTTTGATATTAATCATTAATTAATTAATTAATGTACATTATGAATGTTATTAACAATATTTTCACACATGTAATCACGATATATCACAAAATAGTTCTTACATTTTTGTACATTAATAATTAATGAATCAATGTATCCCTAATTAATTCATGTACATTATGAATGTTATTAACAATTGTTTCACACAGGGAATCACGATATATAACAAAATAATTCTTAAATTAATGGACATTAATAATTAATGAATCAATGTGTTGCTTTTGTATTCACATTCTTAAATGTTAACTAATTTTGATATTAATGATTAATTAATTAATTAATTAATGTACATTATGAATGTTATTAACAATTGTTTCACACAGGTAAGCACAATATTATTTTTCTATTAATTACATTTCTTATTTTTTATTTATTAAGTAAGTACCAATTTATTAATTAATAATTATAAATTATATATTTACCTTTTTTAATGTAATAATGCTGAAGCAGTATACGGAAGAGCTAACAATCTCTTGAGATTTCCCGGCATCAGAAAACATCCAGTCAGACTGTCATCACCTGAGGAGAAAGTGTCAGTTATGTGTGAAGTGTGCCCTATATATAGGCTTTGTGCACGAGACAAATGCATTGTTTTAGGCGGGAAATCCGCAGTTGCGCGAGCCAAATGCATTGTTTTCGGCGGGAAATCCTATGTGGCGCGAGACAAAGGCGGGAAATCTGTGTTAAAGCGTAAATCGGTAATATCGTTTCGTAAAATGTACTCGCTACTGTCTTTTCACTTATTGTGCGGTTAATGCGCATCCTTTATCTCGTTGTTTTTCGAACACATACGTCTGTGGCTGTGTTTTACGCAGTTCGTAGTAGTATAGCCTCGTTTTCATTTTTTTCGGCGGCCATTTTTTTCTCGCTTAGCAGATTTTCGACCTTGTAACTCGGCTAAATCGATGTAAATTGGAGTTCCAACTCACTTCCAGACGTCCTGCCTGGTTCCCCATGCTGTAAGTGACCTTTATTTTATTTTTTAGTGTGTATTTAGTGTGTTTTTTGCTGTTTTGGTTCCGCCGCTTATCTCGTAATTTTTTTCACCTCGTATTTTTTTTCTAAGTGCTACGGTTTAACTCATTGCCAAAGTGGTATAGTTTAACATAACGGCTCGCCTCGCTATGCGCTCATTGCAAAGTCGTACGATCGGCAAAGTGGTACGGTTTAACGTCTTGCCTCACTGCGCAAGGCTCGCCGGACGATGAGAGCCTGCGTCGCTCATCGCTAAGTCGTACGCTATACGCAACGCAGCGTGACGATGAATCGTAGTTAGACAATTATAATATGTGATATTAACCACATTAGTATGTTGTAGTGCAACTGAGATTGTTGTAATTGAATACAAATTTATTCTCCGACCAACCCAAAAATATATTCGCATAAGTGTAGAGAACATGTTGCCCCATAGCTGTTCCTCGCCGCTGTAGAAAAAAATCTGTTCTCAAACACAAAACAATTGTGGCTTAACACAAATGTAAGCATTTTTAAAATGAATTGGTGTTTAAGGGAGTGCCAGCTGTCTGCATTGCAAGAAAATATTCAACTGCACCGACTCCTAAAGTATGTTCAATGGAGGTATAAAGTGATTCTACATCTGATGTTACCAGTAGGACATTTGCAACAAGTGTGATTCCATCCAGTCTCCTCAACACCTCCATTGTGTCCCTCACATACGAGGATAGATCATAAAAAATGTCTAATAACTGACTCGCCTTTTCACACAAGCTATTATTTTCAGATATGATGGGTCTGCTAGGAGGAGTAGAGCTGTTTTTATGCACTTTAGGGAGCATGTAGAAGGTGGCCACATGTCGGTGGGAAACTTTTAGAAAGGCATGTTCATTTTCTGTCAAGAAACCTGAACCATAAGCATCAGACAGCATCTGATTATAATGCTCGAAAAAAATCCATAGTGGGCTCTCCACTCAGATATTTGTAGCATTTTTTGGCAAGTAGTTGTCTGTAAGCTTCTTTTTCATACATTTCAGTAGGCCAGATAATGTTGCCACCTTTGTCAGATGGTTTAATAATGACATCTTTCCACCCATCTTTGTTATCCCTTAGATTGATTGCCGGCCCGGGTCCTGTCTACTCTCTTGTGTATGAGGAAAACCTCTCTGTATTGGGGTCTTGGTTCTGTAATCTAAAAAATCATATATACTAGATCTAGAATTTCTATCATAATCTGATTAGGTACCTGTAACATCTGTAGCAGATGTTTATTGGCAGATGTGTTTATAGTAGGATATCTATCTCGGTAATAGAATCTTTTTCTGCTGTACTGAATATAATATTAGGTGTTAATGGATAGCTGTAATTGATATGATACATAATACTGAAGTTCTTCCATTTATCTGATTAATAATAAAAATCTTGATCCTTTATTTAATGGTGTTTATTTAGATCTCTTTCACATTATGTATAATAATAGATACATTTAGAAATTAGATTGCTTAATTGTTTATTGGTATTGATTTCTTCCATTCAGGCTTTCCAATTCTGCGGCTGCAACCACCTCTATCTGCAGATGAAGGAATAAAAAGTACACAGTATATCAAGGGTTAAGAGACCATTACATTGGACTTGCCTTTCTGATCTGGCCCAGGAAGAAGCCACGGCGAAACACTTACGTCGGCCAGCGTCGCTACATGGTTCCATTTTGATGACGTAATTTATGTGTCTAGTCACGCTCTCACCGATCACCACACGCAGGCTATTTTGTCTCCTCTGAGATATGCATTGATCTACAATGGTGTTGTACCTCGATTTGTGTTTCATATAGACGTTCTTTGTATATGCCTATTTCACTTATGTTTGTTGCACTTTCTGCACTTTATAGATAATAGGAGGTGAGAGCAGTAGTTTAATTCTGTTGCTTGTAGGTTAAGGGATAAGTGGCAGATCCCCAACAGCCACTGTGTATTTAGTTTTCTGTGAGGATTATAGTGTAATAGAGTAAAAAGTGGGCTGCACGAGCTGCTGCACTAGTGTTTGTAGTTTTTTTTTTTTTTTTACAGATAGGGTTTTTTTGCTTGTTTGTTTTTTTGTTTTGCTTGATTTGCACTAGTCACTTTGTTACCGCTGCTGGATTTTGCATCATATTTATTTATTCGTTCTATCTATATAATTATACTAGCAACTTGCCCGTCAAAAATGACAGCAATAAAATGTGAAGCCTGGCAATGCTATTTACCACACAATGCAAGGCTCTCCCCCCTCTAATGTGCGGGCCTCGCAATGAGCACCTTTGTCGCTTATTGCAAGCCTCTCCCATGCCTTGCAATCAGCACCTTTGGCACTCATTGCATGCCTTCCACCCCTCTACTTTGCAGGCCTCGCGATGAGCATTTTCATCACAAGGCCTATGGTCTTTCGCTCTCATTGTGAGGACAGCAATGAGTGCATTTGGCGCTCATTGCATCCCCCATCAAACCCGTAACTTTCGTCCCTCGCGATGAGCCCCTTTGGCGCTCATCACGAAGGCTGCAATAAGTGCCTTCAGCTCTCATTGCGCATGCACACCTATATGATTGTACTATGTGGATTTTACGTTATTATTGTTGATGGCATGCATTCTAGACGTTATCATCAATGGGAACCTTTTTTTGTTTTTAATGATTACTGCTATTTTAATGTTTTTATGAATAAAAGCTAAGTCTTATCCATTCAGGTCTCTTGTGTGATGTGTTTAAAATGATCTCTATGAGGTTTTGCCTGATAGTTTAATTGGTGCTCTTGTTCTTTTTTGTGTAATTATACTTTACACCTACTATTAGGACTTTTTTGGTTCACGTTGGACCTGTTTGGATAGGAATAGTATTACCTTATCTCTATATAAGTTGTGGAACACTATACGTGGCCTTTCATTGGCCCCAGTCTGACCTATTTCCATTTTTCTTTGTTTTTGCTTATAAAGACAACCTGTTAACATTGTATGATTGCATTACACATCTGATACAATTGTGATACAGTTTGCAGCTAATGAGAGTACCACATAGTAATATATTTGATCTTAATACAACACTTGTTTTAAGTTTTATTAAAGGGCCATGTAATTTAGCACAGTTTGGACCATACCACAGGAAAGATCTCCTAAAAACATGGTGAAAAACGTATAGAATTTTTGAAATCCTTGCTTTTTTCACTGAGATGTGAAATAAAGATATTTTGCCTTATTGTCCGGCCTAAGACTCTTCCAGCTAAAAGCCAGAAGGGCGTGGGGCTTTAACCAATCAGGATGCGGGGGGGGGGGGGGGGTGTTTCCCATCCAGTATCAATGAGCAGCCTGGAATTGTAGCAAGTTCACTCCATTTCTCCTCTACTCACTTCAGGGAAAAACACACTGTCAGAGTGTACAGTAATACAGATTAATCTTCACACTATTGCATTATATAGTGATACCTTTATTATTTGACAAACATTTTAGTAAGAGGACTAACTAGAATCTTTGTCCAATAAAAATAGTATAACTCTATACTGTAATAGTGTGATTATTCATCTATATATACTGTGTGTGTTTGAATATCTCTCTCTATATAAGGAGACTTGTTATTGTTTAATTTTTCAGTTGTGTTCGACTCTCCATGACCACAATGGACCACAGCACATCAAGCACATCACTACTCCTCTGAGCTTCATCAAGCTCATTTATATATTTCTCTCTATCTCTCTATCTATCTATTGTTGTTCAGTCATGTCCAATTCTCTGTGACCCTATGGACCACAGCATGCAAAGCTGTTAGTCAAAATCTGTCAGCCACTACCCCTCTGAGCTTCATCAAGGTCATTTCTATCTATCTATCTATCTATCTATCTATCTATCTATCTATATCTAGTTTTTTAGTCATGTCCAACTCTCTGTGACCCTATGGACCACTGCATGACAGACTCTTACAGGCACAGGCTATACCTTGGTAATTAGTGGCACGAAATATACTTTGGCACACTGTGGCACAGACTATATTTTGGCACACCGTGGCACAGGATATACTTTGGCACACAGTGGCACAGGCTATACTTTGCCAGTTACAAGCACAGACTATACTTTGGCACAAAGTGGCACAGACTATACGTTGGCACTTAGTGGCACAGGCTATACTTTGGAACACAGTGGCACAGGCTATATTTTGGCACACAGTGACACAGGCTATACTTTGGCACATAGAGGAATAGACTATACTTTGACACTTAGTGGCACAGAATATACTTTTGCACACTGTGGCACAGACTATACTTTGGCACACAGTGGCACAGGTTATACTTTGACACACAGTGGCACAGGCTATACTTTGGCAGTTACAAGCACTGACTATACTTTGGCACAAAGTGGCACAGACAATACTTTGGCACCTACTGGCACAGACTATACTTTGGCACACAGTGGCACAGGCTATACTGTACTTTGGCACATAGAGGAATAGACTATACTTCGGCAAACAGTGGCACAGGCTATACTTTCCCACTTAGCAAGGAAAATACACTGCGGTGTGTGAGGGAGATCCGACACTCCCACAATCTACAGAAAGCGGAATTTAATCCAATAATGTAGTGGCAAACCGACTGTGATCTAGTGTGGTACTAGAGGCAGTATCAGTAAATTGAACTCTCAAATGAAAGCTGGAGTCTCGTATTGTTAAAACATAACCTTTATTGTGAAAACAAAGTTAATATAATAATCAACACCTAAAACAGAGGTGTGAAATAAAATATTGATAATAAAATCTGCAGGTGAAGGAAGGATAGTGGGGACTAGAGTGAGCGTTATTATACTGCAAATTAAGACATATGTTGCTGCAGTACCAGGATAAGGAGCTTTCAACCTAGGGTCTATGGCTGTAGACGGTTAGAGAAGAGAGACAGCGCTATATGCTTGGTCAAAGTGTATCAACATGTAACTAGATCTTGATGCTAATAATAATGTGATACATGAGGTTCTCCTCACTAAGATAAAATTCCAAATGATTATATGAATGACTGTGGCTGTGTGTCTTTAGTGCTCAAATTGGCACAAAGTAAAGGGGGTATGGTAGTCTGTATGTTTAGACACATCCTGGTGGCAACCATATGAAAAGAATACTCTAATCGGTGCAGATGTCAGCTCAGAAAAGGATCCTAGTATACATAGCCAGACAGTATCATAATGAATGTACAGAAAATCTATAACCATTCAACCTGGTCATTGTAGGCTAATGTGGGTCCTGATACTAAGTGATCACATTTGCAAGGATATAGTAAATGCTAGTAAAATGCTAGAAATCAGGAATTGCTGTATATATCAATGAAGGACCAGTCTCATGTGGAGTGAATCTAATGCTGCCTACACAATGCTGGAGTAATACAATAGGGTACAATTTCCCATAAAGAAAAAGAGAACAGAAAATCCAAGTGTGTCCCACTGTCCCGTAATATAAAGTGACAGTAGGGGAGAGAAAATAGCAAACATTAATCGGCCTCTAACTACACTCGCTGTGCGTGGAGAAGGACTTGCTGTTTTCCAGTAGAAGAGCTCACTCAATCCTGCA
This sequence comes from Discoglossus pictus, assembly GCA_027410445.1. Taxonomy (NCBI): domain Eukaryota; kingdom Metazoa; phylum Chordata; class Amphibia; order Anura; family Alytidae; genus Discoglossus; species Discoglossus pictus. The sequence goes on from CM050166.1 coordinate 248,828,251, forward strand.
GGCCATGGCACAACCTTCTCAACTACCACCCATTATTTTTGCACTTAGAGGCACAGACTTTACAATGGCACACAGTGGCACAGACTATACTTTGGCAGCTACAAACACAGACTATACTTTGGCACACAGTGGCACAAAGTATTTTTTGGCACTTAGTGGCACAAACTATACTTTGGCACACAGTGGCACAGGCTATACTTTGGCACACAGTGGCACAGACTATACGTTGGCACTTAGAGGCCCAGATTATACTTTGGCAAACAGTAGCACAGACTATAATTTGGCACTTAGTGGCACAAACTATACTTTGGCACACAGTGGCACAGGGTATACTTTGGCACACAGTGGTACAGACTATACATTGGCACTTAGAGGCCCAAACGATACTTTGAAACACAGTGCCACAGGCTATACTTTAGCAAACACTGGCACAAACTATACTTTGACACTTAGAGTCACAGACTATACTTTGGCATTTGATGTTTCTGCCTGTACGAGCCCAAGTGCAGTCTGTCTGCGCCTGGGAGGTATGCAGGACTCACGGGCTTAATGAAGGGGGCGAGGTGTGATGTAATCAGGGGGCAGGGCTATTGTGGCTGTTCGGGGAAAGAGCTGTCACTCAAAGCTGTTCCCTCTGATCCCTATACCAGTACATATTACGCTCGGTACAGCTCTTATATGCTGTACCGCACACCGCCCCCAGTCCCCATTTAGCTATGCAGCAGAGGTGAGGAGGAGGAAGAGAAGCATGGAGAAGATGCTGACATAGGACCTCATTCTGATGATGGCCGCAAAATGGCAAGGCTGCGATCCCTTACGGGGTGCTGCGGCCCTTAGCTACTTTGCTATTCAAAGGAAAGTGGCCGCAGCACACACCTTCCTATGGTCGATCGCAAGCCATGCAATCGGCCATTAGCTTTGGCGGGCTTGGATTAGCCCGCAGATCAGAGTGCAAGCCCGCCAAACTAAAAAGTCAAAAATATATTCAATTCAGCACTGTACAGCGCTGTAATTGATAGGGGACACATTAGGAGACATGAGGATTACATGTACTACATTAGCTAGCTGGCACATCGCCGGTACTGTAATTTGTGGCCACAGTCCGCCAGGCTTGGATGACGGCCGAGGCAGACTTGTGGCCACAAATGACAGTATTGGGTAGCGGCGATGTGCCAGCTAGCCAATGTACTACTTGTCATCCCCATGTCCCCTCTAATGTCCCCTATCAATTACAGTGCTGTACAGTGCTGCATTGTATATATATTCACTCCTAAACATCCGCCACGGCTCCTTAAAGGGACCGCGGCACACTAATGGTTACGCCAACTAACATTAACCCCCCATGCTGTGGGGTCCCCATCGGGACCTCCAGAGGGTCCCCATATTAACCCTTGCAGTGGGGGTCCCCATTGGTGACCCCGTTGCATAAAAAATTCAAATTTCCCATCCAGCGTGGGTCCTTAAAGGTCCTTAAAGGACTCGCGATCAGTAAAACTATTAACCCTTGCTGCGGGGGTACTATAAGTACCGCCGACACCTAAAATGAACCCCCTCAATACTAAAGGGGTCTATATAGACCCCTATAGGACACTATTAACCCCTAGGTTAACCCTACAAGTGCCCTGACGGTCCTCCAGAACCTTTATGACAAAGTCTAAGCACGACACTACACTTTTAACCCTAACTATACCCCATTAACCCATACTAACCCCTAATTAACCCTAACTGGGATGATCTAACCTTAACTAGGCCAATTTAACCCTAACTGGGCCTATTTAACCCCAACTGGCCCTATTTAACCCTCACTGTACCTAACAAGCCTAACTGGCCCTATATAACCCTAACTGGTCCTATCTAACCTTAACTAGGCCTATTTAACCCTAATTGGTCCTATTTAACCCTAACTGTACATAATAACCCTAACTGGCCCTATTTACTGCTAACTGGGCCAATCTAACCTTAACTAAGCCTATTTGACGCTAACTTGGCCTATTTAATTTGAACTGTACCTAATAATGCTAACTGGGCCAATTTAACCCTAACTGGCCCTATATAACCAAAACTGGCCCTATTTAAACCTAACTGTGCCACATTAACCCATACTTAAACCTATTCAACCCTAACTTTGTCTATTTAACCCTAACTGGCCCGATTTAACCCTAATTGTACCCCATTAACCTCTTAACCCTAACTATACCCATTAACCCACACTTAACCATATTTAACCCTAACTGGGCCTATTTAACCCTAACTGGGCCTATTTAATCCTATCTGGGCCTAATAACCCTAACTGGGCCAATTTAACCATATATAGGCCTATGTAACCCCATATTAGCCTATCTAACCCCATCCAAGCCTATTTAACTCCATCACTTATGGGGGTCTATACAGATCCCCATAAGCCTCCATCTAACCCCTTCACTTATGGGAGTCCATACAGACCCCCGTAAGTCCCTCTTTAACCCAATCAGTCCTATAAGGGTCTATGATGACCCTCATGGGACAATTAGAACCCTAACATTAACTCCATAAGTGCCATGAGGGTCTTCCGTGCCGGGAAATTCAAACCCTGCAATTCTGAATTCAAGCCTGCGGCGGGAAATTTAACTTTTGTAGATTCTGTGGGCGGTCCCGATCAGTGACGATCGGGACCCCTGCAACAAGGCAAGGGGTTAATGTGGGGAGCCTGCAGGGGTCCATATTGGGAACCCTGCAACAAGGATGAATGTGTGCATATTGCAGTGGTCCCAATGGGGGCCGCTGCATTATAGGGTTAATGTGGGCACCCTGCAGGGGTCTCAATCGGGTCCCCTGCAGCCAGTGGGGGGCTTAATTGTAGCAGCAGCAAAGGTTTCACAGGCCTTGTGGCGGATCCAGGCTGCAAGTAAGCTGCGGTCATTTTCCTGTGTTTTGCTGGGTTGGCGGAGGGTTTATCGGAGCTTTTGAATATGGATGGGTGGGGTGGTTTATTGCGGCCGAATCTCTTGCGGCCGCGTGGGATCCAAGGCTTTACCTGCAGTAAGCTGGGACGGGGGGTGGCCGCAAGGAAAAACAGGGCGCCGGCCGCAAGGTAAGTATGATTTATTTTCGTAAAACTTCTTTGGTAGGTACAAAGCAGTCTAGTGGACTTAAGGGATCCTTTAATGGAGGATTTTAACTAACTTGTAATAAACTTGATGAATGAGACCAGGGCCCTCATTTAATTGCAATTTGGCCAATTGAATAGGACTCTAAATAAGCACAGAGCATATTCTTTTAAACAAGTTTTTAGTTAGTAAGCATCTATCCAAAAGCAAGGTTTTCACAAACTAAAAACTTCTTTAAAAAAATATGCTATGTGCTTATTGAGAGCCCTATTCAATTGGCCAAATTGCAATTGAATGAGGCCCCAGCAGTACAGCTAAGGGGAGAGGCTCAGAGATTATTATATGGCCCAATTTATACAAGAACCTACTACAAATGAGGGAGGCTATCTTGGTTATCACAAATAATGTTGATATGGTATCAAATATTGGAATTTGGCAACCTTTGGGAAACCGTGATCTCAACACAGTCTCATTTAAGATCACATATATAGTTGTGGATCTGCAGGACTATTCAGAACGTTTGCCATGTTGGTCACGTACTTGCGGCCCTAGCGAACACGTACAACAAGACAGTAACACTTTCACACCAAGGCAGTAACATTTACACCAAGGCAGAAACACTTACACCAAGGCCTATGAAGTACACAGGGGGAGAGGTTTGAAATGAGCACTGAAGGCGCTCATTGCGAGCCACGTGATGAGCACCAAAGGCGCTCATCGTGAAGCTCGCAATGAGCACCAAAGGTCAACATTGCCAACCAGGAAAGTTGTAGTACACAGGGGGTGAGGCTCACAATGAGTGCCAGAGGTGCTCATTGTTAGCCACACGATGAGCGCAAAAGGCGCTCATTGTTAGCCACACAATGAGTACCAAAGGAGCTCATCGCAGGGCTCATGATCAGCGCCGAAAGTGCTCAGAGGGGCAAAATCATCACATTGTGTGGCAAACATAATTGCTAGGTTTACAATTTTATTACCGTCATTTTTGATGGGTAATTTCCTAGTTAAATCATAAAAACAAAACTGTAAGCGGCAAAAAATGATTTTGAAAGGGCAGCACTACAACGTATAGACTGGGACAATGAATTGACAGGTAATCATACTGAACATAAATGGACAACGTTCAAATCCTTACTAAATATACATACTTATCACCATATACCATGTAGAAATAAAAGTAGAAGAAGTAAATCACAACCCATGTGGATTTACAATGATTTAAAGATCAAGATACAGAGCAAAAAAAACAGGCATTTAAATTATACAAACAAGAGGGGACAGAGACTGCTTTACAAGTGTACAATGAAATCAACATGGCTTGCAAAAGGGCTATTAGACTGGCTAAAATAGAAAATTAAACATTAGTTGCAAAGGAGAGTAAGACTAACCCTAAAATATTTTTTAAATATATTACTTGGAAGAAAGCCAGGAAGGAACCTATAAGGACATTACAATGTGAAACAGGTTGTCTGGTAATTAGTGACCAGGAAAAGGCAGACAAGCTAAATAAGATATTTTCTTCGGTATACACAAGGGAGGTACCAGTGGTTGGGTCACCACAACAAAATGGGGCTCCACTACCTTCACCAAATAATTGGTTAATGCAGGAACAAATCCAAAAGAGGTTGAAAAAAATAAATGTTGATAAAACCCCAGGTCCTTTTGGAATACATCCAAGGGTAGTGAGGGAACTGGGTTCTGTAGTAGCCAAAACATTATATCTAATTTTTCAAGATTCACTCAACACAGGGTCGCTATCAGATGACTGGAGAAAAGCAGATGTTATACCTATATTTAGAGCAAGAGCAAATCCTGGGAATTATTGAACTGAGAGCCTCACTTCTGTAGAGGGAAAGCCTGTAGAAGTGTTAATAAGGGATAATATACAAGAATATATCTATTTGAATATGATCATAAGTAGGAGTCAACACAGATTTATGAGGGAAGGTCATGTCAAACAAATCTAATTAATTTCTATGAGAAGGTGAATAGGAACTTGGATCAAGGCAACTCAGTTGATATAGTCGTTTTGGATTTTGCAAAGGCTTTTGATACAGTGCCACATGGAAGAGTATTGTGTAAACTAAGGGATGCAGGAAATGCAGGAAATATCTGCCCATGGATTGAGAGCTGACTAAAAGACAGGAAGCAAAGGGTTGTTGTAAATGGTATATACTCAGATTGGACCTCAGGGTTCAGTATTAGCTCCTCTCCTTTTTAACATGTTTATCATTGACTTAGAAGTTGGACTGGAAAGTATTGTCTCCACACAAAGTCATGGTAATTAAATCAGAAAAGGATATGCTTTCTCTCCAATAGGATTTGCATAAATTAGAGAAATGGGCAACTTAATAGCAGATTAATATGAATAAATGTAAAGTTATGCATTTAGGAAGGAAAAATAGCTATGCAATTTATAGTCTTGATTGAGGAAATCTAGGGGTATTGGATATTGAAAGGGATTTGGAGTGATTGAGGATAACTACCTAGGTAACAGTGCTCAATGACAAGTAGCAGCTGCAAAGGCAAATACAATTAAAAGGGACATTTTAGAGCTTGATAAAGTACAGAGAAGGGCAACAAAACTAATAAGGGGAAGGGAGGGGCTAAGTTATGAAGAAAGACTAACCAAATTAAACTTATTTTCTCCTGAAAAAAGGTGTCTAAGAGGGGATATGATTAATTAATATAAATATATCCAGGGTCAATATAAGGCTTTGTCAAGTGAACTTTTTGTGCCAAGAGGTTTTCTATTGACAAGAGGGCATCCTTTGAGGTTAGAAGTAAAAACATTCCACTTTAAAGAAGGAAAATGGTTCTTCACAGTAAGGGTGGTTAATCGTGGAATTCTCTACCAAAAGAGGTGGTGACAGCAGATTCGATAGATAACTTTAAAAAGGGACTGGATATATATTTACATGTAAAAAGCATACAGGGTTATGCTGGTTAATTAGAGAGGGATTATTTATCCAGGGAGGAATCCAATCGCCAGTATTTCGGGTCTGCTTGAATTCAGCAAAGGTATCCGTAAGAAGCAGTGTTGAGGTATGATAAACTGCATAAAGTTTAAACTAAGCAAAACACCACAGTGAAATTGGCCTAATACAACGAAGTAGTGTGACAAATATTGATAATTGAGTTTAAAAATCATATTAATTGATAGTGATGTCGCGAACATAAAATTTTCGGTTCGCGAACCGAGAACGCGAACCGCCGCAAATGTTCGCGAACCGGCGAACACCGGCAAACCGCCATAGACTTCAGTGGGCAGGCGAATTTTAAGACCCACAGTGACTCTTTCTGGCCACAATAGTGATGGGAAAGTTGTTTCAACGGGACTAACACCTGGACTGTTGCATGCCGGTGGGGGATCCATGGCAAAACTCCCATGGAAAATTACATAGTTGATGCAGAGTCTGGTTTTAAGCCATAAAGGGCATAAATTACCTAACATTCCTAAATTGTTTGGAATAACGTGCTTTAAAACATCAGGTATGATGTTGTATCGATCAGGTAGTGTAAGGGTTAGGCCCGCTTCACAGTGACAGACCAAACTCCCCGTTTAACGCACCGCAAACAACCGCAAACAGTCCCTTTGCACAACCGCAAACTCCCCATTTGCATAAGGTTGGATACCAAGCTAGCAATGTCCTGTTCTTTGTCCTCGCTGATGTCATTGTAGGTCTCTTCCTCCACTCAGCCACCAAGGGTCCCCGAAAGGTGACAGCAAGCCCCCTGGGACGCCTGCTGTGTTTGGTCTTCCACCTCCTCAAAGGCACCTTCCTCCTCTGACTCCTCTTCTTCAGACTTCTCTCACTGCGTTGCCTCTCTCTACATTATTATAAGGTGTGTTAAGTAGTACTACTCTTATCAGTTTAATACTTGTTACGTCACCTATCAGTGGGCGTGTATAAGGCCTGGATTTTTAGAACCAGGAGATGGAAAAAGATGCTTTGTTGGTCGTATCACTTCAATTTTGGGGCACGGCACGTGCAGTCAAAGGTGCCACCAGATAGGAGTGGCGTGTTTGTAAGTACTACTCTTATCAGTTTAATACATGTTACGTCACCTATCAGTGGGCGTGTATAAGGCCTGGATTTTTAGAACCAGGAGATGGAAAAAGATGCTTTGTTGGTCGTATCACTTCAATTTTGGGGCACGGCACGTGCAGTCAAAGGTGCCACCAGATAGGAGTGGCGTGTTTGTAAGTACTACTCTTATCAGTTTAATACTTGTTACGTCACCTATCAGGGGGCGTGTATAAGGCCTGGATTTTTAGAACCAGGAGATGGAAAAAGATGCTTTGTTGGTCGTATCACTTCAATTTTGGGGCACGGCACGTGCAGTCAAAGGTGCCACCAGATAGGAGTGGCGTGTTTGTAAGTACTACTCTTATCAGTTTAATACCTGTTACGTCACCTATAAGGGGGCGTGTATAAGGCCTGGATTTTTAGAACCAGGAGATGGAAAAAGATGCTCTGTTGGTCGTATCACTTCAATTTTGGGGCACGGCACGTGCAGTCAAAGGTGCCACCAGATAGGAGTGGCGTGTTTGTAAGTACTACTCTTATCAGTTTAATACTTGTTACGTCACCTATCAGGGGGCGTGTATAAGGCCTGGATTTTTAGAACCAGGAGATGGAAAAAGATGCTTTATTGGTCGTATCACTTCAATTTTGGGGCACGGCACGTGCAGTCAAAGGTGCCACCAGATAGGAGTGGCGTGTTTGAAAGTACTACTCTTATCAGTTTAATACTTGTTACGTCACCTATCAGGGGGCGTGTATAAGGCCTGGATTTTTAGAACCAGGAAATGGAAAAAGATGCTTTGTTGGTCGTATCACTTCAATTTTGGGGCACTTTGTGACATTAGCTTCTTACGCTCAAACATGTCCTTTACAGGCCCCTGACTATGGGCAGATGAGCAGGAACTGCTCAAGGCGAGAGATGAGTAGCGGATGGTTGAGAAGGGGCAAGGAGGACAGCAGTGGTTGATTATGCTTATGATGCTGCTCCAGGAGGAGGATGGCGGCTTTGAGTTTGTGTGCTGCTTGTACTCATGTGTTGGTCTGGAGTCACCCAAACATTAGGTCTCAACCTGTAGAGGATAAGGGAACCAGGCTACTCTAGACCTCATTCATCATTACAGGTTTTGACAGATCGGTACTATGCGTGCAAGCTACTGTGACAACAGATATGAGTGGCACTGTGCACTTGCAGAAGTTGGTAGAGTAGACGCTGTAGGTCTGACACACACGCTTGCAGACAACTAACTGCTATGCAATTTATTACAGTACAATTTTTTTTTTGTTTTAAATGTACACTACTGTTACACCACATATGAGTGGTGTGTTAAGTAGTACTACTCCTATCAGTTTAATCCCTGTTATGTGCCTTCTTTTTGCGTTTGGTTGTTGAAGCCACAGTGCAGCACCAGAGGCCAGAAAAAAGAGGCATGTACACATGCCTGAAAAATTAGGTATTGTTGATCTTGCAGCGAGCAGAGAAGAAGGTAGGCCCCATCCCTGCATATCCATACTCAGAGATTGAGGGGGCGACCCTTACAAGGTCACGGGCCGGAGATATAAAGGGGGGCCATCCCAAATAAGCACACAAGCAGGGACAAAGGTAGTGAAGGGGACATAGAGGCCCATGGACTGACGGTCGCCATCTTGGCAGGAAAAGAGCCCAGCAATTAAGCCAAACTGACCCAGCACAGGCAGCTACTTGAGTCAAACGCTGTACAATTACACCTTAATAAAGCTGAAACATGCAGCAGCAGGGATTCTAAACGGCCACACGGGGACAAGGAGGCTAACAGCCCCCACAGTCTCTGCACCACCCTTTTTAACAGATAACCCAAGGAACTAACCAAGGACCTTGCCCACAAAAAAAAAAAGCTGAATTTTATTGGAGGAATTATTAGTGTCTTTACCCCCCAAAGGGGGACATAATATAAGGTATCTTTAGGACTACCTGATGGCCAAACCTCCTTTAGCCCCAATGCTATCCAAGAAACATTTCAAAACTTCGATCAGACCATATATTCATCCCAATCCCGCTGCAGCGGATCTGACATAGAGTCCTTCCTACTACAGCAAGAAGTCCACAAAATACCTGTACCTCAATTGGACAGCTTGAACCTAGACATATCCCAAGAGGAAGTTAAATCTACAATCCAAGATCTTAAATTTGGCAAGTCCCCAGGGCCAGACAGTTTTACTCATCAGTACTATAAGAAATTTGAGCCCTTGCTTACCCCCGCACCTAACATTTTTGCCCGCTTAATTGAATCAGGCCGACCTCATAGTCTTTCCAAAAGAGGGTAGGGACCCAAATCTCAAACTTTATTACAAGGCAGCGCAGCTGGCTTTCATTCCTCTGGCGCATTCTCCAAAACACATCAGCCGCTCTGGGTATTTATGGAAAATGTAAGCATGTCACCTTATACATGGGATAAAGTAATATGGATTCCAGGCCTGTATACTTTTTTGAGAAACTTGAAAAACCCGTTGATTAAGCACTCATTAAAAATACGGACGGAGATGAACTGGACACAAAAACTGTACACTCGGGTATCAGATCTTACCCCTATCGTACCCAATCCCCACTTTAAGATACATCTTCCGGAAAGCTCTCTCAGTTGGTGGAAGTCTCAGAACCTACTAAGGGTTGGCCCATGGTGGCATGATGACAAAATAATGACCTTTGAGTGGGTGAGAGATAGATACAATTTACCCCTGGCTGAACACTGTAATTTTTGCAGGATACATCATTTTATATATATACGATAAGTGGAAGGGGAACCCCCCAAAGAAACACCTGGCTACACAAAAAATGTAGGGATTCCCCCTTTCAGCCTTGTATTATTAGCCTCATGTATGAACTATTTAATGAAAACTCATGAGCAAACAAACCAGACTATACCAAAGCCTGGGAGAGGGATTTGGGCACTGAGTTGGCAGACAGCACATGGGATAAAAGTTGGCAAGGCTTAAGTAGGGGATCTTTAAATTATAGTCTGCTTGAGACTTCAATAAAGGTCCTACACAGGACATATATTACTCCTTTTAAGCTAATAAATGGGATCCAAAACAGAGCAGCTCATGTTTTAGGAACAGTGGTAATGAGGCTACATTTATTCATGTCTGGTGGGAGTGTTCGGCAGTCATAAGACTATGGGAAGAAACATGCTTACTAGCTTCTAAAATGTTTAAGATTGACCTAATAAAATATTTTTTGAAAGAAAAACTACACATAGCTAGTAGTTGGAAAACCCCAAATGAAAACTTTCAGGAATTAATAAAAAAAATCAACTATTTACTGCTCAACGAGAGATTTAACCATGTAGTCTTGGATAGAATCACCCAATTCCAGACAATTTGGGATCCCTGGATAACATCCCCATTTAGTGCCCCCCTAATATAATAAAACATTTGTTAATGGTTTAAGAGACTCGGGGGAAGGACCGGAGTGGGGGAGCCCTGGAGGGACCCTGCAGAAGCAACCGGCGGCAAAATCATCCGAGGAATGGAGAGGTCGCCTACTGAAGCCTGCCCTAGGGTAACCCAAGGGCGATTGAGCAGGTTAGATATTGTAAATAATAAGCTACTGCTGGAGTGATGATAGATAATAGGACTTTGGTGTTAACTGCTGATATACTCTTTACTATTGTCTGTTTTACCATGTCTTAGGTTTCTCTTAAAAATTGCAATCACAGTAAAAAAAAAGAAAATGTATTGACCAAAAAAGTAAAAAAAAGAAGGCCTAGCCAGCTAATTTTAACAAAATGTCTTCATTGTAAATATGTATTTTTGCACAACTGTTGTGTTATGCAAGACTGTTCAATATGCTTTCTTTTTCATTACATGCCGTACGCCTTCTGACATTAAAATTGAAATTCAAAAATTAGGTATTGTTGCAGCCGCTGCTATTGCAGCGGCCAGAAAAATTGACCTTTGTTCCCCAGGCAGAAAGTGCCATAAAACATTGTGTCTTCTTGAACCCTAGTTGGTGGTAATTCACGTAACTCATCCGGCATTCACAGATAACATGCAGCAGCGTGTGAACCATTTTTAGCCAAAGGCAGCTCATCTCATCAGGCCTTTTTCAGTCGAATGTATCGCCCAGTGTCAGTCCCTTCGGGATCCATCCCTCATTCATCTTTATAAAGGTGAGGCAATCTAGACTTTTTTGCCCTAGGCGACTTCTCTTCTCAGTGACAAAACCTCCTGCTGCACTGAAGGTCCTTTCTGAGAGGACACTTGAAGCGGGGCAGGCCAGAAGTTCAATTGCAAATTGGGATAGCTCAGGCCACAGGTCTAGCCTGCATACCCAGTAGTCAAGGGGCTTATCGCTCCTCAGAGTGTCGATATCTGCAGTTAAGGTGAGGTAGTCTGCTACCTGTCGGTCAAGTCGTTCTCTGAGGGTGGATCCCGAAAGGCTGAAGCGATGCGTAGGACTGAAAAAGGTCTGCATTTCCTCCATCAACAACACGTCTTTTAAACGTCCTGTCCTTGCCGGTGTGGTCGTGGGAGGTGGATTACTTTCACCTCTTCCCCTGTTATATTGCCCTTGTGCTGTGACATCACCCTTATATGCTGTGTAAAGCATACTTGTTAATTTGTTTTGGACCTGCTGCATCCTTTCTGACTTGCAGTAATTTGGTAACAAATCAGGCACTTTCTGCTTATACCGGGGGTCTAGTAGCGTGCGCACCCAGTACAGGTCGTTCCCCTTCAGCCTTTTTATATGAGGGTCCTGCGACAGGCACGACAGCATGAAAGACCCCATTTGCACAAGGTTGGATGTTGAGCTAGTCATGTCCCGTTCCTCGTCCTCAGTGATCTCGCTGAAGATATGTTCTTCCCCCCAGCCACGTACAACACCACGGGTACCAGATAGGTGACAACGAGCACCCTGGGATGCCTGTTGTGATTGGTCTTCCTCCTCCCCCTCAAAGCCACATTCCTCCTCTGACTCCTCTTCCTCACAATCCTCTTCCAGCGTTGCCGCAGGTCCAGCAAGCGATGCTGATAAGGCTGTTTCTGGTGGTGATGGTGACCACAACTCTTCCTCTTCCTCGTCACGCTCATCTACGGCCTGATCCAGCACTCTTCGCAGGGCACGCTCAAGGAATAAAACAAATGGTATGATGTCGCTGATGGTGCCTTCGGTGCGACTGACATGGTTTGTCACCTCCTCAAAAGGATGCATGAGCCTACAGGCATTGCGCATGAGCGTCCAGTAACGTGGCAAAAAAATCCCCAGCTCTGCAGAGGCTGTCCTAGCACCCTGGTCATACAAATACTCGTTAATGGCTTTTTCTTGTTGGAGCAGGCGGTCGAACATTAGGAGTGTTGAATTCCAACGTGTGGGGCTGTCACAAATCAAGCGCCTCACTGGCATGTTGTTTCGCCGCTGGATATCTGAAAAGTGCGCCATGGCCGTGTAGGAATGCCTGAAATGGCCACACACCTTTCTGGCCTGCTTCAGGACATCCTGTAAGCCTGGATACTTATGGACAAAGCGTTGTACCATCAGATTACACACATGTGCCATGCACGGCACATGCGTCAACTTGCCCAAATTCAATGCCGCCAACAAATTTCTTCCGTTGTCACAAACCACTTTGCCAATCACTAGTTGGTGCAGAGTCAGCCATTGATCCACCTGTGCGTTCAGGGCGGACAGGAGTGCGGGCCCGGTGTGACTCTCTGCTTTGAGGCATGTCAACCCCAAGACGGCATGACACGGCCGTATCCGGGATGTGGAATAGTATCTGGGGAGCTGGGGGGGTGCCGTTGATGTGGAGCAAGATGCAGCAGCAGAAGAGGACTCAGCTGAGGAGGTTATGGAAGAGGATGGAGTAGGAGGAGTAGAGGAGGTGGCAGCAGGCCTGCCTGCAAGTTGTGGCGGTGTCACCAACTCCTCTGCAGAGCCACGCATTCCATGCTTGGCAGGCGTCAGCAGGTTTGCCCAATGCGCAGTGTAGGTGATATACCTGCCCTGACCATGCTTTGCAGACCAGGTATCAGTGGTCAGATGGACCCTTGCCCCAACACTGTGTGCCAGAGATTCCATTACTTCCTTTTGCACAATTGAGTACAGGTTGGGGATTGCCTGTTGGGCAAAGATATTTCGGCCGGGTACCTTCCAGTGCGGTATCCCAATCGCTAAAAACTTTTTGAACGCCTCATTCCACCAGCTTGTATGGTAAAAGCTGGCGGGCCAAGAGTTCAGACAAGCCAGCTGTCAGACGCCGGGCAAGGGGGTGACTTTGTGGCATTGGCTTCTTACGCTCAAACATGCCCTTGACAGACACCTGACTGTGGGGAGATGAGCAGGAACAGCAAGAGGCGAGAGACGGAGTGGTGGATAGTTGAGAGGGGGCAAGGAGGACAGCAGTGGTTGATGTGGATGAAGATGCTGGACCAGGAGGAGGATGGCGGCTTTGAGTTTGTGTGCTGCTTGTACTCATGTGTTGATCCCATTGGCGTTTGTGATGTGACATCATGTGCCTTCGCAAAGCAGTTGTACCTAGGTGGGTGTTGGACTTCCCACGACTCAGTTTCTTTTGGCACAGGTTGCAAATGGCATCGTTGTTGTCAGAGGCAGACACACAAAAAAAATGCCACACTGCTGAGCTCGGCGGTGACGGCATTCTGGTGGTGGCAACAGCATGCATTGATTGATGTGCTGTCTGGCTGACCCCGGGTGCTGATGCATGCTGTCTGAGTGTGCCACTAGCTCGTTGCGATGACCTCCCTCTACTTCCAACTCGTCTCCTCCTCCTCTCTGTCTCCCCATCTGAACTTTCCCCCTGTTCTTCTTCTCTTCTAGCCGGCACCCACGTGACATCCACGGATGCATCGTCATCATCTTCACCCGCCTCACTTGTATATGACAACTGAACAAAGGAAGCAGCAGCGGGTACATCAACATCATCATCATCATCACATCGTACGTACATGTGTGTAATGCTGCCTGACTGAGACATATCCCTGTTATCTACATTCTCTAGCAATAATGGTTGCGCATCACTCATTTCTTCAAACTGATGTGTAAATAACTCTTCTGACTGATCAATTGAATTGGCTGTGGTACTAGTGTTGGTGGTGGCGGCAGGCGGGTGAGTGGTAACTTGAGAGGTGCGCGAAACTAAGCTGGAGGAGGATGGTGCGTCAATGTTCCAAGCAGAAGCTGTAGAAGATTGGGTGTCCTGTGTTAGCCAGTCAACAACGTCCTCTGAACTTTTCAAGATCAGGGTAACTGGCCTCTGAACACTGGGCATTATTGTAGGGCCAAAGGGAATCACAGCACCACGACCACGACGGCCTCTGCGGGGTGTACTGCCTCTGCCTGTCATTTTTTTTTAAATGTGGACTGTTGGTACTCCAAATAGATTGGATTGGTTGAACTTGGCACGGTACATGTAAGCCTGACACACACACTATGGGTAGCGGTCAAGCAAATGAACTTTGATTGACGGTCAGACAAATGCACTTAGATTTAAGAAAATAAAAGTTTGGGTTTTTTAAATGTGGACTGTTGGTACCCCAACTAGATTGGATTGGTTGAACTTGGCACAGAACTTGTAAGCAAGACACACACACTATAGGTAGAGGTCAAGCAAATGAACTTTGATTGACGGTCAGGAAAATGCACTTAGATTTAAGAAAATACAAGTTTGGGTTTTTTAAATGTGGACTGTTGGTACTCCAAATAGATTGAATTGGTTGAACTTGGCACAGTACTTGTAAGCCTGACACACACACTATGGGTAGCGGTCAAGCAAATGAACTTTGATTGACGGTCAGGCAAATGCACTTAGATTTAAGAAAATACAAGTTTGGTTTTTTTAAATGTGGACTGTTGGTACTCCAAATAGATTAGATTGGTTGAACTTGGCACAGTGTATTTTAAAATGATGAGAAAAACATGTTCTGTAAACTAAATAAAAATCATTTTAGGAGGTTAAGAGAAAAAGAAACCGAATGGGGGGATACCGAGCAGAGCACACCATCTACAGCCCACTGGGAGACAAATTCATCCATTCCCCCAGTGGACAAAGCCAGGTGGTACTCTGCCCGGATACGGGAGCGCACCAGCACCCGGAACATGGCCTCAGGTGACAAGGGAACCCCCCCTATCAAACACTGCTTCCTGGACTTATATATAGCCAATTTGGCTAATGCCAGGAGCAGGTTGACGAGGAGGTCCCTGGCCTTATTGCCCCGAGACACTGGGCGCCCAAAAATAAAAATGTGAGGGGAGAAATGCAGCCAGAACTGCAGGAGGAGGCCCCTCAAGAGTGACAAGAGGGGCTGCAGTCTGGCGCAACTAAAATAAATATGATACACGGACTCTCCCTTGCCACAGAATGGACAAGTGGAGGGAGAGTCCGTGAATTTAGCTAAGTACTCTCCCGTGCTCAGTGCACCATGGAGCACTCTCTAGTCCCCGGTGGGTCGTGGAACTAAATCAGAATAAAGTTCCCTCCACCGGGGCCTCTTGCCCTCGTCAGCTGGTAGGACCCGCCTCCAGATGGTATCGGGAGGGGTCACGAGGGCAAGGAAGTGCACTGTATGGAGCACGAGAGAATATAAGCTCTTCCTCGGCATGCCGCGAAAGCATGCCGAGGGTATGTCCCTCAACTTCGAGAGGTTGGGGACAGGAGGAGCCTGAGGGGAAACACGGGGCTTGTGTCCAATGCAAACAGCCGGAGCAGGGGTGTTGAAAGGTGCATGTGGCACTCCGGCCTGCAAAGCCCCGCGAAGGAAGGTGCGCGAGTCGGGGGAGATGGCATCCCTAATCTCCTGGAGCAAGCGCCCTGAGACTTTAGGCGTCACATATCCCAAACGGAGCGCAAGCTCCTGGGGTGACACCCAATCAGAACGCCCGTATTCCAAGAGATCCCCGACTCGGGTCATCCGTGCATGACTAAGGCGGCGGATGATACTGGGGGACTGTAACATTGGAGCCCCCACTGCTGCATTAAATAGCAGGGGCTCCGTGAATATTTCATCCCCCAAAGGCACGCCCTGCCTGGTCACGGAGACCATGCTCCAGGCCTTGAGGGTTTCCTGGTAGTATGCCGGCAACACAGAGAGGTCTTTTCCAAACCCCTCGGGCCTGATCAGAAATAATTGCCGGTCATACCCCAGGTTGCGCAACTGGCGATAAAAGCTGGATGCCAGTGCGCACCACTGCGGAGAGGGATCTGCATATAGGTATCTCTGCAGGTACTGAAGGCGGAAGGTGGACAACTGGGAGCACACACAAACTACTCCCTGTCCACCCTCCACCAAAGGCAGACTTGCCACTCCTGCAGAGACCCAATGCCTTCCCATCCAGAGGAAATCTAACAAATTCCTCTGGATATTGGTGACAAACTCGGGGGTCGGACTCAGACAAATCAGCCGGTGCCAGATCTGAGAAGCCACCAGCTGATTCACCACTAGAGTCCGCCCCCTAAGGGAAAGCATTTTTGCTAGACCCCTCCATCGTCCCAGACGAGAGAGGACACTGCCCTCTAACTCCCTCCAGTTGTCTGGGACGGAAGCGTCCGCAGCGGACAGGTAGACCCCCAGATATTTAATGACATCTGCCTCCCACGTGATGTCACAAAACGTGGGAGGCAAAGAGTCTACCTGTAAATTACCCTCTAAAAGGCCTGTGCATTTGGACCAGTTGATCTGAGCGGAGGAGGCAGCTGAATATACCTCCTGGCACTGTTTTGCCAGCTCAAGATCAACTGGATCCTGGGCCACGAGGAGCACATCGTCAGCATAAGCTGAAAGGACAATCCGCATGTCTGGATCTTTTAGCACCAGCCCTGTGAGCCTTTTCCTCAGTAGGCAGAGGAAAGGCTCGATGGCCAGTGCATATAACTGTCCAGACAAGGGACATCCTTGACGCACCCCTCGTCCAAATACCAAAGGTGCTGTTAGGGACCAATTGATTTTAAGCAAACACTCTGCAGAGGTGTACAGCGTTCTTATAAAGCCCACAAACTGTGGGCCAAAGCCGTACGCTTGCAGAGTGGCTATGAGGTAACCATGGTCCACCCTGTCAAACGCCTTCTCTTGATCTAAAGAGAGAAAGGCGAGTGACAGACCAGTCCTGCGAGAATAATGCAATAGATCCCGGACGAGAAAGATACTATCAAAAATAGTCCGGCCCGGGATCGCATAGGACTGGTCAGGGTGAACCAATTCTGCCAGCACCGACCGAAGTCTAAGCGAGATGGCTTTAGCTACAATCTTGTAGTCTGTGCTGAGCAGAGAGACCGGTCGCCAGTTCTTAATAAGCCGGAGATCCCCTTTTTGGGCAGCAAGGCAAGTACTGCCCTGCGACAAGACAGGGGCATCTCCCCGGCCTCCAGGGCTTCCCCAAGGACCAGATGGAAATCAGGTCCCAGAGTCTCCCAGAAAAATTGGAAAAACTCAACAGTTAGTCCGTCCAGTCCTGGAGACTTCTCACAGGACATGGCACGGAGGGCTTCAGAGAGCTCTTGAAAAGATAGTGGTATATCAAGCCGCTCTCTTACACCCTCACTGACTGTGGGGAGCCCCTCCCATAGCACCCTGCAGGCGTCTGGAGAAATGGGATCCGGAGAGTAAAGATCTTTATAAAAGTTCCGGGCTCTATCCCGGATACTCTCCGGATCTGTAAGGGGGGCACTGTCTTCATCTAGAAGACAGGTGATGTGCCTACTGTTACCCCCCTTTTTCTCCAGTGAGTAGAAGAGGCGCGAGCCGCGGTCTAGATCTTTGAGAAAACCTAAGCGGCTGCGCACGTATGCCCCCTTGGCCTGCTGTCGTTCCAGGTCACAGAGGACACCCTTCCTCTCTACATACTCGCTCTGCAGGGATTGGTCCCTACAAGTGAACAGCCTCTGCTCCAGATGGAGTACCTCCCCCCGGAGTGACTCCAACTCAGCTTCGCGCTGCCCACTCGCACCCTTGGTATATTCCTGACACAGAAGTCGCAAATGAACCTTGCCCACGTCCCACCACAGTTTTAACGTGGCAAAGTCTCCCTTGCAACCCCTCCAGTCCGTCCAAAACTCCCGGATCAATGTCACGAGCCCCTGGTCCTTCAACAAAGCATTGTTGAAGTGCCAATAGGCGGCTCGTGGCGCTGTTGGTGTTAGCGCCACCGTCACAGACACACAGTTGTGGTCTGTGAACGGAGCCAGCCTAATGGCACAAGAACCGACTCGTGACATATAGTGACTAGATATATATAGTCTGTCGATCCGGGAGTGGGACACCAGACCGGCTCTCACCCTGACGTAGGTGAAACCGTCTGATGCCCCTGGGTTCTACTCTCGCCAGATGTCCTCCAGGGAGAAGCGCGCGATGATCTCCCGCAGGGCTGATGCAGAAGGCGGGTACGGCTCTGGACTATTCCGGTCCAGAGCGTTGAGGGTGCAGTTGAAATCACCCCCGAGTGCCAAACACTCATCTGCGTCAACCGTCTCCAAAAACTGGGACAGTCTGGCGAGGAACCTCACTCTCTCGGGCCCTCCAGCAGGGGCATATATATTAACTAGGTTAATGATGCTACTCTGCTCTCGGACCCGGAGGTAGATTAGACGGCCTGGGATAACAGCTTTCACAAGCAGCAGCTCTGGCTGAAAAGACTCTGAGAACAGGGTCACCACTCCACATGACGCCGATGTGAAGTGGCTGAAGAAGACCCTGCCTCTCCACTCCAGTTGCCACGAGGCCTCAGCCTCTGGAGTGGTGTGAGTTTCCTGCAGGAAGCTCACAGAGTACCCTCCCTGATATAAATAGGAGAGTACCTGGAACCTGCGGAAACTGTCTTGACAGCCATTGGTATTTAGTGTGCTGATTTGCAAAGCCATTACTGCGTGTCAGGAATTGTGCGTTCCTCAGACCCTTGAGACTGCTGATAGGACACGCACATTTTATAGAATTTCCGGACGCGGAGATGCTCCGTAGTCCCAGAAATCTTGGCCCTAGTGCTGACCACTAGATATTGCTGGAGAGAGTGGAGAACAAACAACATATTCTTCCACCTCTCCAAGGCCAGCCGCACCTTCCTTTTCTTTTGTCCATGAAGGGTGCTCTCAAGGAATAGATCTATTTCCTTGACAGGGATAACCCACCCAGAATCTGATGTTCCTTCTAGTGGGTCACCCCTGGGCTCCTCTTGGTTGAGGGCTTTTACTCCATCCTCCCCGGCTGGAGTCAGTTTCCTCAGCTTTATTCTCAGGGACCCCCTCTTAGATGATACAGAAGGAGTCCCTTTAGCACCCTTCAAGGTAAATAATGGACCCTTGGATTGCTGCTGCACCCCTGTAGCTTCAGGAGTGCATTCAGGGGTAGCTGGATGGACAGCAGTGGCTGGCATGGCTTCCTTAATGGAAGCCTTGGAGGCTTTATATTCCTCCTCTGCCAGTTCCACCGCTGCTTGCTCAGCTTGGATGGCACCGATGTTAGGGTCAGTGGACGGCTGAGGAGGGTAGACAGGCTCTCCCATGATGTTAACAGGAAAACCTGTTTTATCACCCTCCCCCATTTCCACTTCCCCTTGTGCCACATCCCCCCTGACAGACAAATCCATGGGGTCCTGAATGGGGGTCATGCCTATATTCCCCCCCTCCAGTAGTGACTCTGCCTGGGGCTCGAACAAAGCCCGAGGTACGTCACTAGAGAGTGACACTGGAGGAGGAGACTGACTGGTGCCCTTGAAGCTCAGCACCTCAGGGACACTGACTACCCATTCAGCAGGGGCTTTGTTGGGACCCCCCTCAAAGGCCAGAGGCAGAACCTGATCTTTCTTGTCTACCTCTGCCTCACTTGGGAGACCCTCTTGCCCCTGCTTTTCCTCCAGACCCTTTTCCACATTAACCCCTATAGGGTCTGGAGAGAGAGATGTGTGGTCTGGCACCGGCTGGCTGAGCTTAATAACCGGGCCAGACAATGTCACCGGATGAGTTGGAGATGTTTTGTTCCTCTTCTTGCTTTTAGAGGGAGGTGCTCCACTATAGAGCACTTCCCACTTATCAGCAACCTCCCTGTTGGTTTTATGCTTCCTCTTCCTGGGGACGTCACTCCTGGAAGAGGAGCTGCCACTAGCTGCCTCCCCTGCAGAGGGCTTATTATCCCTCTGCTTACACTGTGCCCCCACACTAACTGATGTAATTATGGTGGGGGCAGATTGGGACTTGGGAGATGCAGATGTGACACTGGGAGGACCGGTGACATTCTTCCCCTTTTTCCCCGTGTCTGCAGTCTTGCTGGAGACCACAGACACAGATGGCTTTTTTGGGGAAGAAGGGGGTTTGGAGGCCGTGGTGGTGGCTTGAGGAACGGCCTCCTTGCCTGAGCTCTGTGGGGGGGCTATGACCCTTGAGGTCCCTGCTGTTATGGGCTCAGCGGGGATGGGTGCCGTACTAACGGAGGTGCCATTTGCTGGGGCTGGGGCATGATGCTTTACATTAGGACAATTCCTACGTGTATGCCCCAACCCCTTGCAATGATAGCACTGCACCTCCGTAGTGCTGTAAAAAATCCTGTAGAGCACCCCCTCAAATGGAACCCCAAAAGACCCCTCTATGTTTTCTGCGCCCTGAGGCAGGCACATTTGTACCTGCCTCTTGAAAGAGAGCACATGACGAAGTGCTCTCTCTGCACCCCAGGGGAATTTTAATAAATGGTGTTTTTACTTCCCCTAGGGTTAGCAGGTGGGGACGCAGGAGGGAGTCTGGTAGGAAGGGGGGCACATTAGAGAGTGTTACTTTTGTGCCCAACCCTTCCAGGGGTTCTATTGGGACATATAATCCCCCAACTGTGATGCCTCTCTGTATAAGAATGTGTGCAGCAGCCAGAGTACGGGTAAAGAAAACTGCTTTCCCGTACATTTTGCTGGCTGCTACTATAACAGAGGGGCTGATGACATTAGCTGCAGCACGCAGATAGATATCAATGCTGTAGACCCCAGACATCTGACATTTAACCCCATGCTTCCTGGTGATCTGCCCCTCAGCCCCAGCGGTGGTATTACTGGGGCCAGCAGAAACCACCTGTGACCAGGTATTAGCCACAGGGGTAGGTCTGCTGGCAGAACCACCAGGAGCTGGGGCTGCCTTATCTGCCTGGGGCCTATGCTGTGCAGTGCTGCAGCTAGGATTTTCAGGGGCCATTATTCCCCCTTTTGACCCCTGAGGCTTCTTAATGGTCTTATCCCTCATGTTTAGACCCATTTTTTTTTTAGTTTATTTGTTTTATTTATTTTTATTTTTTGTTTTATGATTTTCTACTGTTTTCTTTTTTTTTTTTTTTAAATATAAAAGTGTGAAAAAGAAACAAAAAGACAAAACTAAGGGAGACAAAAACTAAGGGAGAGAGAGAGATGATGTTTGGCAGTGGAAGGGTTAATGGCCTGTTGCAAGGTGTTGCTAATTGCAAAAACACAGAGAACACAGAGGCTTTTTAACCCCTCTGTGTCTCTGTGTCAGATGTTAAAAAAGCCTTTTAAACAAAAATTCTAATTGTTTTCCCCCCCACTGCCTACAAAGATGTTACTTGTCTTCTCTCCCCCAAAACATAAAACCCAACACCAAACAAACAAAACTTCAACAAAACCTAATAAACTTTTTAAAAGAAAAAAAGTCAAAGTAACAAAGCTCCAGGAGTGAAGGTGTAGTGCTAAGGGAGGGGTGTGGCAAAGTATCCAGGAGACAGCTCACTCTCCTGGGATAGAGAGTTGAGCCTGACCCCCAGAAAACTAAAACTTAAATTAAACTAAGAAAAAAACCACAAAAACTCCCAAAAATTAACAACACCGTGCACAAAGTGCTTATTAACAGAAAGGTGTTAAAATAAAACTTGTATTTGAGGGACTAAGACCCTAAAAAGCCTTTTGTTTGGAGCTCAAGCATGCACACAACATGCTCTCTGGCACAGTACTTGAAAGCAGGACACACACTCTGGTTAGCGGTCAAGCAAATGAACTTTGATTGACGGTCAGGCAAATGCACTTAGATTTAAGAAAATAAAAGTTTGGGTGTTTTAAATGTGGACTGTTGGTACCCCAACTAGATTGGATTGGTTAAACTTGGCACAGTACTTGTAAGCAAGACACACACACTATGGGTAGCGGTCAAGCAAATGAACTTTGATTGACGGTCAGGCAAATGCACTTAGATTTAAGAAAATACAAGTTTGGTTTTTTTAAATGTGGACTGTTGGTACCCCAACTAGATTGGATTGGTTGAACTTGGCACAGTACTTGTAAGCCTGATACACACACAATGGGTAGCGGTCAAGCAAATGAACTTTGATTGACGGTCAGGAAAATGCACTTAGATTTAAGAAAATAAAAGTTTGGGGTTTTTAAATGTGGACTGTTGGTACCCCAACTAGATTGGATTGGTTGAACTTGGCACAGTACTTGTAAGCCTGACACACACACTATGGGTAGCGGTCAAGCAAATGAACTTTGATTGACGGTCAGGCAAATGCACTTATATTTAAGAAAATAAAAGTTTGGGTTTTTTAAATGTGCACTGTTGGTACCCCAAATAGATTGGATTGGTTGAACTTGGCACAGTACTTGTAAGCCTGACACACACACTATGGGTAGCGGTCAAGCAAATGAACTTTGATTGACGGTCAAGCAAATGCACTTAGATTTAAGAAAATAAAAGTTTGGGTTTTTTAAATGTGGACTGTTGGTACCCCAACTAGATTGGATTGGTTGAACTTGGCATAGTACTTGTAAGCAAGACACACACTATGTGTAGCGGTCAAGCAAATGAACTTTGATTGACGGTCAGGCAAATGCATTTAGATTTAAGAAAATAAAAGTTTGGGTTTTTTAAATGTGGACTGTTGGTACCCCAACTAGATTGGATTGGTTGAACTTGGCATAGTACTTGTAAGCAAGACACACACTATGTGTAGCGGTCAAGCAAATGAACTTTGATTGACGGTCAGGCAAATGCATTTAGATTTAAGAAAATAAAAGTTTGGGTTTTTTAAAAGTAGACAACTAGTAAACAATATTATATTGTATGCGTTGTGCACACACAGTATAAGCTGTGAGCCTGACACACACACTTGCAAGCAGGGGCTAGCAGGGAGACAGGCAAATGAAATTAGATTACACAGAAAAAAAACACAGAAAAAAAAATGATGTTATAGCCCTAAACAGGGCTTTTTGGGGTCCTGTGTTTACTGCAGAGATCTGATGAGTCTTTCAGCACTACACTGGACACTGAATAAACTTGCCTAGCTATTGATTTCCCTATTCAAACAGCATCACATACACTCTCCCTCCTCTCTGTAAGACTGCAAGTTAGTTATGATTCCAAAATGGCTGCTGTCCATGAGGTAGATTGCTTTGGAAGGGAGTGTATGCTGCTGATTGGCTGGAATGTGTCTGCTGACTGTGACATGCAGGGTCAAAGTTTGCTCAATGATAAAGTATTGGGGGCGGGTCGAATCTCGCATATGTTCGCTGTTCGCCGCGAACGCGAACATGCTATGTTCGCCGGGAACAATCCGCCGGCAAACTATTCGCGACATCTCTATTAATTGATAATAACAAAAGTACACTAACGAGTGCATTAAGAGGATTAAAAACAGTCTGTACATTTTGCACTACAGTAAATGTTTTCCTGAGATATTCAGCATTGGTTATGTTTATGCATATAAGCGGGTCAGTATGCTAATTTAAGTCCAACGTTTAGCATGTAAGGGCTGTGTGCTTTAAATTTGGCAGTTTTATGTTGCTATTAAATTAGAATGGGCTGCGAGCTATGAGCGAGATACACTATTTCGTAAACCAGTTCTCTGCCGTCAGAGTTGCATGTTCGAACACAAACAATTAAGCAAGCACGTAGTTACAGGTTCAGATGGAGCCAATGGAAAAAGAGATTGTTAGCTTTACGTCACTGAAAACGGGGAAGGTAGATTTCAAAGTCCACAGTTTGCAATTGGACCCACATTCCAGATATAATGCAATATTAATAAAGCCGTAAATATGATATTCTATTATATGCCAGTTACAGTATATGACTTAACACATTGATTGCAGGGATCAATATAACTCAAAATAAAAATATGAAATAAAGTATTTTTTGGGGCCGATTTGCGGCCTTGAGTTTGTTGTGCTATTAATTCTAAGACCTATGATCATTTTTCCTTATGATAAATGTACAGTAGAGTGTTGTTATTTGCATCACAAGTGCTACGTATTGGACTTTTCCCCCCTTGCGGGTGCTCTTGAGTACACATTGGTCTTTGGGCTCCATTTGGGTGTTAGGTGCTTGCTCGCAAGTGACCATGTTGCAATTTAATAGCTGAATTGAACAATTAGCGGTTACGGCTCTTCGGATCAAAGGACTTACGTGCGCAAAGTTCAATGTTGCTCAGCATGTAGCCTGTTCTCGCCCGTCCTGCGTGTTAACATGCAAAGTCTGCTGTGAGCAATGCTACAGTCCTAATTTAATACCTGTAACATGTAAATTTGGAATTACGGGCTACTTTTTAAAACGTAGCCCCAATTTAATGAGGCTGATAAATCTCAGTGTGCTTGAATAGGATGGGGGATCTAACTGCACAATAACGTTAAGTGGCATCATTGTTGTTAGCTTAATAGCGTTCAAGAATTGTTCATGTGCATATGAATACACAGAAACAATGTTGCTTATCTGATCAATTATTCACTTTAGAATCAAATGCAGAGCATAATTCATAACTAAAAACAAATAAACTTGATTTTGAGGGGAAAAGCAGCTTTATTAAATTCCCCAAATTAAATTCCCCAGCCTGTAACGGAGCCCGATAGACTTACAGCTATTAAATTGGCCTCTTACAGCTACCCGCAAACGATCTGCGTGTTACAGGTGGAAAAACCCTATGGGCTGTCGAAATTGGAACTCCGTTGCTACACAGCCTTTGATCTGTCAAGCCCATAAATGTTCTGATCGCAAATCGCTATTAAATTGCTACGAATCTCCAAAGACGAACTGGCATTCAAACCTGTAAATGGCAAATGGAGGTAAAAATATTACGGCCTCCAGTACCATGGATCGGCCATTAAAATTCATAATTTCTGCGAGGTCTGCAATTTTTGCAAAGTCCTATGGCCTTTGGGGTTCCTTTGGCGTTCATTGCAGCCTAAACTGAAGCCTCGGGGACCTTGCAATGATCACCTGTCGCGCTCATCTCCACTCATCTGTCGGCACTCATTGCAGCTAAGTCCTGCGGGCCTCTCAATGAGCTCCTGCGTCACTCATCTTCACCCCTTCAATGAGCGCCTTTGGCGCTCATTGCTGCTAAGTCCTGCTGGCCTCAGAATGAGCGATCCGCGAGGCCCGCAACGGGATTTAGGACTCGCAGTATGACAACTATATTGTTGATATGTATTAATCTATTGCATAGTAACTAAAGCTCATTAGTTGATATACAGTATATAGGAATGTGAAACAAATGTAATGTATGTGGATGTCCCAAAACCCCAACCATTGAAACACACACTGACATGGTGAGAACAGTATAACTAAGCTTTATTTCATACACAGAGCACAATCAGAAATGGTCAAGACTGTGCATTACTATCAATGGTTGTGGTGTGGGCAGATCCCGGGAAAAAGGGAATACCTAAAGGGGATAATGTCATATTCTAGAATAAGCATGATGCATAGCAACTACAAGGGTCATATGTGGTCACTACACCACTGCAACCGGAATCTTATGAAAAAAATCAGATATTACTCCATCACTTGAACCACTTAATAAAAAAAATTAAAAAAAATAATGTGCATAGCACTTACAACTTGTCTAGATCTGCTCAATGAAACAGATGATTAAACCTCTGGACTGTGTAATCCAATGCAGTTCCACACATACAGTGTGGTGACAAAACAATTTTTTTTTAAAAAGTGGTCAACTAAAAAAAGGCGGAGGAGGATAAAAAACAAACTAATCAACAACTGCAGTGCTAAATACTGTAACTGTAACAATGTACCAACTCACCTAATTCCTATCTGCAAGCATTACTAACTATTAGCTAGGTCTCAGGATAACTCACTGGCCATAACCATTAATAATGATGTGTCATCTCACAATAAATGCTTAGCTGTGACCAGCGTCAGGGGTCAAGGTGTACTATGACCTTCTCCATATGATTTTTTAAATTAACATTGATACCACATCCATCAGCTATACAGGTATTAGCACATGTTAAAGGATACTCATGATATCAGCATTATGGGGAAATACCAATTAATATGGATAGTACACAAAGATCAGCAGCAAGATTAAATGTTACTTACATTAGACCCAAGGATCTGTTCTCAGAGGTCGGGATCACATGCTTCACTAGAGCATATATTAATGCTGGCTGTTTGCAAGTCCACCGTCATAGCGATATTAGTCTACATTTAAGCTAACAATAATCATGTCTTAGATATCTGGCTATATGGTAGCTTTAATATTGTGGGAGCTACATGTTAAGGGGGGCTGTCATTGAATGCATGTCTACCTGAGAGGCACTGTAAAGACCTTATACCTCATACATTTCCTTCACAATGCTTGCAGATGCAGAACAAAACAAAACAAAACATAACAACTTACAAAATATAGGGACTGCAGCATCTCTTCTCAACAGCATCTCTTCTCAACAGCCTTCCTCAGTGACCATCAATTGGTAAAATGTTAAACAGAACCCTACGTGTCCACAGAGAAGAGGACCATGGACCATGTGATGGGAGGTAGCCATCTGCATACAAAATATCACCATCACATAGGCCAAGATCTAGGACTCTGTAGCCAGGCTAGACTAGGTTAACATTGTGACCAATATATTGTCACTGAGGAGTGCTGTTGAGAAGGCACAAACTTCTGCGCAGCTCCGAGGTCTTCCTCCACCTAGGTACTGGCCCCCAATCCCCCGCGTCTGGCTCACCTCTGTAACTGCATAGGCTGCAGTGGGCACACCAGTACATAGACTCTCTATTGTTTGTTGTTGTGCTCAGGAATGACAGTAATTTGTCAGCTTCATGGTTTTAATTACATAGTTACATAGTTACATAGTATTTAAGGTTGAAAAAAGACTTTCAGTCCATCAAGTTCAACCTTTTAAGATCTCCTCTGATCTGCAATATGCGTATTAACTATTAATTAATTAGTTGTATAAAAAAAAATATAAAAAAAAAATCAATTCCCTTTCTGATCCCAGACACCGGCGTCCGGACTTCTCCCTGGATCAATACTGCCTCTCTAATTATCCATGATAACCCTGAATTCCCTTTTTAATTAGAAATCAATCCACTCCCCTTTTAAAGTTATCTATCGAATCCACTGTCACCACCTCCTCTGGTAGAGAATTCCACAGATAAACCACCCTTACTGTGAAGAACCCTTTTCTATCTTTAAGGTGGAATATTTTTACTTCTAACCTCAAGGGATGTCCTCTTGTCAGTTGAAAACCTCTTGGCACAAAAAGCTCCCTTGACAAATCTTTATACTGACCCTGGATGTATTTATATAAGGATGTATATAATGTATTATATAAAGTATTTATATAATGACGCATCCATCTATCCCTTGTTAATTCCATGGAGCTGACATATCAGTGTCTTTGTTGGTCATCTTGTAAATGTGTAGTGTGTGTGATGTACATGTGGCGGTATGTTGGTGTATGTGATATTCACCTGACATGTCACCAGGCTTGAAGCTCCAGGTGCAGGCACCATGCTCAGATAGTCCTTGGCAACCCTCTCTCCCACTCATTATAGCGCACAATCACATTCTTCTCCTCCTCAGCTATCATCCTCCTCTCCTTGGCCCTGATGTTGTCATAATGGGGCTTGACAGATCACATATCCCTTGGTGCTGTGCCCACGCCCACTGCTGTAACCTCAGCTGCTACCTCCTTCCTTCCATGCCTGTGCCCTAGGCCCTGGCCTAACTTCCTCCCCCCCTGCATGGATCACCGGACGGCCACAGATAGCACCAAGGAGGACCACAAACTCCCAGTGCGTGTTATTGTGGGCCTTGTGCTTGCCCTTAGCCTCTTGCCCTCACAACTGTGGATGGGGATCCTCATCTCCCTGACCTGTCCCTCAGTCCTGTCCCTCCCCCAAACTACCCTCCCTGAGATCAGGCCCCTCCCCCTCTGTCCCTCTTCTATGTGTGCCTGGTGTTAGGGCCACCCTGCCACCACACACCTCCTCCTCTCCACTCTCCTCCTCCACTTCCACCACCTCCTGCTCCTCCTCCTTCTCCTCTTGCTCATCCTGCTCCTTCTCATCATGCTACTCCTCCTCCTCCTGCTCCTCCTCTTGCTCTTCCTCCTCCGCATGCTCCTTCTCCTCCCCGCCATTTCCTCTCCTCTGCCACTCCCAACCTCCTCCTTCTCTTCTCCACTTCTCCTTCTACTCCACCACTTCCCAGGGCCACTTCTCTCCTCTCTTTCCTCCTTGCCTCTCCTCTTCCACTGCTCTCTCCCCTCCTCTCTCCTCCCTCCATTATGATATCAAAAATAGTATAAGTATGAATCAATCAAAGTTTGGTTGTATATGTATGATGGGAAGCAAATGTGTGCATTCTGTGTATTTAATAACTGTTGGGGTGCATGTGTATGGAGTGACCTAGCTCTATGTGTCTCTATGTGTGTTCTTTAAATTATGTGTATTGCAATTATATGTAATCTGTAAATATGTGTAAGGATTAAGTGTAAAATCAGAAATAGTATAATATAAATAAACAAAACCGCAAATTACTGCTCTCAAAATACTCCTACTCTATCTGTCACTGAAAAACCTCTAACTCTGAGACCTGCGTGCTACTTCGTCAGAACTTTATAATCTCCCTCTGTCAATCATCAGTGGCTCTACCGCTTGCTATTGGCCGAGAGGCCTGTGTCGCACTACTTTATACTGCAATTTGGTCGTAATGGTCGATTGCAACTTGGCCAGTTTGCGGCCGCAGGAGGGAATGTAATAGCTCAATAACTTGGAATTTAATATGGCTGAAAGTCTATTAAAAACATAATAGACACATATATGGTCTATGTGAAAAAGAAGTCCACTTCAAGGCAATATTTAACACTTGAATTCACTATTTACAGGCAAAATATTTGTTGGTTCATGTAAAAACATTTCAATGCCAGAAATTAATCATGTGCATTATACATTTATCAGGTGACTGTGTTGTGCTTTATTAATTTTATTACTTATTTTCACCACATCACAAAACACATATCATTGTAAATGAAGATATCATGGTGTTGAAGAAAAATGATCTATTTCACAATTTCTGTACAACTAGAGCTCTCCCACAGCAATTACATAATCCCATTAATGGATGAGATAGCTGTTTATCTTGCTGAATAACTATGATACCAGCAGACTAATTACTAGTGCCAGTGACTTCTGAGAATGCTGGAAATGTAATTTAAGCATTATTCTAGATAAAACCCTTACTAAGAGCATTAACAATGTGAAAGGAAGAACAAGTGTAACATGTCTCAGGGAACTGTGAAACTGACTAAAATAAAAGTAACTGAGAAATTAACTGTATAATTGATCCCTAGTATTTGTATGCAGTTTAATAATATCCTTTCTATGAGAACTACCTTTTGATAAAACAATTAAAAAATAAAACATTAATAAATTATTATTCAAAAGAGCACATAAAAAATTAATGTAGTTGTCAAAGCTTAGAACTTATCTGCAGTTTGATTAGCTCATCAACTAGCTCTTGAAAGTTTGCCCCAATCAGCTCAGCATTCTAAATATCGGTGACAAAACAAAAAATGGTAGCTTCATCTCTCCACAAACATGGAAGAGTAATTGGCAAACCAGACAGGTTTCATCCATTTTACATACATTGTTAATATTCTTTAAGTGTGCTCTTGAATCTAAAAGAAACTTACATTTTTACAACTTACCCCTTTTAATTCTAAACCCCGCTATAATACTGTTTTTGCCTGCCAGATCCCTTATAACGCTCTGATTCTCTATAGCACTGTCTCACTATAACACTGTTTTTGCCTGCCGGACCCCTTTGTTACTCTGATTCACTATAATGTTTTTTTTCTCTCCTAAGAAAACAGAATCTAGGAAGCTTCAACATCAATAATTTAAAATTTATATTTATGCTAGTTCAGTTTGTGTTAGTATTGTTTGCTGTTTCTTTGAAGTTAATATAAAACCAAAAAAGTTTAAATTTCAATTGAATTTTTTTTTTTTTCATGAGTTCCCCTATCTTCCCCATGTTAAACTTCCACGATTAGAGCTGTTTCGCTTAACACTCCTACAGCGTTAAACAAGGTATTCCTGTATATATATATATATATATATATATATATATATATATATACATATATATATATATATATATATATATAGTAAATAAATAGTACATTTATGTTCACATTTGAATGTCTAAAACAAGTTGAAAAACTAGTTTCATGCCGAGAATTCTGACAAATACATTTATAACACTGCATTCTGTGAATCTTGGCAGGGAAATGCAAATGTGACAACAAAGCCTTCACTCTTGCAATCCATAACATATCAAACATGGCTTCCCTTAAGCAAATGCCTGCTGTATAAAACAGCTTTGAGCAAAGCTAGGGTTGGATTATACACAAGCTAGGAATCCCACCCACATACAACTGTTTCAAGGTTACTGCCTCTCATTAGCATGGGGCCGGTTCCTTAGCTTGTGTTGTGGACTTTATGAGTAGGTAGTTCACCAGAACAATAATTTATAATATGCTGGGCAAAAGAGCGATAGAAGCCCTCCACCATATTGTAGTACAGTAAATAAACAGTACATTTGTGTTCACATTTGAATATCTAAAGAAAAAAAACTTGTTTCATGCCCAGAATTCTGAGAAATACAGTTATTACACTGCATTCTGGAAACCTTGGCAGGGACATGCATATGTGCCCACAATGGCTTCGCTCTTGCAATCCATAACCATATCACACAATTGAGTATACGTTTTTAAGCTGTTATTTTACCAACCATTTCCCTACAATATAGCCCAGATTTCTTGAGTCTGTATTTAGAATTATATGTCATATTTGGTTTAGCACCATTTTAATATTACTTCACTATAGGTATACTTTGCCTTCATAATTATTAATGTTATATGCAGGCTGGATTTCTTTAATTTGAGAATACATCTGACAATGTATGTCCATTCATCACACTTTTACACCATTTAGTTGTAGTACTGACCTCTGTTAATTATTTTTTTTTTTCATTTTCCCTTTATGTTTTATAATACTGGCATCCATTTCCACTGTTAATGCCCTATAATAACGGTTGTTCACTTGAATATTAATAACCACATGCTATACACTTTAAAAATAATTTGTCACACAAATATGAAATGATACTTGTGACACATAATCTTTAATAACTGACACATTTACTGACATAGCAATCAAATTGCATATATTTAATTTATATTTTCTTTGCAGGTTATCACATATATAGTTGTTGGTTTGGGAAATGTTGGTCACGTTTATGATGTTCGTCACACAATGCCGGCCTGCAATGAGCGGCGAAGGTGCTCATTGCAGGGCTAGAGATGAGCACCACAGGCGCTCATTGCGAGGCCCATAGTCTCATGTCGATGGCTGAAATCCCTGGCGAAAAACCGAGCACTTTGCAATCACTGCCGAAAACCGAAGCACTTTGCAGCTGATCGCGAGGCACACAGTTTACTAATTTAAAGTCCGAAATTGTTTTAAGCGTGTAGCAACGAAACACAGCCAGGGGGAGAGCCAGGGAGCCTGTGAGTTATGTTGCAAGTTAATTTGAGGAATATTTGCTGTTTTTCGGCGATCGAAAATCTGCTAAGCAAGAAATTAAATGGCGGCCGAAAAAAAGTAAATGGTTGAAAACAAGGCCAAAGGCAGCAAAAACGACCCCAAAAACAATAAAACTTAGACAGTAAACGCAATCACGAAGCCAGTAACACTTAGCCGAACAACGTATGCAATGGCACTCATTGCAAGCAACGCAATACTTCAGCAGAGACACAGTGAAAGACATAGTGGAGGGAGAGGGGGAGAGGATGGAAAGAGACAAGAGGGGGATAAGGAAAAACAAAAGACATAGGGCAGGGAGAGAGGGGGAAACAAACATAGGGGTCAGAGACTGGGAAGAAGCTAGCAATGAGCACTGAAGGCGATCATTGAAAACCACGAAAGTTGCGGGTTGCCGTTCATTGAATGGCCCACAATGAGCACCAAAAGTTGCCATGTGATGAATGGGGCTCGCAATGTGCGTCGAGGGTGCTCACATTGTGTGGTGTCGGGGTTAATACGACATATTATTTTCTATATAATATAGAATACTGAATATTGAGTTCAGAATCAATTTATAGACACATATTCCTTTTTATAAAATAACATTTATTGAAAATACCAAAATCAACTAGTCTAATGAAAAATGTAATATATCAAGTAAAAATGCAAATATAACACAGTAATATATCAAAATCAAATGCAAAATAAAACACAGTATAACCAGTCAGATAAATAAAAGAAAATCAATACATCATATTATAATACTTATTATTTATGATATTTTCTATGCAGTCCTACAATCTCAATATAAAAGTGTATTTCATTCACATGAACAATGAAACCTGGGGTAGCAATCCATAGAATAAAATCAGATAAATCAATTAATAAAATTCATTCTTAATAACGTTTTAGCATGTACTAACAATGTCTAATGATATTAAAATATATATGCAGCTATACAGGAATATATTGAATATCACACAATAAGTAAAGTATTTTATAATATAATTGATCAGTTAACTAAGTAAATTAATTTGTCTGTATTGGTCAAAAAGAAAAATGAGATATCTAATTTTGTATCAAAATTTATATCCGGAGTATAAATTTCAATGACAAAAGGAAATCTAAATAATTTTTTTGATAAGAAATAAACCAAACAGAGAAATTATGGTAATGATTTTCAATTATATCATAAAATAAATATCTCAATTTATACATTATCAATTATGACACAATTCCACTGGTTAACTCCAAAGTTGTTTTTACTTCTCCATAGATAAAACTTTTATCTTCTTTCCTCTCTTTCTCTCTCCTGTTGTTCTCCTTTTCTTTTTCTCTCTAGATCCTGTTTCTCTCCATAATTATACCTCTTGCTTATTTGCCTATCAGAATCCCAAATCAGTTAAAGTATCTATTAACCAATAAAATCTTTTCATGATGTCATCACTTCTTTAAATTTTATAAAGAATATATTTTTCTATAGAGACATTTATTCCTTTAACCATAAGATGGCGCTCTCAGACCTTTGAATTTTTATCCCTTTTAATTAGCTAATGACCCTTTGACCCTTTACCTATAAACAAGATGAAGTCATACGAATGTTATCAACTAGATATTTTTTAGACAGATTTACTATACTGTTTACATAGACTTAATGTCTATGAAGCGAATATTTCACATGTGAATATTTAAGGAGTGATTTTATTACCTAGACTTATGAGTTCAGTCAGATATTTATCTCTTATAGAACAATGTATTATTCAAATCATGGATAGTTCACTGGTGGGCAGCTGTGAAAACATATCTTTCACATAGATATTTTCAAGTAATAGAATTGCATGCATAGGTATATATATAAATATAACAGCATATAAAATATTAATACAATGGATATAAAAATAGTGGTTAATAATTGGAATATCATATTATACTATAATATTCATATAAGATAGAACTTTATTCATACAGAAGTTCTGACATATCCCCCTCTCTGAAATAATATCGCTCTTTAATAAAGTAGGTGATATTATTACAGTTGTAAATATGAGAAGTAAGTGGTTCCCGAAAAAAAACAGATACTCAATCCTGGATATGCTGTACTTCCAATGTAAGTCAATTGAATGGGAAGTAACCTTGGAATGCAAATTGTAGTAACAATAGTCTCATTCACTACAGTTATTAAGTCATTTAGCTTGGAGTTCCGATTCTCTTTGCACCATCTTCAAGGAATCCCGAAGTTCCCTAGATTCCTTAATTAATGTTTCATATAATATAGAGTTTATTATTGACATAGTGGTACCTATAATAGCTCCAAGTATAATCATTATTGCAGCCCCAATAAGGAAACTGATAAATCGTTTAGGGCGTCGGCTGTTGGAACTGTAAGACTCAGGAATAAAAGTTTTCCTTAATTGTTCCAACATCTCCTTAACAGTAGCTTGTGATCGACCAATGTGTTCACGATACCACACTTTAGTTTCCTCCATCTGTATATTAGATATGTTAAATTGCCTTTCAATCATCATCTGTGGATCCACGCTCATGAAGATCTTTTGCAATGTCAATCTCCTTCCGGTGAGAATAAACCCTGGAGCCTCTTGGATAAGGATTCCTGAAGAAGGGCCTGGTTCCACAATAGGTTCCATTCGGACCTCTTGGCAGAGGATCAGCATCACCCATATCGGAGTTGTTTTCCTTTCTTTCATTTTCAATTACTAGGAAATAAAAACGAAAAGTTTTAATATTGTATTCTATACAATGTAAAAATAGGATAACCTTATTAGACAGGGTATTCAAAGTCACATTATTCATCAGGAGTATCATCAATGATCCTTAATTGAGATCTTGGGTGACAACTTTTTATTTGATTAATATAAACCCATCTTTCAAACATTTCACCATTTTTTGGAATTTGTATTTTATACACAACAGGTGAAATTTTGTCAATAATAGTATAAGGTCCTTTCCATGAAGGCAAAAACTTTTTCTCTTTCACTTGGTTTCGTTGAAAGTTGTACAAATATATCTGATCTGTGATCTCGTACTCCTTTTTGGATGTCTTAAGATCATAATAAGTTTTAGTACTTACAGCAGATTTCTCTAAATTCCTTTGTGCAAAAGCAAATGCCTGCTGTAAGTGTTTCCTCAGATCCTCTATATATTGATGGGTTGTAGCAGCATTCACTAAATTATGGTCTTGGGTTCTGTAAATAAGGTGTTGTGGGAGTACCATACGTCTCCCCGTCATTAATTCAAATGGCGATATCTTTGTTGCCGTACTAGGTGTAGATCTTATAGCCATTAATACTAAAGGTAATTTTATATCCCAATCTTTACCTGATTCTTTCACGAATTTCTTTAAGATACTAACAATGGATTGGTTGTACCGTTCCACATTACCACTAGAAGCAGCACGATAAGAGATATGTAATTTTCTCTTAACCCCTAGGATTTTCCACATACGGTTCATTACTTCACTGGTAAAGTGAGATCCTCGATCGGACTCAATTCGTTGTGGTAACCCAAAACGGGAAAAGACATGGTTAATTAATAATATTGCAGCAGTTTCAGTTTTACAATTTGTGGCTGGAAGGCACTCTACCCATTTGGTAAATATACATGTAACCGTTAACATATATTTATTACCCCTAGATGATGTTGTTACTGGGCCAATAAAATCTATTTGGATATCTGACCAGGGCATAGACATCCCTCTTTTCTGAAGAGGAGCTCTATGGGTAGGTGTATTAGGTTGGTATTGGGGACATACCAAACATCCCTGACAATATGTCTGGACATCTTTCAACATGTGCGGCCAATATGCGAAATCTCGCAGTATTTCATAGGTGATTTTATCCCCTCTGTGACCTGATGTTGGGGCATCATGGGCATGTTGTAACATTAGACCTCTATATAAGGTAGGAACCACCCATTGCTGTATTCCATTCTTAGATGTACGAATAAGCAATCCATCTAAGATGCTAAATTGGGCTTTTGACTTCATTAAAATTCTCAGGTCTTCTTTACCTACAACATCTATCTCATTCAGAGGATATTCAGCTGGATCTTGTATATGGTTATAAAATATACCTATGATTGGATCCTCTTTCTGACTACTGATTAAATCAGAATTTGGAGTATCTTGGGACCATTGAGCTGTAGACAATTCTGTACTCTTTTGGATTTGTTGTCTTGTTATAGCCTGAATTTGAAATGGACCCAAAAGATGATCCACATCAACAAGCTCCCCCTCTAGGGCACCTTGTTTTGCCAACTTATCAGCCAAATCATTTCCTTCTTTATCCTGTCCCATTATCTTTGAGTGGCCCTTTGTCTTCTTCCAATATATAGTCATTCCATTAGAGATTACCATCTCATCAATAGTATGTATTAACCTCCCATGTTTCACTGGTTTCTTCCGGGCATTTGTCATTTCATTATGTTTCCATACCTGTAAGTATTCTACGAAACTATTACGGACATATTCCGAATCAGTGATGATCACTAATTCCTTAAGATCATGCTCTATTGCAGTTTGGATAGCGCGATATACGACTACCAATTCTGATATTTGACTAGTCTTAGATCCTATTTTATATATTTCAGGTGGAATCGGGATATTATCTTTCCATACGTTTCCGATTCCTGCAACCAATTTGTTATCTGTTCCCTCCTTAATATGATATGCACATCCATCCACGTAGACTGTGGGTAGAGTATTACATAATACCTCTTCATATACCTTATGGGGAGATAATTTGTATTCCTTCATAAGGTCCACTTCGGACCAATTTTCTCTAAGAGGATCCTCGGCGGTACAATCATGTAAATCAGCTAACCCTTGGGCCACTGGATTCCTCTTATTCTGTGCATATCTAATTTCCAAAGGCCATCCTTGTAAGGATAAAGTCCATGCGGTTATACGGCTATTTGACAAATTACCGGCCCTAATTTTATCACTCTGAATGTATTGTAATGGTTGATGAGCGGTTTCTACTATAATTTTCTCACCTTGGATAAAATTTCGGAAATTCTGTAAGGCCCATACTGTGGCAAACAGAGCTTTCTCACAGTCATTAAATTTTACTTCTACAGGTGATAATGTTTTACTTGCATACGCAATAATTTTATTATGTTGGTCATATTTCTGATATAAAACAGCACTCAAGCAAAAATCAGTATATCCAGTTTCTAAAAAGAATGGTTTACCCATTGTAGGATAAACTAGGCAAGGAGCTTGGCTGAGTTTTTGTTTTAATTCGTTTACGGCTTGATCTTGAATTTCCCCCCCATTGCCATGGCTCTCCTTTCTTTAATAATCGAATGAGAGGCCTAGTTACCTCTGCATAGTTATCAATAAACTTACGAGAATAATTAGTGACACCTAGAAATGATCTTAATTCTTTTAAATTTGTAGGGGTTTTGGTTTTAAAAAGAGCTTCCACTTTCTTTTTCTGTGGATTTATACCTTCAGGAGTTATTTCATGGCCTAAAAAATTAACTTTAGTGCGGCACCATTGTGCCTTTTGAAGAGATAGTTTAACTCCTGCATTTTTCAATTGATCTAGAACATATCTGATTTCAAAAATATGTTTATCAAAATCGTTATTTTTAATCAAGATATCATCTACATATGTTAATGTCCCTCGCTCTTGAGCGTCAGGCATTGCCTTATGTAAAAATATAGCAAACTCATGCCCTGAATTTATAAAGCCAAATGGGGTTCTAGTCCATGTATATTGCTGTTTCCCAAAGGTGAAAGCCAGTTTATATTGGTCCTTTTCATTTACTTTAATGGTCCAATAACCTTGGGCACAATCAAGCGTAGTAAATAATTTAGATCCTTGTATTTGTGCTAAACATTGATCGATATATGGAACGGGCCATGCAGACATGTACACCCGTTTATTTAATTGTCTCAAATCAGCGCATAAACGCCAAGTTCCATTTGGTTTCAAGACACCTAGAATAGGGTTATTAAAAGAACTGTGCACCGGTCTAATAAT
The DNA here is from genome assembly GCA_027410445.1 of Discoglossus pictus. Taxonomy (NCBI): domain Eukaryota; kingdom Metazoa; phylum Chordata; class Amphibia; order Anura; family Alytidae; genus Discoglossus; species Discoglossus pictus. The sequence goes on from CM050166.1 coordinate 248,866,158, forward strand.
TCCCCTAGACTCTAGGTTCTTGATAATATCTGCCAATGATTCATAAGAGGCAAGAGGGAGTCGATATTGTTTCACAAATACAGGTGGCATATTTGGGTCAGTTTTAATTTTAGTGACATGTAAATTTGTCAAACCACAATCATATGAATCCTTAGAGAACATATCTTGGTAATCAATTAATACTTGTCTTAGTTTTTGGCGTTCAATGTCATTAGAACATCCGCTAGCTAAGGCTATCTGTTCCTCAACTCTTTCTCTAAACCCAGGGAATACCTCAGGCTGACTAATCTCATAAGTCTCCTCCAATTGTGTAGACAAATCAGTAGTGATCATACTTACCTGCGTCTCAGTGTTCTGATACTTCTCATATTCTTGTTCATCAATTGTTTGGTTAAAAACAAGTTCGTTATCCATAATATCACAGTTACTTTCAGTGAAACTAAAGGGATAAATAGACTGGACAGTAAATAATCCCTCAGGTTGTGTGTCAAAACACTGATCCATAATCTGGTCATCATTTACATAATTCTCTGGTATCAAACCAATAACAATATTCATAAACTCAGAAGTAAAATACTCAGAATCTATAGCCATACCTATTAGGGATCCCTTCTCCAAACGTATTGGATGGGATGCTGTGTTATTCACCAGAATAATGAATGATACCTGTGTTATAGTAATTAGAGGTGTATGAGTGAGGGTGAGGCCTTTTTGTTGCATCTGATGACTAAGATTTACAAAGGCATCAATACCTTTAATCTTTTGACCCCTTTTTACCTGTAAAGGGAGAGGAAATTGTGCCACCCCCTCTGGTACTGTAACACTTTGGTCTATTTGCATGGTTACTGCATAAGGCATTTGTTGTGCAGATTTCAATGCTTCTGAGTCATTTAGGAATTCTAAGGGCTTATCCTGTAGTCTGGACCAAATAACATTATTGATTAAATCAATTTGGGATGCAAAGCGATGTAATAGATCATTTCCAATATAGATTGGATATTGGGAATCCTGAATAACTAAGAATAAGTGCATAATTCTTTTACCCCCAATGAAAAGAGGTAATAAACATTTTGCCATAATAGCATGAGTTGAAGTTTCATGATCTATTTTACATACCCATTGATCATCGGGTTGTGTATTTCGGATTAAATTATTATTCTTTATTTGTTTTAATAAGCTCTCATTAACATAGCTATGCTCATGTTTTAGAGCTAGTTTTGCTTGTTGAGAATTTCTCATACCTGGAATATCAACAGGGATAAATAAACCTTCATCATTGGTTCTTATTTCCACTAGAAATCTAGAGTGTTTACTTATGTTTAAAGGCTTAGAGTCGTTCTTATTTAAAGAGATAGTTAATACATTTCCCTCTATTTGAATATTTTTAATATTCGCCTGATCAATTTGGATCACATTTTCATTATTTACTTGTTCTCCATTAATGTCTTTACATTTAAGTACTGTCATTTCAGGCATTCGATTATTTTGGAAGTGAATCTCTACTGATTCCTCCTTTTTCTCAATAACATGACAGTTCCTTTGCATATGAGGTTGTTTAACCTGATCATAATTGATGGGAAATTTAACTTGTGACCATATCACACCATCAATAAAATCAATTACTGGACTAAATCTTCTAAGTAAATCAGTCCCAATTATAATTTTGTAACTAGGAATATCCACTATAATAAATGGATGTTTCATTTGTTTGTTTCCTATTCTGATATCTAACCACACATGGCCTACAGTATTAACTTTAATACCATCAAAATTTCTAACAGTTCCCACGAATGGTTTCAAAATAGTTTTCTTTTTGGTTTTACTCTCAATTTCCTCATATGTCTCTTTGGAAATTACAGTGACTTGGGAACCTGTATCAATTAATGCTTTATGATTTAAAGTTTCAACATTCTGTATACCAATAGAAACATAATATCGGTTCTGTATTTCCTCCATTTCACATAAGAAATGTGTATGTCTTAACATCTCCAACTTCTTCCATTGTTTATTTTTATTTGAGAAGTCAGATTGTGGAGTATGATCTATCCAATTTATAACTATTTCTGTAGGATTATCAGCAATTTCCTGATTAACATTTGTTTCATTTTCAAAACACTGAACAGGTAATAAATCATCTGTCATGACATTGCAATGCTCTTCTATTTCAACTATTAATTCTTTACCGGTAGACTCTGGTTCAATCTGTGTTACCTCATGTGAGCTTAAAGGTTCAACACCCCTTCCTTGCTGAATAGGAATTTCTGAAGGGAAAGGGAATATATTATCAACATTCTTTTTAGGACATATTTTTATATTTTTATTTGAATCAGGGGATTCACAAGTATCACTTCTGTTTGTGTTATTGATCATTAATCTATTTTCACAATTAGTATTTAGTCATTGGCTTTGGCTTTGAGAATTTTGACCATTTTGGGTTGGATCATTTCTCACTGACTGAGTAGTAAATCCTGCCATAAATGCAGCCATCTGTTGTGTCAAAAGTTTAACCTGCTCTTCTAAATTAGATGATGGTTTAGAATCTTGGTTTTGGCTATATTTTTTAACCCTTTGATTCTCTGAATAATTTGAAGTGTTAGGCATTGGAGGGGTTAATCTCCCTTCTGCACTAGGAGATTTTGTTCTCCAGACATAATTTTTAATAGGATTGTTTCCTCTGTAATTTGGACTAACATAAAAAGAATCATTATTTGTATTTTGAGATTTTTCACTTGCAATTTTTTACTGGCCTAAATGATAACTGTGCCTGACTTGATTTGTTCGAATTTTTAACCACATCTGCGTAAGATTTGGTACCTGTCTCATACTGTAAATTAGGTTTAACAGAAATTTCTGCCACAGTTTGATTATTAAATTTTTCCCTTCGCTTATAATTATTCCCATCATCAAGCTGAATCTCATATATTTTAGTACATTCATTTACCAACCAACTTAAAGGCTTGGCGTCATCAAAATCACGCGCCATATTTCTCTGAATGTACAAAGGTAGTGCATGGAAGTAAATTCTCTTAAATTCAGGAGATTCTGGGTCTGTCTTTTTCGCAGTCTGTCTATAAGCGTGTTTTTAAGGTGATTAAGAATTCTTTTGGACTTTCGTCAGGCTTACATTTTAGATTATGAACTGCTTTCATAGCAGCCTGTGGGTTTCTATACTCAGAAAAGTATTTTCTCACCTCAGATTTATATATCTCCCAATCATTTATATCGCTGTCATGGAGAGAGGTGAAAAATGAGGTATAAGAGCTATCAAATGACCAAGGGAGGTATGATATTTTATCATTAGCCCCCCTTATCCCTAGTTCAACCATCACCCTTTCTAGTGAGTCAAGGTGGTCTTCTATGGACAATTTAGAATTTTTGGTGTAAGGTTTAATTAATTTTCTTATAGCCTGCGCTTTCTCATGGAAAGAGAGTCTTTTATTTGATCGTATATCTTCATCACTGTCAGTCTCATTTTTAGAGCTATGTAAGATTTTTATAGGTGATCGTTTATGTTTATTCCTTGAAGGTACTATTTCTAATTCTTCCTCAGAATCACTAAAATCCTTCATCACAATCTTGCTTGAGGCGTAATCTTGAGCCCTATTTAAATCCATTTTTAGATTTTCAACATCTTGTTGGTATTGTTTAATCTCATTCTTAGCTATAGTCAGTAATTTTTGGATCTTTTTATTTTCTATAAGTATCTCAGCCTCATGAATTTTCTTGTCAGTTAATTCTTGAGTTAAAATTTCAATCTTTTGTTGCAATTTCTTCTGTTCTATTTTTAAATCCTGACAAGCCTGAACATACTTTTGCGCTAGTTTATCAGCATATTCAGCTTTCTCATTTAAGTATTCACATTTCTCAGACAATTCCTCAAATTGAACTAATTTTTGACTTTCCTCACCGGTATCTCTTGCACGCTCAGCAACCAATTTATTTATTTCTGCCTGTAATTCATCGCATTTCTCTGAATATTTACCATTTAAATTTTGGGCTGCGTTAAATGTCTCTGTCGTTTCAACAACTGTTTTCCTTAATTCTTGAATTTTGATAAACTGCTGCTCTGCTAGCTGTGTTTTTTCTCCATGTAAATCTCTCAGAGTTTTGACAAGTAATAGCAATGTCTTGGATCTGATTATTTAAATCTTTTATGGTAATTTCTTTTTGGGAATTTTGATATTTCCAGCTTCTGGCTAATTCCATCCAAACAGTAGATAACCTAGCTAAATGCTTCTTTCTTTCTGATTTAATTTGAATTGCATTATAGTGCTCATCATGGTTGTTAACAAAATTTTATCTTTGAACCAATCATCAATTGTATCACCATCAATTTCAGGATGTATTTTAGCCAAATATTCTGACAACTGTTCCCTGTATTCACAAACAGGATATACATTTGAAACTAAAGTTTTAACTAACAACTCCATTCCCTGTTTACCATGACCAATTATGTCATCTAAAGATAATGCTCCTACTGTTTCAGAACCAAAAACACCTTCAGCCATTTTATTTTCTTTTTAACAAATGTTATTCAATAAAAAGTTTTAAATCAATTAAATAATTGACCACGTGTCTATAAAGATATATATCTCGCTGGGGCCTCCAAATATGTCGGGGTTAATACGACATATTATTTTCTATATAATATAGAATACTGAATATTGAGTTCAGAATCAATTTATAGACACATATTCCTTTTTATAAAATAACATTTATTGAAAATACCAAAATCAACTAGTCTAATGAAAAATGTAATATATCAAGTAAAAATGCAAATATAACACAGTAATATATCAAAATCAAATGCAAAATAAAACACAGTATAACCAGTCAGATAAATAAAAGAAAATCAATACATCATATTATAATACTTATTATTTATGATATTTTCTATGCAGTCCTACAATCTCAATATAAAAAGTGTATTTCATTCACATGAACAATGAAACCTGGGGTAGCAATCCATAGAATAAAATCAGATAAATCAATTAATAAAATTCATTCTTAATAACGTTTTAGCATGTACTAACAATGTCTAATGATATTAAAATATATATGCAGCTATACAGGAATATATTGAATATCACACAATAAGTAAAGTATTTTATAATATAATTGATCAGTTAACTAAGTAAATTAATTTGTCTGTATTGGTCAAAAAGAAAAATGAGATATCTAATTTTGTATCAAAATTTATATCCAGAGTATAAATTTCAATGACAAAAGGAAATCTAAATAATTTTTTTGATAAGAAATAAACCAAACAGAGAAATTATGGTAATGATTTTCAATTATATCATAAAATAAAATATCTCAATTTATACATTACCAATTATGACACAATTCCACTGGTTAACTCCAAAGTTGTTTTTACTTCTCCATAGATAAAACTTTTATCTTCTTTCCTCTCTTTCTCTCTCCTGTTGTTCTCCTTTTCTTTTTCTCTCTAGATCCTGTTTCTCTCCATAATTATACCTCTTGCTTATTTGCCTATCAGAATCCCAAATCAGTTAAAGTATCTATTAACCAATAAAATCTTTTCATGATGTCATCACTTCTTTAAATTTTATAAAGAATATATTTTTCTATAGAGACATTTATTCCTTTAACCATAAGATGGCGCTCTCAGACCTTTGAATTTTTATCCCTTTTAATTAGCTAATGACCCTTTGACCCTTTACCTATAAACAAGATGAAGTCATACGAATGTTATCAACTAGATATTTTTTAGACAGATTTACTATACTGTTTACATAGACTTAATGTCTATGAAGCGAATATTTCACATGTGAATATTTAAGGAGTGATTTTATTACCTAGACTTATGAGTTCAGTCAGATATTTATCTCTTATAGAACAATGGATTATTCAAATCATGGATAGTTCACTGGTGGGCAGCTGTGAAAACATATCTTTCACATAGATATTTTCAAGTAATAGAATTGCATGCATAGGTATATATATAAATATAACAGCATATAAAATATTAATACAATGGATATAAAAATAGTGGTTAATAATTGGAATATCATATTATACTATAATATTCATATAAGATAGAACTTTATTCATACAGAAGTTCTGACAGTGGCAAACAACATTGACAGTTTTTTTTTAATTTTAATGCAGTCATTTTTGATGGCCAACTAGCTAGTTTGATATAAATACAAGTGAAAGACTCTCTGTCATTTATTTGTCAGGTCACGGGAATCCTGTATACCTGTAATAAAAGACAGCTAATAAGTGGTAAATAAATGTTCAATCATGTCCAAGTCCCTCTATATCAATTTACATAGGCTGGTCACGGGCTCCTGTAACTGCAATAAAAAGTAATAAGTAAGTTAACAAGGGGTTACCCATGACAATACTTACCTGTATAAAATGGAGTGTCTTTCAGGCATATATCATGTGTGCATGTCGCTCATAGTGACATCACATGCAGGGTCCACAATAGAGTCACCATCGAATTTGCTTCTTACTGTGGTGGAAACTCTCTGAATTAAGAGACAGCTGCGAGTCTCTGCGGGGTGGTGAGTATGGGGTAATCCTCAGTTTATCCCTAGCCTTTTTTCAATTTAAATGTAAAACAATTCATCTCCTTACCACACTATCGAATGAATGCAAGGAATATGCTATTTGTTTTCAGGTTATTCTGTCTCATACAAATTAAAAGGTTCTTATGAGTCTATACATTGAAAGGCTATCTTTCTATAAAGTGCCAGTTATTATATACAATTTTATTAAGACTTGCAATAATGAATAGGAGTGGATTTTTATTCAAGGATGTAGTCTGACACTACTATTTTTGAATTAGAATCCTTTAGATTGTAAGTCTGCGAAATTTCAGTCTTGCGAGGTGCTTTGGGAATAAACTTTGGACACTGGTTTCTAAGCTGAAAGACAGGGCCCTCCATTTTTTGCTATGTTAATATTATTTTGCTTTGAACACAATCTACAGTATGTATAGCGCTGTGGAATATGTTGGCCTGTTACAAATAATTGTAAATAATAATAAAATAATAATAATTCCAAAGATTGCAATTAGGTATTACTGTATATTTGTAAGCTTTTACTGGAATATTTCCTTGATACTTTTTACTCTAAAATGTATCTGGTGTCAAAGATACTATATAGTAGAAGGATTGTGGTGGGACATACTAAACAATCTTTTTCTAGTCCATTTAGAAACCTATTATTGTAGTTCATCTTTTGGATGAGCCGTTTCCTTAGTATAGTAATCCTACATAGACGTTTTGTGTGATTATCTATTAATGGTGTGAAAACCGACCAGCATCTCTCCAGATGCCCACTATCACACATTTCAGATTAGTCACCACAATTATACAATTCTGGTTGTTTAGATTCCAAATATATTCTTACCTATTACTTGTAATTAAGGATCTATCTGCCTGTATTTCTTTTACATGTATTTCAATTATGGATACATGATAATGTATAGGTTCCAATTGGACTTGCACGCTTTCATTGCAGGGCTCGCGATCAGCAGGTGTCCTTGTTCTTTTTGTATAACTGATAAAACTTTTACATTTCCAATGATAGAGTCCCATGGTTAATAATTATTCAATATTGATGATGAACTAGTGAATGGATATTCACTCCATATATGTAATCACATATTATAATTGTCTAACTACGATTCGTCTTCACGCTGCGTTGCGTAGTGAGTACGACTTAGCGATGAGCGCCGCAGGCACTTTGCCGATCGTACGACTTTTCGCTGAGCGTACCACTTTGCCGATCGTACAACTTAGCCGTTAAACCGTAGCACTTAGAAAAAAAATACGAGATGAAAAAAATTACGAGAAAAGCAGCGGAACCAAAACAATTAAAAAAACACTAAATACACACTAAAAAATAAAAAAAAAGGTCACTTACAGCATGGGGAACCAGGCAGGACCTCTGGGAGTGAGTCGGAACTCCAATTTACATCGATTTAGACGAGTTACAAAGATTGAAAATCGGCTAAGTGAGAAAAAAATGGCCGCCGAAAAAAATTAAAATGAGGCTATACTCCTACGAACTGCGTAAAACACAGCCACAGACGTATGTGCTCGAAAAACAACGAGACAAAGGATGCGCATTAACCGCACAATGAGTAAAAAGACAGTAGCGAGTACATTTTACGAAACGCAATTACAGATTTACGCATTAACACAGGTTTCCTGCCTTTGTCTCGCGCCACATCGGATTTCCCGCCTAAAACAACGCATTTGTCTCGCGCAACAGCGTATTTTTTCGCCTAAAACAATGCATTTGTCTTGCGCACAAAGCCTATATATAGGGCACACTTGCCACATAACTGACACTTTCTCCTCAGGTGATGACAGTCTGACTGGACGTTTTCTGATGCCGGGAAATCTCAAGAGATTGTTAGCTCTTCAGGATACTGCTTCAGCATTATTACATTAAAAAAGGTAAATATCATTTATAATTATTAATTAATAAATTGGTACTTACTTAATAAATCAAAAATAAGAAATTTAATTAATAGAAAAATAATATTGTGTTTACCTGTGTGAAACAATTGTTAATAACATTCATAATGTACATTAATTAATTAATTAATCATTAATATCAAAATTAGTTAACGTTTAAGAATGTGAATAAAAAAGCAACACATTGATTCATTAATTATTAATGTCCATTCATTTAATAATTATTTTGTGATATATCGCGATTACCTGTGGGAAAGAATTGTAAATAAACATTCATAATGTATACATTACTAATCATTAATATCAAAAAAGGTTAACGTTTAAGAATGTGCATAATAAAAGGAACACGTTGATTAATTAATTATTAATGTACATTAATTAAATAATTCAGTTCTTATATATTTAGTATAAAATAAACCAAAAAAAAAAAAAAAGGCTATATACTCATGCTTACATGTTGATGTTAGATTTAGTCCCACATTACTTTAATATTATTTAACATTAATTGATTATTATTTCATTAGTAATGTACATTATTTTAAGAATTCAGTTGTAACATACTCAATTTAAATACCCTTCAAAACAAAAAAAAAGGGAATAGACTCATGCTTATGTCTTGCGTTATATTAGTCAGACATTTCATTTAAGATTAAGACAGATTAATTGAGTCTTATTTAAGACTAACATGTAAAAATTGAGTGTATGTTTTAACGTATGCTTACCATATGTGTTTTCATGATGATTGATTGATATATTTATTTCATGTTTTTAATCTATGTAAAAATATGTATGTTAAGCCTCATTGATTGATACAGATGAAGCAACATTATTATACATTAATTTTTACAATTTTGTATAATTGCAGTGAAATTGTAGCTGAAGGAACAGAGATAGTGACGTTCGCACACATTGAACATCATAAGGATAATTTTGACAGGTACAGAATTTGAATTATATTACTACAGCAAGAATATTAAAAAATATGCTTTTAGATTTTTAATGTAGCCAAATATATGTCTGTTGCTGTTCATTTAATGATATCGATGAGCAAAATGATTAAAAAATTCTCAATTTGATTTTACCGTTTCTTTGGATCTGCAAGGGAAAATAAACACACAGCGTGACGTTTGCAGCCTTTGAACAACATCAACATCATACTCACAGGTAAAAAATGTTGTAGGTGATGCATAGAAAAAGGCTATATTTTATATTTGGTGAAAATGGAGTAGTACTTATTGAGTCATTAACGTATGATATTTAGTCATAACTTGAAAAAAGTTAAAAAGACAATACTAATTAAATAATATTATAAAAAAAATAAGAAGCTTACAAAAAAAAGAAATTGATGGTATGCCTGTGAATTCAATCAAGAAGGAATGGAATTGAAGGATTAATAATATAAAGATAGATATGTGCAGCTATTTCCTATTTAAATATATGTCAATGAAATACTTTGAAAAACGGTTTCATTTCTTTCAGTCTAAAGTGCAACATTTTAAAATGTTTGATTAGTTTATTCATTTACTTTAATGGAACAGTACAAAAAGGAATAAAAAAAATGTATACAAAACCAAGAACTAACAATAATTACATCTCTATTTACAATTACAGATTAAAATGGCGGAGAATGGAGAAGACAAAATTGAACGCAAAAGAAGATTGGCAAGGGAAAGGAAGCAAAGGTGGAGAGATGCTCAGAAAACCGGAAACTTCACAAAGCCTTGCGAGAAGAATATCAACAGAGACTTTTAAATAAAAGAAAGATGAGTAAGAAAGCCGCAAAGTGAGTGTTTTGGGGCTTCAAAGAAACGTAAAAGTAAACAAAACTCTGTAAACCAATTGTCCAATGATTCTATTTTGCAGAAATGACTTAAATGTAGACACACAAGGAAAAAAATGTACATATAGAAAGTGGGTCTGATATCTATGTTGAAGAAATGCATGACAATGTGTTTACTACTGCAGTAGAAGTAGATACTCATTATTGTGGGTTACTTAATGTGGTTTGTCAGTTTTGTGGGGCCTATCATTTTCTAAAGGAAAGACCTACTGACGAAAATTTCATTAGTTGCTGTCAGAAAGGAAAGGTGAAACTTCCATTAAGACACCCATTTCCATATTATTTAGAATGCATAATGAGCAATCCAACATTTACAAATTATAATAATTTCAAACAAAACATAAGGTCTTATAACAGTGCAATTTCATTTGCTTCAATGGGCATGCATCATTAGCAGAAAATGTACCAGGACATGGTCCTTACTGTTTCAGAGTTCAAGGTCAAATATACCACCAAAACTTCACATTTACACCCACAAGAAGGAGAGCAAGGAAATTTGCACAGTTATATGTCTTAGATACAATGGAAGCTGTGGAACAAAGAATGACACTTCCAGAAATAGACAGTGTTTGCACATAGTCTTTGAACAGCTGGATAAAATTATGCAAAAAAACCCATATAGTCAAGCATACAAACAATTAGCACAGCTTGAAAAAGAACAACAGGAACACGCTGAAAGAAATCAATTGCCTACACCAAGAGTAAATATGGTGTTAAAAAGAGATCGCAACACTGATCAAGGAAGATATAATTTACCTACTGTAAATGACATCCAATGACATATCCCATTTTCTTTCCAAATGTAGAACCAGGATGGGAACCAAAATTACAATTGGAAAGTTATCCCAATACTAAACTTCGTATTAGATCTAAAATTTCCATGCTGGAATATAACGTGGCACAAACTGCTATCCGTGATTGTTTTAATCCAATGTTACATGAAGGCAAACTCACTCAACAATGGATTATTGATTCATATTTACAAGTTGAAGCCAATAATCTAAATTTCATTAAATATCAACAAAATAAATTACGAGTAAAACAGTATTGTGGATTAATGGATTATGTAGCAGATTTAGCTTCCAACAGAGACATTCCAGCTGGATTAGCAATTATTTTGCCATCCTCTTTCCAAGGATCTCCTCACAATATGCGAGAAAGGTATAATGATGCCATGGCTATTGTTACAAAATTTGGAAAACCAGATTTATTTATTACATTCACATGTAATCCACAATAGCCAGAGATCAAAGAAAATTTGAATCTGGGACAAACTACTTCTGACCGACCAGATTTAGTGGCAAGAGTATTCAAAATCAAACTCAATTCATTAATGATATCACTTAAAGCACACCCTATTTAGACAATTTGTGGCTTTTTGTTTACACCATTGAATTTCAAAAAAGAGGATTGCCACATGCTCACTACTTTTAATACTGCAGGAAAAAGATAAGTTGAACACTGCAGAGAGAGTGGATTCAGTAATTTCTGCACAATTTGCCAGACAAGAAAAATATACAAAACTTTGGGAGATTGTTACACCTAGAATGATTCATGGTCCATGTGGAGAGATGAATCCTAATTCACCATGGCCCTCATTCAATTGCGATTTGGCCAATTAAATAGGGCTCTAAATAAGCACATAACATAATTTTTTTTAAATAAGTTTTTAGTTAATGAAATCCTTGCTTTTGGATAGATGTTTCTAACTAAAAACTTCTTTAAAAAAATATGTTATGAGCTTATTTAGACCCCTATCAATTGGCCAAATCGCAATTTGAATGAGGGCCCATGTATGGAAAATAAAAAAATGTACTAAAGAATTTCCAAAACAATTTCAAATGTAAACTTATACAAATTGTGATGGATATCCTTTGTATAAAAGAACACAAGGACAAACAGCTATTATCCTGTGGACAGAAGGTGATAATAGATTTGTGTTCCATACAATCCACATTTGCTCATCAAGTACAATGCACACATCAATGTGGAAGCTTGCACTTCGATTAAATCAATTAAGTATGTGGTATAAATATATATACAAAGGATATGACGCAGCTACTGTTGTTGTACAAGGTGCTGCAAATGAAAACGAAAATCCAATTTTACACAATGAACTATCATATTATTTAGATGCTCGTTATGTGAGTGCTCCTGAAGCAATGTTGCGCCTTTTGAAATTTTAGATGCATGATCGGTCACATGCTATCTATCATTTAGCTGTACATTTGCTTCAAAGTCAGTTGGTTTGCTTTACTCAAGGAAATGAAAGAAACTGCATTATATCAAAGTGAAGACAGAGATACCCCACTTACTGCATGGTTTTAATTAAACTGTCAAAGATACGTAGGCCAGACAATTTTTATACATAGAGATACCATATCACTATGTATTTGTAAATGGTCCTATGGCGACAACGAAGAAGGATGCACATAAAATCATACCACGCATTTATACCGTCAGTCCAAGGGCATTGAACGTTTCAGCTTAAGATTACTTTTGCTACATGTTCCCGGTGCACAGAGTTTTGAGCATTTACGTACAGTGAATGACATAGTTTATGATACATTCCTATTAGCTGCAAGACATCAAAATTTCATAGCTAATGATACAGAATGGGAGAGGTGTCTGGAAGAAGCAGACACTATGTCAAATGCCTAAGCAAATGAGACAACAATTTGCATTCCTTTGTATATTTTGCAATATACCTGATGCTTTCACTTTGTGGAAACATTTAAATTAAACATGTCAGAAGATTTCTTGAAATGTTACAGAGAACAATAGCTCTGTTAAAAACATTGATGGAAATCAAGAAATATTGTTGGCTCATGGATTAAATTGTGCAAGTTTTAATTTACCTGATCCAGGACTATAGATGACATCAATTTTGATGATATGACACTGAGCTTCAAAAACAAAAAACCCAAGAAAACGGGGCACATTTAAATATTTTACAGTTAGAAGATTTTCATGCCATCACAAATGCTACAGATGATGAAATGGTCAAAGACCGGTATTTCTATCTAGACGGACCAGGTGGATCAGGAAAAACTTATCTGTACAATTGTTTGATGAGTTACATTCGATCACAGGGTCAGATAGCTATGCCCATTTGCAAACAACTGGAATAGCTGCACTTTTGTTAGATGGTGGGAGGAACTGTGCATATTGGATTTAAGCTGCCAGTTCCCATTTTGGAAACATCAGTGTCAGATATTCGATTGAATTCCTTACAAGTAAAAAATTTTAACATAACTAAACTAATTATTATAGACGAGCTAACAATGATGTCATGTCATGCATTGCAATGTATTGACAGATTTTTAAAAGAAGTAATGGATAATAAGTTGCCATTTGGTGGAAAGGTTGATGCTGTTAGGAGGAAATTTTAGGCAAACATTACTGGTGTGCCACATGGAAATAGAACGGAGATCATAGAAACATGTATCAAGACCATTAAAAAATGTACTAAAAGAATTTCCAAAACAATTTCAATGTAAACTTATACAAATTGTGATGGATATCTTTTTGTATAAAAGAACACAAGGGACAAACCAGCTATTATCCGTGGACAGAAGGTTGATAATAGATTTGTCGTTCCATACAATCCACATTTGCTCATCAAGTAACAATGCACACATCAATGTGGAAGCTTGCACTTCGATTTAAATCAATTAAGTATGTGTATAAATATATATACAAAGGATATGACGCAGCTACTGTTGTTGTACAAGGTGCTGCAAAATGAAAACGAAAATCCAATTTTACACAATGAACTATCAAATTATTTAGATGCTCGTTATGTGAGTGCTCCTGAAGCAATGTTGCGCCTTTTGAAATTTTAAGATGCATGATCGGTCACATGCTATCTATCGTTTAGCTGCTACATTTGCTTCAAAGTCAGTTGGTTTGGCTTTACTCAAGGAAATGAAAGAACTGCATTATATCAAAGTGAAGACAGAGATACCACACTTACTGCATGGTTTTAAATTAAACTGTCAAGATACGTAGGCCAGACAATTGGTTTATACATAGAGATACCATACTCACTATGTATTTGTAAATGGTCTATGGCGACAACGAAGAAGGATGCACATAAAATCATACCACGCATTTATACCGTCAGTCCAAGGGACATTGAACGTTTCAGCTTAAGATTACTTTTGCTACATGTTCCCGGTGCACAGAGTTTTGAGCATTTACGTACAGTGAATGACCTAGTTTATGATACATTCCTATTAGCTGCAAGACATCAAAATTTCATAGCTAATGATACAGAATAGGAGAGGTGTCTGGAAAGAAGCAGCACTATGTAATATGCCTAAGCAAATGAGACAACAATTTGCATTCCTTTGTATATTTTGCAATATACCTGATGCTTTCACTTTGTGGTGAAACATTTAATAAACATGTCAGAAGATTTCTTGAAACGTTACAGAGAAACCAATAGCTCTGTTAAAAACATTGATGGAAATCCAAGAAATATTGTTGGCTCATGGATTAAATTGTGCAAGTTTTAATTTACCTGATCCAGGACTTATAGATGACCATCAATTTTGATGATTATGGACACTGGAGCTTCAAAAACAAAAAACCCAAGAAAAACGGGCAACTTTAAATATTAGAAGCATTTCATGCATCACAAATGCTACAGATGATGAAAATGGTCAAAGACCGGTATTTCTATCTAGAACGGACCAGGGTGGATCAGGAAAAACTTATCTGTACAATTGTTTTGATGAGTTACATTCGATCACAGGGTCAGATAGCTATGCCATTTGCAACAACTGGAATTGCTGCACTTTTGTTAAGATGGTGGTGTGAACTGTGCATAATTGGATTTAAGCTGCCAGTTCCCATTTTGGAAACATCAGTGTCAGATATTCGATTGAATTCCTTACAAGTAAAAAAATTTTAAACTAACTAAACTAATTATTATAGACGAGCTAACAATGATGTCATGTCATGCATTGCAATGTATTGACAGATTTTTAAAAGAAGTAATGGATAATAAGTTGCCATTTGGTGGGAAAGGTGATGCTGTTAGGAGGAAATTTTAGGCAAACATTACCTGTTGTGCCACATGGAAATAGAACGGAGATCATTGAAACATGTATCAAGACCATTAAAAAATGTACTAAAGAATTTCCAAAACAATTTCAAATGTAAACTTATACAAATTGTGATGGATATCTTTTGTATAAAAGAACACAAGGACAAACAGCTATTATCCGTGGACAGAAGGTTGATAATAGATTTGTCGTTCCATACAATCCACATTTGCTCATCAAGTACAATGCACACATCAATGTGGAAGCTTGCACTTCGATTAAATCAATTAAGTATGTGTATAAATATATATACAAAGGATATGACGCAGCTACTGTTGTTGTACAAGGTGCTGCAAATGAAAACGAAAATCCAATTTTACACAATGAACTATCAAATTATTTAGATGCTCGTTATGTGAGTGCTCCTGAAGCAATGTTGCGCCTTTTGAAATTTTAGATGCATGATCGGTCACATGCTATCTATCGTTTAGCTGTACATTTGCTTCAAAGTCAGTTGGTTTGCTTTACTCAAGGAAATGAAAGAACTGCATTATATCAAAGTGAAGACAGAGATACCACACTTACTGCATGGTTTAAATTAAACTGTCAAGATACGTAGGCCAGACAATTGTTATACATAGAGATACCATATCACTATGTATTTGTAAATGGTCTATGGCGACAACGAAGAAGGATGCACATAAAATCATACCACGCATTTATACCGTCAGTCCAAGGGACATTGAACGTTTCAGCTTAAGATTACTTTTGCTACATGTTCCCGGTGCACAGAGTTTTGAGCATTTACGTACAGTGAATGACATAGTTTATGATACATTCCTATTAGCTGCAAGACATCAAAATTTCATAGCTAATGATACAGAATGGGAGAGGTGTCTGGAAGAAGCAGCACTATGTCAAATGCCTAAGCAAATGAGACAACAATTTGCATTCCTTTGTATATTTTGCAATGTACCTGATGCTTTCACTTTGTGGGAAACATTTAAATTAAACATGTCAGAAGATTTCTTGAAACGTTACAGAGAACCAATAGCTCTGTTAAAAACATTGATGGAAATCCAAGAAATATTGTTGGCTCATGGATTAAATTGTGCAAGTTTTAATTTACCTGATCCAGGACTTATAGATGACATCAATTTTGATGATTATGACACTGAGCTTCAAAAACAAAAAACCCAAGAAAAACTGGCAACTTTAAATATTTTACAGTTAGAAGCATTTCATGCCATCACAAATGCTACAGATGATGAAATGGTCAAAGACCGGTATTTCTATCTAGACGGACCAGGTGGATCAGGAAAAACTTATCTGTACAATTGTTTGATGAGTTACATTCGATCACAGGGTCAGATAGCTATGCCATTTGCAACAACTGGAATTGCTGCACTTTTGTTAGATGGTGGGAGAACTGTGCATATTGGATTTAAGCTGCCAGTTCCCATTTTGGAAACATCAGTGTCAGATATTCGATTGAATTCCTTACAAGTAAAAAAATTTAAACTAACTAAACTAATTATTATAGACGAGCTAACAATGATGTCATGTCATGCATTGCAATGTATTGACAGATTTTTAAAAGAAGTAATGGATAATAAGTTGCCATTTGGTGGAAAGGTGATGCTGTTAGGAGGAAATTTTAGGCAAACATTACCTGTTGTGCCACATGGAAATAGAACGGAGATCATTGAAACATGTATCAAGACCATTAAACTGTGGCAAATATTTACACATCTCAAATTAGAATTAAATATGAGATCTGATTGCCAAAATTAATTCAATGATTGGCTCATTAAAATCGGAGATGGAAAACATCCAGAAATACAGCATTTACTAAATGATACCATTGAAATTCCATCAGAAATGGTTTGCAATGAATAACTCATATCAGCCATATTTCTAAACACTCTTAATAATGAGGATTACTCAGACATTGCAAACAAAGTGATATTAACATCAAAAAATATTGATGCCTTGAATGTAAATAACGAAATTTTAAAATACATCAATGCACCACAAAATAATTATTACAGTGCAGATTCTATTCTGTCAGATGATAAAGACAGTGAATCGAATTTTAGTATTGAATTTATTAATTCGTTAACACTATCTGGAATGCCCCCACATATTTTACAATTGAAAAAAGGCGCAATTGTTATGTTATTGCGAAATATGAATCCAAAAAAAGGACTTTGTAATGGGACCAGATTAATTGTGCATGAGTTAAAAGATCATTTTATACATGCAGAAATTACAACTGGTACACATGAAGGTGAACGAGTTTTTATACCAAGAATTGATTTAGCTCCAAGTGAGAGTGGTTTGCCCTTTGTCCTTCAACGGAGACAATTTCCAGTTATCATGGCATTTGCCATGACCATCAACAAATCCCAAGGACAAACTTTTAAGTCAGTTGGGATTTTTTTAAAGGAGCCAGTTTTTGCACATGGACAACTCTATGTGGCTTTTTCAAGGGGCACTAATCCAAAAGAAATTAAAGTGCATGTTGAAGAAAACGAAACTCAAGGTCATTTATTGGATGATGAATGTGTTTACACCAAAAACATTGTCTACTATGAGGTGTTGGAAAGATAGAGGACAATGGTTTCATTTTAATGCCAACAATTTAGGGTACTCAATATGATTGCACAAAAACAATATTTCAAGTAAAACATCTAAAGATTGGACAAAAAAACATAGAGAACAGTGGTTTGACTTCCAGTACAAAATTAAAGTTCTCTGGGACTCTTTAAATAGGGGACCACTATTTCACTTATGAAAATCTATGTGATATTTGCAGAATGGAAAAACTGAAAAAAACAAAAAAAAACAACAAAAACAACAGTAAAATATCCTTAAACAGATTTGAATGGGTTCAAAGTTTAATATTTACATGATTGGCCCCACAAAACAATTAACTGAATTTTTCAGGATTTACAAGAGTTAAATGCTATTGTTTGAGGTTACAATTTCTGATGTTAAATATGTGTTTTTTGAATTTTTAAAAAGGCTTGTTAAATATATATGTGGTATAGTTAAATATGTATTGTTAGTATAAAGTTGAAGTATTTAATAATAATTGGAAATTTATTATTTAAAGACAAAGTATTGATTCAGGGAGAAATCCGATCGCCAGTTAATGGGGTCAGGAAGGAATTAATTTTTTTCCCTCTTTGATACAATTGGACAAGTTTCAATAGGGTTTTTTTTTTTGTTTGCCTTCCTCTAGATTCAATGCTAATTTACTTTAACAAGAGTTTAACAAATATGTTACAAATGATAAAAAGCATTATTGTTAAAACAATTTACTTACTCAAAGTTAATATAGTCTGCAGTTACTCAGTGATAAATATGTATTGAAAAGTGTTAGTATTGTTAACAAAATGTTGAACGAATGTTTCATATACAAGTTGCATGTTACAAAGTTTAATGTTTGTGAAATATAAGTTGAAAGTAAAAAAAATAAAAAGTTAAAAAAATTAATGTGTTTTTATTTGTAGAAAAAAAAAAGTGACAAATGTAGCTGACTCATTTTGTATTGCAAACAAATTTCACAACATTTAATTTCTATTGACCGTCATTTTTTGACGGGCAAGACGCTAGTGATATATATTTACCACATATTACAGATTTGGGGACAAGTCTAGAGTGTGGACTTAATTTTAATTCTATTTTACAGTTTATTAGGTAGTCACATAGTCCATTCCACACCCATCAAATCATGTAACGTTACCTTTGTGTTATTTTGTGGCAGAAGAGAAAAAAAATCTGTGTATATAAAATGTTCTATTCTCCTGTACTGTAGTGTGTGATACATTTAATAAGTTTGTCATGACTGTGTGGCCTTTCCTATACAGAGAAGACCATCTTTTTACTACAAATATGTATGTTTCTATGGTGTCATTTTACATAGCGGATAATGCAGTTTACTGATTATCCCTTAGTGTTCTTATTGCAACACTAACCTATCTCAGTATAAGAAAGAAAACAGCTCAACCAGAAAATGAACTAATTAAAATGTACCTCATCAGTTGTTATACACTAAAACTTAAGATACAGTCTGTTACTGTAATGAATACGCCAAGGCCAGGTTTATGTTATTCCCTCTCGTTTTTTTGTTTTGTATTTTAAAATATTATTTCCTTTCCTAACAAAAATTCATAATTTATGAAGCAAAAATGTTTTCTTCAAAGATAGTGAAGGCTTCACATTTCAGAGAAAGCCTGCAAAAACCAGGGCAGATAAGACAGGCAGAACACTCGGATTATTGTTTGTGACTTGCCCCCACCTTAGAGGCCTCAGTTTACTTGTCCGTAATCTCTACTTGGCTTTAGTCTCTATTAAAAGATCACCAAGGTGTTGTTTCTAGTGTTCTATTATCTTCACTTATTAATGGATAATCAAAAAAAAAAGTAAAATAAATGAAATACTGACTTTTTTACCTTTGTATTCAAATCTGACTTACTGGGGAATAAGGGGCCTGTTCTATCCGTAAATTTATACACAATTAAAATCACTCTTAATATTGCTACATATTTGGCAAATATTACTTATTGGCACTAAGGAATTCTTAAGCCAATAGAATGCATATAAACATTTATTAAAAAAAACACCAAAAGTCAAATTCATGAGTTCAAGGCATTTGCAAGTACAGTGCCTTGCAAAAGTATTCACCCCCTTGACTGTTTACCTATTTTGTTACATTACAGCCAGAAGTTCAATGTTTTATTAATCTGAATTTAATGTGATAGATCAGAACACCTTTTTGAAAGGCCCCAGAGGCTGCAACACCTAAGCAAGAGGCACCACTAACCAAACACTGCCATGAAGACCAAGGAACTATCCAAACAAGTAAAGGACAATGTTGTTGAGAAGTACAAGTCAGGGTTAGGTTATAAAAAAATATCCAAATCGTTTATGATCCCCAGGAGCACCATCAAATCTATCATAACCAAATGGAAAGAACATGGCACAACAGCAAACCTGCCTAGAGCCGGCCGCCCACCAAAACTCACGTAGGGCATTAGTCAGAGAAGCCGCACAGAGACCTAAGGTAATCCTGGAGGAGCTGCAGAGTTCCACAGCAGAGACTGGAGTATCTGGACAATAAGCAGTACACTCCATAGAGTTGGGCTTTATGGCAGAGTGGCCAGAAGAAAGCCATTACTTTCCGCAAAAAACATAATGGCACGTTTTGAGTCTTCGAAAAGGCATGTGGGAGACTCCCAAAATGTATGGAGGTGCTCTCGTCTGATGAGACCAAAATTTAACTTTTAGGCCATCAAAGAAAACGCTATGTCTGGCGCAAACCCAACACATCACATCAACCAAAGAACACCAGTGAAACATGGTGGTGGCAGCATCATGCTGTGGGGATGTTTTTTATCAGTGGGACTGGGAAACTGATTTAAACTCAGAGTTTAATGGAAAGATGGATGGTGCTAACTACAGAGATATTCTTGAGCAAAACCTGTACCAATCTGTGCGTCATTTGAGGCTAGGACGGAGGTTCACCTTCCAGCAGGACAATGACCCCAAACACATTGCTAAAGTCAAAGCCCAGACCTCAATCCAATAGAAAATCTGTAGTCAGACTTAAAGATTGCAGTTCATGAGCGCAAACCATCCAACTTGAAGTAGCTGGAGCAGTTTTGCAAGAAGGAAATGATTGCCAGAAAAAGGTGGCTCTACAAAGTATGTACTTTAGGGGGGGGGAAAAGTTATACATAATTCACTTTTTCTGTTAATTTGTCCTATTTGTTGTTTGCTTCACAATACAAAAAACCTTGTGGGCATGTTCTGTAAATTAAATGATGCAAATCCTCAAACCATCCATGTTAATTCCCGGTTGTGAGGCAACAAATTACGAAAAATGACAAGGGGATGAATACTTTTGCAAGGCACTGTAGCTAGTAGAATATGGCCCTATGTTTGCTTTTGTTACCAACATAGGGGCTTCATTCAGTTCCCTATTTTGTAAAGTTACACAGGCAAAAATACTTTAGTAACTTTCCCTAGCTATTCTAGTCACCTATTGCAGCATGATTGCAAGTGAGCTACCCTTAATGACTACAGACAAGCCAGACCTGCAAATTACGGCAAGCTTTGATTTTTTCATATCTGAAATATTACAAGTGTCTCTTTCTGACTTTTACACTAAATCACCACTGAATTTAGTTTTTACTGAGGACATTAAACACCACCCGCAAATGGTTTTAATACCATTGCCGATAGCAGCAGCAGTTAAAGAAACAGTAAAAAACAAAAAAACAAAAAAATTGAAGTTTATTAGAATTTAAAACTCAACATTCTATAGACACATAAATGCAATTAAAAAATAATAATTTTCAGTTTCCATGTGTGACTCATCATACATATGGGAACAGAAAATACATTGCTGAAAGCCAGCTAGAGACAGTATGTGACTAAATAGGATTAAAAAGCTTACAATTGCATTAGAAATAAAAAGGTTACAGTCAAAGAGGCCCAAATGTGGAAATTTATATTTTCACATTTGTGCTTCTTATTATGTTGAGTCATCACATATATATTGAAACACCAATTATTAACAATATTATAGCTCCACATAACATATTACAATATCCAGAAGAACACAGACCACAGTGTGCTGGAGATTAATACCAATCATGCAACGCACATGGAACACAACAGATGCTCAGAAGCACTGACTATTAAAAGGGATAGACATACATAAAACAATACTCAACAACAGTAGTGATTCTCACCACAGCACAGTACTGACAACGATCATCAATGTCACATTTATGGAAAGGTATGTCATTTACACAATAACCTTGGGTCTTATACACTGGGGTGTAAGATATGTCATCATGGGCAGAATGAGGCCTGGATGATACTGATGGTGGCTAAATGGGTAAGGTGAATGCCACAGGTATATCACTAGATAGTACAGGCCTGGCACTGGATGTTCCCATGGATCATGTAAGGAACAAGATATTATAGGCACAGGGACATGGGGGAATAGAGATATAACATTACAAGGGGGAGTTGCACTAATGAATTGAAGCTGTTCAGGAAGGCTACCAAACACACAAGGAGGCATTGAAGAGGCACATTGAGCAATAGGAATATTACCTCCCACAGCAGGAATCATGAGTACACCTATTCTGTCAAGTCCCCAGCTGTTGTTTGTCAAGCTGTATACCAATAATAATGATGTGGAATTATAGCTAGTGTTAATGTACCAATTAGATATACATGCCATCATATGGTTAACAAGCATTAACTCCCACAAATCAGTAATGATGTTATTCTTGCCTGGTTTAGAAAATAGTGATAATCACATTAAGATAAGTGCTTGAACACACTTTGGACACATTAATACATGTGATCACTTGTAGACCACACTCTTGTCACAGTAATGTTCTGGAATGTTCACATAACAATGTTTTGGTATGAAAATAAAGATATATATTTCATCATCATGTCACATTTCATGCAGAATTCAGGTGTTGTTTGCATCAGTATGTGAAAGGATGTTAACAAATTATGATATTAACATCACATCTAACATGGAAAGTGTAAAGCATTTTGGCTATAACCACATTAATAATTAATCAAGGGATGGGTATATAGGATGATGATCAATACAGAAAGATATTATTGTCAAGTAATTGCTATATATGTTGATGTCCCAAATCAGTATCCATTAGAAACACACAGAAACATTGATAACGGTATAACAGTATCAGTGTTTATTATATACATAGAGCATAGTCATAAACATATTTGACTGTGCATTAATATCATGGGTGTGGTGTGTGCAGATCCAAGAGGGCACGAGAAATACCTTAATGGGTAAAGGTAATACTGTATAAAAATAATGATACATAGCATCCACCAGAGTAACATGTAATCAATACATCACAGTAACCATAATCAGATGAATACAAATCTCATCATGTATTAACCAATATAATAGAAGTAACATGTAATGTGCATAGCACATACATAATGTCTTCATCTGCTCCATTACACAGATACATTAACTCATGGATTACAGTGCTTTGCAAAAGTATTCACCCTCTTGGCATGTTTCATGTTTTGTTGCCTCACAACCTGGAATTAACTTGGATTGTTAGAGGATTCGAATCATTTAATTTAGAGATGCCCACAACTTTGAAGATTTTTTTTTATTATTATTATTGTGAAGCAAACAACAAATAGGACAAAATAACAAAAAAGTTAATGTGCATAACTATTCACCCCCCTAAAGACAATATTTTGTAGAGCCACCTTTTGCGGCAATCACAGCTCCAAGTCGCTTTGGATAAGTCTCTATGAGCATGCCACATCTTACCACTGGGATTTTTGCCTGTTCCTCCTTGCAAAATTGCTCCAGCTAATTCAATCTTTAAGTCTGACCACAGATTTTCTATTGGATTGAGGTCTGGGCTTTGACTAGGCCATTCTGACACATTTACATGTTTCCCCTTAAACCACTCAAGTGTTGCTTTAGCAGTGTGTTTGGGGTCATTGTCCTGCTGGAAGGTGAACCTCTGTCCTAGCCTCAAATCACTCACAGTGTGGTACAGGTTTTGCTCAAGAATATCCCTGTATTTAGCACCATCCATCTTTCCCTCAACTCTGACCAGCTTCCCAGTCTTGGCTACTGAAAAACATCCCCACAGCATGATGCTGCCACCACCATGTTTCACTGTGGGGATGGTGTTCTTTGGGTGATGTGATATGTTTGCGCCAGACATAGCGTTTTCATTGATGGCCGAAAAGCTACATTTTAGTCTCATCAGAACAGAGCACCTTCCTCCATACATTTTGGGAGTCTCCCACATGCCTTTTTGCAAACTCAAAACGTGCCATTTTGTTTTTTGCTGAAAGTAATGGATTTCTTCTGGCCACTCTGCCATAAAGCCCAACTCTATGGAGTGTACGGCTTATTGTCATCCTATGTACAGATACTCCAGTCTTTGCTGTGGAACTCTGCAGCTCCTCCAGAATTACCTTAGGTCTCTGTGCTGTGTCTCTGATTAATGCCCTCCTTGTCCGGAATCCATAGTAATTGGTGGGGGCGGCCGTCTTTTGCAGGTTTGGCTGTTGGCCATGTTAATTCCATGTGGTGTATGATAGATTTGATGGTATATTTTTTATAACCTAACCCTGACTTGTACTTCTCAACAACATTGTCCCTTACCTTGTTTGGGAGAGTTCCTTGGTCTTCATTGCCAGTGTTTGGTTAGTGGTGCCTCTTGCTTAGGTGTTGCAAGCCTCTGGGGTCTTTCAAAAAAAGGTGTGTATATGTAATACAGATTAGTGACACTTACATTGCACACAGTGACATCATTTCACAAATTTATGTGACTTCTGAAGGTAATTGGTTGCACCAGAGCTTTTTATGGGCTTCTTATAACAGAGGAGGGTGGTGAGATACATACGCACATGCCAATTTTCTGTTTTTCTATTTGTTTTAAAAATAGTTTTTATGTATATATTTTTCTCATTTCACTTCACCAAGCTTAGACTAGTTGTTTCTGATCCATCACATGAAATTCAGATGAACAAAAACATTGAACTCAGGCTGTAATGTAACAAAATAGTAAAAAGTCAAGAGGGGTGAATACTTTTTGCAAGGCACTGTATGTAATCAAGATTCGAATTACACACATGTTCAGAAAATCAAAAATGTCAAAAATCTAACCATACCTTGTATGGTAGCATGAATTTTGGACGCAACGAGACGCCTACAAAAGGTTGAACAAATGCACACACCAAGACTGGCGCGTCTCTCTGCACTCACCCTCTCCTCCCCCTCCTTCTCCATCTCAACCTTTCTCCCCAACTCTCCCTCTTTCCCTTAGTACTCTCCTTCTCTCCCCAGCTCTCTCACTCCCCACTACTCACTCTGTCTCTCCCCCTAGTACCCACCCTCTAATCCCAGGTCTCTCTCCCCCAGGTGCTCTCCCTCTCTCCGCTCTGGTGTGGGAGCACTCCTTTGTCTGTGTGCACATGACTTCGTGCACGATGCGTGATCTCAAAAGGCGGCGTGCCATACATGTATATACAGTAAAGTGCTAGATACTGTAACTGTAACAATAAATCAACCTACCTGAACTTCCTCTACAAGAAATGCAAACCATTCTGTGTCTGCCATGAGAAATCACTTGCCATGACCATTAGTAATGATGTGCCATCTCAAAAGGAATGCTTAGCTGTGACCAGAGTCAGTGGGCCAAGCGAAGTATCACCATTTCTCTATGATATTGTTTAGCAACATTGATATCACATTCACCTGGTAGCTAGGTGTTATCAGATTTTAACTGATTATTATGACATTATGTTGTATGAGCATATACCCATGAATACTGAGAGGGCACAAAGGTCTGCAGCCATAATGTCTGTTACTTACACAAGACACAAATATATTTTCTCATATTAATGAGAGGATGTCATAGTTAACTATTATTATTCTGATAATAGTTATTGATAAAATTCCAACATAATCCATAACGCTGTACATGGGTTAATTATAAAGAAAAAACATGAAAATACAATGTTAAACACATGCCAGAAAGTAGGGGACCCTTTTTTAAGTTCAACATTTTATATACATGTTCTTTTTAAAAAGATATTTCACATTGAAATTCGTAATACTTACAATCTAAGAGGAATTTATGTGAAACAAAAGAAGTAATTAAAGAATAGATAAGGTCTTTGGCAAGTAACTGAAAAAAGAGAAGGGTTAAACTAGTGAATAGAGGTGTGGGTGCATCTAGCTGTAAGAGGTGATAGTATTAAACCTGCACTATAAAGTAAAATAAATCAAAGGTGGGTGGCTGTGGAACAGGGTAAGTGGATGGCTAATTACATGAGTTAGGGGCAGAAGGGTGGTGGAGTGTGAGAGTTTAGAGGAAAAGGAAAACAAAGCAAATGGAACTGGCAAAATGGCAGAGTGGAGAGCGAGATTCTGCTTGGATTAACAGCTATTGTCAGACTTTGCAAGTCCCCTGCCTAGATCTGCGATTGGTATAAAATTTAAACTTAGCAGCCATGTGGCTCTAAAACATGATAGTATGATTTTGATTTAATTAATGGTGTGTGAGATCATTTAGCTGGGGGGATCCACTGATGGAATGCTGTCTGATAGTCACTGTGTATTATATTTCACTTACATTATTTTATACCACTGCTTCTGATGAAGATGATGCCTCCATGAACCTGAACTTTGCCTAAAATCAAAAAATCAAAAAAGGGCTAATACTAAGGGATTATAAAAATAAGGACCTCCCGTCCCGCGCCATCTCTTCTCAATGGCATTCCTTAGTGACCATCAAATTGTGAAATGTTAATTATACCCACATGTCCACAAGAGAAGAGGATCATGACCATGTGATAGGTCGGTAGCCACATGGTTACAAAAATATCACCAACAATAGTTGTTAACATGCTGGCTAAGACATGTACGCTATAGGCTAGTTCATAACACTGCAATATCCATCAGTACAGGAGTGTTTTATCTGCATACCTGCAGTGTGCACACCTCTACATGGATCTATATTGGTGTATACATTACATATATAGTTATATATAGTTGTCGTGATTGCGGGGTTGCCAAAAGTTGTTGGTAACGCCATGTTACCTGGCCAAGCCAGGCTCTCATCCCAAAGACACTCAGAACTTAGGCAAATGAGCTCCAAAGGCACTCATAGCGCTGGGTGGAGAAGAGTGCCGCAGTCGCTCATCCCGACGACCCACGGGAAGGACCCAAAATTACGGCCCGTACTACCTAGTACCTGAAGCATGGAGATGGACTGCAGGGCTTGCAAAAATATGACTTTAACAGCCGAACCAACCGAACTGGAAAGACCGGCCAAAAATTACACAAATATGACTCAAATTAACTTACACACAAAGCACAGGGGAGAGCCAGGGAGCCGGTTAGTGACGTTGCAAAGTTCATTTGAGGCATATTTTGCCTTTTTTTCACGATCGAAATATCGCCAAACCGAGAAATAAAAATGGCAGGCGAAAAAAATTTAAACAAGACAAAAACGAGACTGAATGACGTAATACACGGCCGAAGGATGTAAAAAAAGGAAGAAGGACGTAAATACGTGCCTTAAGCACTAAGACTTAATGCAAACCAATAACACTTAATACAAGGCAGTAACAGTTAACTCAAGACAGTAACACTTAACCCAAGGCAGTAACACTTAACCCAAGGCAGTAGACTCCTAAACTACACAGGCCTATAAAGTAAACAAGGGGAGAGGCTCGCAATGAGCGCCAAATGTGCTCATCATGGGGATCGTAATAAGCGCCGAAGGGGATCATTGCAAAACAGGAAAGGTATGGCTTGCCAAAAACGGCAAAGATGCTCAAGGCAGGGCTTGCCATGAGCGCCAAAGGCGGTCATGGCGGGGCCTGTAAAGTAGACATGGGAAGAGGCCTGCAATGAGCTCCGAAGGTGTTCAGGGGGGCCATAGCCTCACATTGTGTGGCAAACAGCATTGCCTGGCTTAAAATGTTATTGCCGTAATTTTCTGACGGGCAAGTCGCAAGTTTTATATATATATATATATATATATATATATATAAAAATATATTCGGTAATTGCTGTAAGTATTTGTCACACATATGATGCTGACCACAAAAGATAATGATATGTAAGCTTCCTGGATTTAACAAAGAATAGATGATACATCTATCCCTAGTGAAATCCAGGGAGCTGACATTAAATTATCATTGGTGATAAGCATTTACATGGGATTCGTGCTATCTATGTGTGTGTGATGTGCATGTGGGGGTATGTTGGTGTATGATATTCACCGGATAAGGAGGCTGGATCCAGTGTGGCCACCATTTGGACCATGATCTCTTTGAGCAGCCTCACCCACTCGTTATACTGTACAGTCACTTGAGGGCCATGACTTGGAGCACTTGCTGCTCTTAACTACTCTTCCATTATCCTCACCTTGGTCCAGATGTTATCATAATGATGCCTTACTGACCTCACATCCCAATTCACAAAACTCTCATCAGTAACTGCAGATGCTACTTCATCTAGACTTGGGTCTAACTTTCCTTCTCCCTGTTAGGATAGTGGAGCGAGCAATGATGACATTGAGGAGGACCACCATCTCCTCGTGCCTGTAGTTTAGGATCTGGAGGAGACCTGTCCCTATGACCACTACCTCAGCCCCTCTGACTCTGAACTAATAGTGCCTATAACTATGGGTCATCCTTCCCTCAACCTCATCTCCCAACCTCCCCCTCAGAACTACCACCCCAAGCCATCTTTTGTCCAGTCTTTCTCCCTCCCTCTCCTTTCCTCTCCTCCACTCCCTCCCTATCTCTCCTTGCCCTCCACTCCCGTGGGCCCCAACTCTCTCTTTTTTCCTCTTCTAATCCCCACCTCTTCTCTCTGCTCTCCTCCTTGCTCCTCCCTCCATCATAATCCCAAAATGAAAATAAAGTGAATATGTATATATTTATGATAGGGATTTTTTTTATATATTATTATCATTTATTTATAATTAGAGATGTCGCGAATAGTTTGCCGGCGGACTGTTCCCGGCGAACATAGCATGTTCGCGTTCGCGGCGAACTGCGAACATATGCAATGTTCGATCCGCCCCCTATACTTTATCATTGAGCAAACTTTGACCCTGCACCTCACAGTCAGCAGACACATTCCAGCCAATCAGCATCATACCCTGCCTTCCAGACCCTTCTACCGCATGGACAGCAGCCATTTTTGGAATCATAACTAACTTGCAGTCTTACTGAGAGGAGGGAGAGTGTAGGTGATGCTGATTGAATAGGGAAATCAATAGCTAGGCAAGTTTATTCAGTGTCCAGTGCAGTGCTGAAGGACTCATCAGATCTGTGCTTTAAACACAGCACCCCAAAAAGACCTTTTTAGGGCTATAACATCATTTTTTTTGTTTGTTTTTTTCTGTCTAATCTAACTTCATTTGCCTGTCTCCCTGCTAGCCCCTGCTAGCAAGTGTGTGTGTGTCAGGCTCACAGCTTATACTGTGTGTGCACAGTGCAAACAATACAATCTTGTTTACTAGTTGTCTACTTTAAAAAAAAAAAAAAACTTTTATTTTGTTAAATCTTAGTTCATTTGCCTGACCGCCAATCTAAGTTCATTTGCCTGACCGCTAGCCAGTGTGTGTGTCCTGCTTACAAGTACTGTGCAAGAGAGCATGTTGTGTGCATGCTTGAGCTCCAAACAAAAGGCTTTTTAGGGTCTTAGTCCCTCAAATACAAGTTTTATTTTAACACCTTTCTGTTAATAAGCACTTTGTGCACGGTGTTGTTCATTTTTGGGAGTTTTTGTGGTTTTTTTTCTTAGTTTAATTTAAGTTTTAGTTTTCTGGGGGTCAGGCTCAACTCTCTATCCCAGGAGAGTGAGCTGTCTCCTGGATACTTTGCCACACCCCTCCATTAGCACTACACCTTCACTCCTGGAGCTTTGTTACTTTGACTTTTTTTTCTTTTAAAAAGTTTATTAGGTTTTGTTGAAGTTTTGTTTGTTTGGTGTTGGGTTTTATGTTTTGGGGGAGAGAAGACAAGTAACATCTTTGTAGGCAGTGGGGGGGGGGGAAACAATTAGAACTTTTGTTGAAAAGGCTTTTTTTTTAAACATCTGACACAGAGACACAGAGGGGTTAAAAAGCCTCTGTGTTCTCTGAGTTGTTGCAATTAGACACCTTGCAACAGGCCATTAACCCTTCCACTGCCAAGCATCACCTCTCTCTCTCTCCCTTTGTTTTGTCTCCCTTAGTTTTGTCTTTTTGTTTCTTTTTAACACTTTTATATTTAAAAAAAAAGAAAACAGTAAAAAATCATAAAACAAAAAATAAAAATAACTAAAGCAAATAAACTAAAAAAAAAGGGTCTAAACATGAGGGATAAGACCACTAAGAAGCCTCAGGGGTCAAAAGGGGGAATAATGGCCCCTGAAAATCCTAGCTGCAGCACTGCACAGCATAGGCCCCAGGCAGATAAGGCAGCCCCAGCTCCTGGTGGTTCTGCCAGCAGACCTACCCCTGTGGCTAATACCTGGTCACAGGTGGTTTCTTCTGGCCCCAGTAATACCACCGCTGGGGCTGAGGGGCAGATCACTAGGAAGCATGGGGTTAAATGTCAGATGTCTGGGGTCTACAGCATTGATATCTATCTGCGTGCTGCAGCTAACGTCATCAGCCCCTCTGTTATAGTAGCAGCCAGCAAAATGTACGGGAAAGCAGTTTTCTTTACCCGTACGCTGGCGGCTGCTCACATTCTTGTACAGAGAGGCATCACAGTGGGGGGATTATATGTCCCAATAGAACCCCTGGAAGGGTTGGGCACAAAAGTAACACTCTCTAATGTGCCCCCCTTCCTACCAGACTCCCTCCTGCGCCCCCACCTGCTAACCCTAGGGGAAGTAAAAAAACCTTTTATTAAAAATGCCCTGGGGTGCAGAGAGAGAGCACTTCGTCATGTGCTCTCTTTCAAGAGGCAGGTACAAATGTGCCTGCCTCAGGGCGCAGAAAACATTGAGGGGTCTTTTGGGGTTCCATTTGAGGGGGTGCTCTACAGGATTTTTTACAGCACTACGGAGGTGCAGTGCTATCATTGCAAGGGGTTGGGGCATACACGTAGGAATTGTCCTAATGAAAAGCATCATGCCCCAGCCCCAGCAAATGGCACCTCCGTCAGTACAGCACCCATCCCCGCTGAGCCCATAACAGCGGGGACCTCAAGGGTCATAGCCCCCCCACAGAGCTCAGGCAAGGAGGCCGTTCCTCAAGCCACCACCACGGCCTCCAAACCCCCTTCTTCCCCAAAAAAGCCATCTGTGTCTGTGGTTTCCAGCAAGACTGCAGACACGGGGAAAAAGGGGAAGAATGTGGAAAAGGGTCTGGAGGAAAAGCAGGGGCAAGAGGGTCTCCCAAGTGAGGCAGGGGTAGACAAGAAAGATCAGGGTTTGCCTCTGGCCTTTGAGGGGGGTCCCAACAAAGCCCCTGCTGAATGGGTAGTCAGTGTCCCTGAGGTGCTGAGCTTCAAGGGCACCATGCAGTCTCCTCCTCCAGTGTCACTCTCTAGTGACGTACCTCGGGCTTTGTTAGAGCCCCAGGCCGAGTCACTACTGGAGGGGGGGAATATAGGCATGACCCCCATTCAGGACCCCATGGATTTGTCTGTCAGGGGGGATGTGGCACAAGGGGGAAGTGGAAATGGGGGGAGGGTGATAAAACAGGTTTTCCTTGTTAACATCATGGGAGAGCCTGTCTACCCTCCTCAGCCGTCCACTGACCCTAACATCGGTGCCATCCAAGCTGAGCAAGCAGCGGTGTGGGAACTGGCAGAGGAGGCATATAAAGTCTCCAAGGCTTCCATTAAGGAAGCCATGCCAGCCACTGCTGTACAGCCAGCTACCCCTGAATGCACTCCTGAAGCTACAGGGGTGCAGCAGCAATCCAAGGGTCCATTATTTACCCTTGAAGGGTGCTAAAGGGACTCCTTCTGTATCATCTAAGAGGGGGGTCCCCTGAGAATAAAGCTGAGGAAACTGACTCCAGCCGGGAGGATGGAGTAAAAGCCCTCAGCAAAGAGGAGCCCAGGGGTGACCCACTAGAAGGAACATCAGATTCTGGGTGGGTTATCCCTGTCAAGGAAATAGATCTATTCTTGAGAGCACCCTTCATGGACAAAAGAAAAGGAAGGTGCGGCTGGCCTTGGAGAGGTGGAAGAATATGTCGTTTATTCTCCACTCTCTCCAGCAATATCTAGTGGTCAGCACTAGGGCCAAGAATTCTGGGACTGCGGAGCATCTCCGCGTCCGGAAATTCTATAAAATGTGCGTGTCCTATCAGCAGTCTCAAGGGTCTGAGGAACGCACAATTCCTGACACGCAGTAATGGCTTTGTACATCAGGCACGCTAAATACCAATGGCTGTCAAGACAGTTTCCGCAGGTTCCAGGTACTCTCCTATTTATATCAGGGAGGGTACTCTGTGAGCTTCCTGCAGGAAACTCACACCACTCCAGAGGCTGAGGCCTCGTGGCAACTGGAGTGGAGAGGCAGGGTCTTCTTCAGCCACTTCACATCGGCGTCATGTGGAGTGGTGACCCTGTTCTCAGAGTCTTTTCAACCAGAGCTGCTGCTTGTGAAAGCTGTTATCCCCAGGGCCGTCTAATCTACCTCCGGGTCCGAGAGCAGGGTAGCATCATTAACCTAGTTAATATATATGCCCCTGCTGGAGGGCCCGAGAGAGTGAGGTTCCTCGCCAGACTGTCCCAGTTTTTGGAGACGGTTGACGCAGATGAGTGTTTGGTACTCGGGGGGTGATTTCAACTGCACCCTCGACGCTCTGGACCGGAATAGTCCAGAGCCGTACCCGCCTTCTGCGTCAGCCCTTGCGGGAGATCATCTCCCGCTTCTCCCTGGAGGACATCTGGCGAGAGCAGAACCCAGGGGCATCAGACGGTTTCACCTACGTCAGGGTGAGAGCCGGTCTGGTGTCCCACTCCCGGATCGACAGACTATATATATCTAGTCAGTATATGTCACGAGTCGGTTCTTGTGCCATTAGGCTGGCTCCGTTCACAGACCACAACTGTGTGTCTGTGACAGTGGCGCTAACGCCAACAGCGCCACGAGCCGCCTATTGGCACTTCAACAATGCTTTGTTGAAGGACCAGGGGCTCGTGACATTGATCCGGGAGTTTTGGATGGACTGGAGGGGTTGCAAGGGGGACTTTGCCACGTTAAAACTGTGGTGGGACGTGGGCAAGGTTCATTTGCGACTTCTGTGTCAGGAATATACCAAGGGGGCGAGTGGGCAAGCGCGAAGCTGAGTTGGAGTCACTCCGGGGGGAGGTACTCCATCTGGAGCAGAGGCTGTTCACTTGTAGGGACCAATCCCTGCAGAGCGAGTATGTAGAGAGGAAGGGTGTCCTCTGTGACCTGGAACGACACCAGGCCAAGGGGGGCATACGTGCGCAGCCGCTTAGGTTCTCTCAAAGATCTAGACCCTGCGGCTCGCGCCTCTTCTACTCACTGGAGAAAAAGGGGGGTAACAGTAGGCACATCACCTGTCTTCTAGATGAAGACGGTGCCCCTCTTACAGATCCGAGAGTATCCGGGATAGAGCCCGGAACTTTATAAAGATCTTTACTCTCCGGATCCCATTTCTCCAGACGCCTGCAGGGTTGCTATGGAGGGGCTCCCCACAGTCAGTGAGGGTGTAAGAGAGCGGCTTGATATACCACTATCTTTTCAAGAGCTCTCTGAAGCCCTCCGTGCCATGTCCTGTGAGAAGTCTCCAGGACTGGACGGACTGACTGTAGTGTTTTTCCAATTTTTTTGGGAGACTCTGGGACCTGATTTCCATCTTGGTCCTTGGGGAAGCCCTGGAGACCGGGGAGATGCCCCTGTCTTGTCGCAGGGCAGAGTACTTGCCCTGCTGCCCAAAAAGGGGGATCTCCGGCTTATTAAGAACTGGCGACCGGTCTCTCTGCTCAGCCACGGACTACAAGATTGTAGCTAAAGCCATCTCGCTTAGACTTGGGTCTGTGCTGGCAGAATTGGTTCACCCTGACCAGTCCTATGCGATCCCGGGCCGGACTATCTTTGATAGTATCTTTCTGGTCCGGGATCTATTGCATTATTCTCGCAGGACTGGTCTGTCACTCGCCTTTCTCTCTTTAGATCAAGAGAAGGCGTTTTGACAGGGTGACCATGGTTTACCTCATAGCCACTCTGCAAGCGTTACGGCTTTGGCCCACAGTTTGTGGGCTTTATAAGAACGCTGTACGCCTCTGCAGAGTGTTTACTTAAAATCAATTGGTCCCTAACAGCACCTTTGGTATTTGGACGAGGGGTGCGTCAAGGATGTCCCTTGTCTGGACAGTTATATGCACTGGCCATTGAGCCTTTCCTCTGCCTACTGAGGAAAAGGCTCACAGGGCTGGTGCTAAAAGATCCAGACATGCGGATTTTGTCCTTTCAGCTTATGCTGACGATGTGGCTCCTCGTGGGCCCAGGATCCAGTTGATCTTGAGCTGGCAAAAACAGTGCCAGGAGGTATATTCAGCTGCCTCCTCCGCTCAGATCAACTGGTCCAAATGCACAGGGCCTTTTAGAGGGTAATTTACAGGTGGACTCTTTGCCCCTCCCCACGTTTCGTGACATCACGTGGGAGGCAGATGTCATTAAATATCTGGGGGTCTACCTGTCCGCTGCGGACGCTTCCGTCCCGGACAACTGGAGGGAGTTAGAGGGCAGTGTCCTCTCTCGTCTGGGACGATGGAGGGGTCTAGCAAAAATGCTTTCCCTTAGGGGGCGGACTCTAGTGGTGAATCAGCTGGTGGCTTCTCAGATCTGGCACCGGCTGATTTGTCTGAGTCCGACCCCCGAGTTTGTCACCAATATCCAGAGGAATTTGTTAGATTTCCTCTGGATGGGAAGGCATTGGGTCTCTGCAGGGGTGGCAAGTCTGCCTTTGGTGGAGGGTGGACAGGGAGTAGTTTGTGTGTGCTCCCAGTTGTCCACCTTCCGCCTTCAGTACCTGCAGAGATACCTATATGCAGATCCCTCTCCGCAGTGGTGCGCACTGGCATCCAGCTTTTATCGCCAGTTGCGCAACCTGGGGTATGACCGGCAATTATTTCTGATCAGGCCCGAGGGGTTTGGGAGAGACCTCTCTGTGTTGCCGGCATACTACCAGGAAACCCTCAAGGCCTGGAGCATGGTCTCCGTGACCAGGCAGGGCGTGCCTTTGGGGGATGAAATATTCACGGAGCCCCTGCTATTTAATCCAGCAGTGGGGGCTCCAATGTTACAGTCCCCCAGTATCATCCGCCGCCTTAGTCATGCACGGATGACCCGAGTCGGGGATCTCTTGGAATACGGGCGTTCTGATTGGGTGTCACCCCAGGAGCTTGCGCTCCGTTTGGGATATGTGACGCCCAAAGTCTCAGGGCGCTTGCTCCAGGAGATTAGGGATGCCATCTCCCCCGACTCGCGCACCTTCCTTCGCGGGGCTTTGCAGGCCGGAGTGCCACATGCACCTTTCAACACCCCTGCTCCGGCTGTTTGCATTGGACACAAGCCCCGTGTTTCCTCTCAGGCTCCTCCTGTCCCCAACCTCTCGAAGTTGAGGGACATACCCTCGGCATGCTTTCGCGGCATGCCGAGGAAGAGCTTATATTCTCTCGTGCTCCATACAGTGCACTTCCTTGCCCTCGTGACCCGTCCCGATACCATCTGGAGGCGGGTCCTACCAGCTGACGAGGGCAAGAGGCCCCGGTGGAGGGAACTTTATTCTGATTTAGTTCCACGACCCACCGGGGACTTGAGTTGGAGAGTGCTCCATGGTGCACTGAGCACGGGAGAGTACTTAGCTAAATTCACGGACTCTCCCTCCACTTGTCCATTCTGTGGCAAGGGAGAGTCCGTGTATCATATTTATTTTAGTTGCGCCAGACTGCAGCCCCTCTTGTCACTCTTGAGGGGCCTCCTCCTGCAGTTCTGGCTGCATTTCTCCCCTCACATTTTTATTTTTGGGCGCCCAGTGTCCCGGGGCAATAAGGCCAGGGACCTCCTCGTCAACCTGCTCCTGGCATTAGCCAAATTGGCTATATATAAGTCCAGGAAGCAGTGTTTGATAGGGGGGGGTTCCCTTGTCACCTGAGGCCATGTTCCGGGTGCTGGTGCGCTCCCGTATCCGGGCAGAGTACCACCTGGCTTTGTCCACTGGGGGAATGGATGAGTTTGTCTCCCAGTGGGCTTTAGATGGTGTGCTCTGCTCGGTATCCCCCCATCCGGTTTCTTTATCTCTCAACCTCCTAAAATGATTTTTCTTTAGTTTACAGAACAGTTTTTCTCATGATTTTAAAATACACTGTGCCAAGTTCAACCAATCCAATCTAGTTGGGGTACCAGCAGTCTACATTTAAAAAAACAATAATTTTATTTTCTTAAATCTAAGTTCATTTGCCTGACCGCCAATCTAAGTTCATTTGCCTGACCGCTAGCCAGTGTGTGTGTCAGGCTTACAAGTACTGTGCCAAGTTCAACCAATCCAATCTAGTGGTATACAAGCACTCTACATTTAAAAAAACAACACTTTTTTCTGTGTAATCTAATTTCATTTGCCTGCCTGCCAGCGTGTGTGTCTTAGGCTCACATCGTATACTGTGCCCACTTACCCAGTCAGTGCCAAAACTCATATCTGGTGTAACAGTCAGTAGTGCACATTTAAACAAAGAATACAATTTTGACTGTAATACATTGAATAGCAGTTACTTGTCTGCAAGCGTCTGTGTTAGGCCTACAGCCTCCGCCAACTTCTGCAAGTGCACAGTGCCACTCATACCTGTTGTCACAGTAGCTTGCACGCATAGTACCACTAATCAAAAAAAAATGACAGGCAGAGGCAGTACACCCCGCAGGGGCCGTCGTGGTCGTGGTGCTGTGATTCCCTTTGGCCCTACAATAGGATGTAGATAACAGGGATATGTCTCAGTCAGGTAGCAGTACACACATGTACGTCCGATATGATGATGATGATGATGTACCCGCTGCTGCTTCCTTTGTTCAGTTGTCAGATACAAGTGAGGCGGGTGATGATGATGACGATGCGTCCATGGATGTCACGTGGGTGCCCGCTAGAAGAGAAGAAGAAAAGGGGGAAAGTTCAGATGGGGAGACAGAGAGGAGGAGGAGACGAGTTGGAAGCAGAGGGAGGTCATCGCAACGAGCTAGTGGCACAGTCAGACAGCATGCATCAGCACCCGGGGTCAGCCAGACAGCACGCCAATAAATGCATGCTGTTGCCACCACCAGAATGCCGTCACCGCAGAGCTCAGCAGTGTGGCATTTTTTTTGTGTGTCTGCCTCTGACAACAGCGATGCCATTTGCAACCTGTGCCAAAAGAAACTGAGTCGTGGGAAGTCCAACACCCACCTAGGTACAACTGCTTTGCGAAGGCACATGATGTCACATCACAAACGCCAATGGGATCAACACATGAGTACAAGCAGCACACAAACTCAAAGCCGCCATCCTCCTCCTGGTCCAGCATCTTCATCCATGTCAATCACTGCTGTCCTCCTTGCCCCCTCTCAACAATCCGCCATTACGTCTCTCCCCTCTTGCTGTTCCTGCTCATCTCCCCACAGTCAGGGGTCTGTCAAGGGCATGTTTGAGCGTAAGAAGCCAATGTCACAAAGTCACCCCCTTGCCCGGCGTCTGACAGCTGGCTTATCTGAACTCTTAGCCCGCCAGCTTTTACCATACTAGCTGGAGGAGTCTCAGGCGTTCAAAAATTTGTAGCGATTGGGACACCGCAGTGGAAGGTACCCAGCCGAAATTTCTTTGCCCAAAAGGCAATCCCCAACCTGTACTCGATTATGCAAAAGGAAGTAATGGCATCTCTGGCACACAGTGTTGGGGCAAGGGTCCATCTGACCACTGATACCTGGTCTGCAAAGCATGGTCAGGGCAGGTATATCACCTACACTGCGCATTGGGTAAACCTGATGACGCCTGCCAATCATGGAATGAGTGGCTCTGCAGAGGAGTTGGTGACACCGCCACGACTTGCAGGCAGGCCTGCTGCCACCTCCTCTACTCCTCCTACTCCATCCTCTTCCATAACCTCCTCAGCTGAGTCCTCTTCTGCTGCGTCTTGCTCCACATCAACGGCACCCCCCCCCCCAGCTCCCCAGATGCTATTCCACATCCCGGATACGGCAGTGTCATGCCGTCTTGGGGTTGACTTGCCTGAAAGCAGAGAGTCACACCGGGCCCGCACTCCTGTCCGCCCTGAACGCACAGGTGGATCAATGGAGGACTCCGCACCAACTGGAGATTGGCAAATTGGTTTGTGACAACGGAAGAAATTTGTTGGCGGCATTGAATTTGGGCAAGTTGACGCATGTGCCGTGCATGGCACATGTGTGTAATCTGATGGTACAACGCTTTGTCCATAAGTATCCAGGCTTACAGGACATCCTGAAGCAGGCCAGAAAGGTGTTTGGCCATTTCAGGCGTTCCTACACGGCCATGGTGCACTTTTCAGATATCCAGCGGCGAAACAACATGCCAGTGAGGCGCTTTATTTATGACAGCCCCACACGTTGGAATTCAACACTCCTAATGTTCGACCGACTGCTCCAACAAGAAAAAGCCATTAACGAGTATTTGTATGACCGGGGTGCTAGGACAGCCTCTGTGGAGCTTGGGATTTTTTTGCCACGTTACTGGACGCTCATGCGCAATGCCTGAAGGCTCATGCGTCCTTTTGAGGAGGTGACACACCTTGTCAGTCACACCGAAGGCACCATCAGCGACATCATACCATTTGTTTTCTTCCTGGAGCATGCCCTGCGAAGAGTGCTGGATCAGGCCTTAGATGAGCGTGACGAGGAAGAGTTGTGGTCACCATCACCACCAGAAACAGCCTTATCAGCATCGCTTGCTGGACCTACGGCAACGCTGTAAGAGGATTGTGAGGAAGAGGAGTCAGAGGAGGAATGTGGCTTTGAGGGGGAGGAGGAAGACCAACCACAACAGGCATCCCAGGGTGCTCGTTGTCACCTATCTGGTACCCGTGGTGTTGTACGTGGCTGGGGGGAAGAACATATCTTCAGTGAGATCACTGAGGACGAGGAACGGGACATGGGTAGCTTGGCATCCAACCTTGTGCAAATGGGGTCTTTCATGCTGTCGTGCCTGTCGCAGGACCCTCATATAAAATGGCTGAAGGGAATAACCTGTACTGGGTGTGCACGCTACTAGACCCCCGGTATAAGCAGAAAGTGCCTGATTTGTTACCAAATTACCGCAAGTCAGAAAGGATGCAGCAGGTCCAAAACAAATTAACAAGTATGCTTTACACAGCATATAAGGGTGATGTCACAGCACAAGGGCAATATAACAGGGGAAGAGGTGAAAGTAATCCTCCTCCCACGACCACGCCGGCAAGGACAGGACGTTTAAAAGACGTGTTGTTGATGGAGGACATGCAGACCTTTTTCAGTCCTACGCATCGCAACAGCCCTTCGGGATCCACCCTCAGACAACGACTTGACCGACAGGTAGCAGACTACCTCGCCTTAACTGCAGATATCGACACTCTAAGGAGCGATGAACCCCTTGACTACTGGGTATGCAGGCTAGACCTGTGGCCTGAGCTATCCCAATTTGCAATTGAACTTCTGGCCTGCCCCGCTTCAAGTGTCCTGTCAGAAAGGACCTTCAGTGCAGCAGAAGGTTTTGTCACTGAGAAGAGAAGTCACCTAGGGCAAAAAAGTCTAGATTGCCTCACCTTTATAAAGATGAATGAGGGATGCATCCCGCAGTGACTGACACTGGGCGATACATTCGTCTAAAAAAGGCCTGATGAGATGTGCTGCCTTCGGCTAAAAATGGTCCACACGCTGCTGTATGTTATCTGTGAATGCCAGATGACTTGCGTGACTTATCCGCCACCAACTAGGGTTCAAGAAGACGCAATGTTTTATGGCACTTTCTGCCTGGGGAACAAAGGTCAATTTTTCTGGCCGCTGCGATAGCAGCGGCTGCAACAATACCTGATTTTTTAATTTAAATTTTTATGTCAGAAGGCGTACAGCATGTAATGAAAAAGAAAGCATATTGAACAGTCTTGCATAACACAACAGTTGTGCAAAAATACATATTTACAATGAAGACATTTTGTTAAAATTAGCTGGCTAGGCCTTCTTATTTTTACTTTTTTGGTTAATAAATTTCCTTTTTTTTTTCTGTGATTGCAATTTTTAAGAGAAACCTAAGACATGGTAAAACAGACAATAGTAAAGAGTATATCAGCAGTTAACACCAATGTCCTATTATCTATCATCACTCCAGCAGTAGCTTATTATTTACAATATCTAACCTGCTCAATCGCCCTTGGGTTACCCTAGGGCAGGCTTCAGTAGGCGACCTCTCCTTTGCTCGGATGATTTTGCCGCTGGTTGCTTCTGAAGGGCATCCTCCAGGGCTCCCCCACTCCGGTCCTTCCCCCCGAGTCACTTCAACCATTAACAAATGTTTTAGTATATTAGGGGGGCACTAAATGGGGATGTTATCCAGGGATCCGAAATTGTCTGGAACTGGGTGATTCTATCCAAGACTACATGGTTTAATCTCTCGTTGAGCAATAAATAGTTGATTTTTTTTATTAATTCCTGAAAGTTGTAATTTGGGGTTTTCCAACTACTAGCTATGTGTATTTTTTCTTTCAA
Source organism: Discoglossus pictus (assembly GCA_027410445.1). Taxonomy (NCBI): domain Eukaryota; kingdom Metazoa; phylum Chordata; class Amphibia; order Anura; family Alytidae; genus Discoglossus; species Discoglossus pictus. The sequence continues at coordinate 248,906,796 of CM050166.1, forward strand.
AAAATATGTTATTAGGTCAGGTAATATATCATATTCAAACAACCATTTCCTTTTTTTTTTTTTTTTTTTTATTGTAATTTTTGATTTCAAATATACATGATATACATAGGTTACATATACAATGCAATACACAATCTTTACATAACTAAAAACTAACACATAGCCATAACTTTCTCTTAATTGATTGTATTACCATATTTCTTGAAACTTATGACCATTTTTGGATATTTCCCCTCTCTTATTGATTCCGTACACAGCGTCTTTTCCCCTCCCGACATTTATATCCCATAAAGCCCGGGTTATATTAACTTCGAACATTCTCTACCCTACCAATCCTAATATATATCAACATATCCACCTGGACTTCAAAGGGCTTTATGTATAAGCTAATATATGAGAAAGCCTTGCTTTTAGTTTGGTTTTATTGTTTTTATTACTGGAGTGGAACATAGAGTGAGTCTATGTATCGAATATAAAAACCAGAACTGTAATATTATTTTTTTTTCTTTTAAATCTTAGTTGGGGAATTTTCGCCCTAGTAAGGGGGTCGTCCAATTAAGCTTCCATCTCTATTTAACTTTCATTCACCTAATTCCCTCACTTACAACACTCAGACATTCTAGCCAGGTAGGAATGAGAAAGCGCAGAAGGGCCACGGAGGGATTGTCCTGCCTGGGGAGACGTAATGTATAAGTGAGATGTCAGCGCAAGGGTTAGTTAAAAATAGAATCCCAAATGGCCCATTTTGCAGGGTCTTGTTTTAGCTGAAGTCCAGTATTAAAATCTCTCTCTAGTTCACGATTGTGTCCCAACATGATCAAAATTTCAGCTAATTTGGGAAAACGCTATATTTTTTATTTCCAGCTTAGGAGGATACAGATTGAACAATGCCATCTGGGGTTCTGCTTTAGTATCCATCTTGAGTATATTGGATAGATATTCAAAACAATCCTCCCAAAGTGAGAGAGATGTAGGACATTCCCACCATATATGAAACATATCTGCTGATTTCCCACAATTCCTCCAACATAATTTGGTTTCTGGGTTAAATGATATAAAGTACATTTTAAAGGGGAACAAATACCATCTATTAAGTAATTTAAATTGGATTTCTCTCTGGTTTGCATTTTTCACAAACCTATTTAAGGATTTTAGAGCTTGTTGCCATGACTCTTTGGATACCCTTAAGTGCATATCTTTAGCCCAGAGATCCATAGATTTCGTTATATCCCTCAGTGTTTGCTTATAAATAATCTCACTACTCTTTGATATCAAATGTCTAGTATTTTGAGACAATATCAATGTTTCGAGATTGTTTAGAGTATGTAGATTAGTGACTGTAATACTTTCTTTCAAAACTTGTAGTAGTTTATATAAAGTAAACCATAGTTTAGTTGAAATATTATATTTCTTCTTTAGCATATTGTAATCTAATATTTTACCTTTATCTTTATCTATAATATGACCCAATAGATATATTCCCTTATCTTTCCATTCTGGTTCTAGGTAAATATGATTTAAACGTGCTAATGTTTTCAAAGGAATAAGTTCACTATAATTCTCTAGAAGTTTAAGTTTATTATTCATTTTTATCCACTCTTTTACCATTTCATTCAAAAGAGTTGCTCTAGGGTCGATATAAGATATTGCTAATTTTGGGGTAAATAAAAGAGCGTTGAGATCAATGGTGTTGAGCATATCGCTCAACACCTGATTTTTCGGATGATTGGAAAGCGGTTGACTCCATTTTATATATTGTGCTAATTTAATTGCTTCCTGATAATGGGAAACCATTGGGTATGCAATGCCATCTTTTATAAATTTTCTACTCATTATTTCCTTTTTCACTCTAATCTGACCCTTTTTGTTAATATATCTATCTATCAACCTCTGGAATTTAGCTAACCATTGGCTTGTAATTGGAAAGGGGAAGGATCTTAATACATAATTGAGCTTAGGTAAAAAAGACATCTTGACTGATGCGATTATACCGGAGAATGATATTTGATTGACCGGCCAATTCTCAATAAACTCTTTAGATGTTTTATATAAATTATTCAAGTTGGAATCCTGGATGCATCTTAGGTCCAAGCTAAACTGAATTCCCAAATGTGTAAATCCTTTTGTATGAGCTAGCTGATATTTGTCAATAAGGCACTCTACATCGTTCTCTAGAATATTAATGCTCAGGGCTTCGGATTTTCCTATATTTAATTTGTAATTCGACACCTTACTATAATTAGCGATAATTTCCATCAGCGCCTTCATAGATAGATCCATATAAACGACTACATCATCCGCAAAGAGAGAGATTGTATATTCATTTTTGCCTAGTCTAATTCCTTTGAACTCTGATGAAACCCGGATAGCTATAGCAAGGGGTTCTAGGATCAAGGCAAATAGAATGGGAGACAGCAGACAACCCTGACGGGTACCATTTGTTACCATAAAATAATCTGATTGTGCACCTTTGCCTAGTACCGATGCCGAAGGAACATTGTATAAGGCAGCTATGGCCTTCAATGCGAAGGCATCAAACCCATATCTAAGGAGGGTCTGCATCATAAAATCCCACCCTACCCTGTCGAATGCTTTTTCGGCATCCATTGATAGGAATAGAGTGGGAATACCTTTATTCTTCGCAGAGGTTATTAAATGAATCAGTTTATGGGAGTTATCGGAACCCTGCCTCCCTGGGACAAAACCTGTTTGATCGGACTTTATTAATGTTTTGGAAATTTCTGTAAGTCTTAAGGCCAAAACCTTGGCATATATTTTGGTGTCTATATTCATGACCGAGATTGGTCTAAAGTCTTTACAAGTATGTGCTTCCTTATTTTGTTTTGGGATAGTTATTATATTGGCTCTAAGCATCTCTGGAGGAAACTTTCCTGTGGTTTTAATTTCATTAAATGATGATACTATAATTGGCATTAAACCTTCCGCAAATATTTCATAATAAGCTGTAGAAAAGCCATCTGGGCCTGGTGACTTATGATTTTTTTTAATTCTTAATGATATGACTAATTTCTGCTTCCGTTATCGGGCTGTTTAATGCTTCCTTCTCCTCCTTTGAGATTTCTGGAAAGTCAATCTGATCTAAGAATGATGTTATGTCTTTTGAAGTTGGTGTTATAACATTTTCTTCCGAGCTTAAATTATACAAGGATTGATAAAATTTAGCAAATTGATCCGTAATTTCTTTAGGCTTAAATATTTTTTTGCCCCAATTTTCCAGATAATGGATATTATATTTTTGGTAGTTTTGCTTTTTAATTTTATTCGCAAGGTCTCTCCCTATTCGATTATCGAAATGGAAAGATTTTTGTTGTAAACGCCACAAACTCTTGTCTGAGCGTTTTTGGTTTATTTTATTAATTTCATTTCAAATGACTTTTATCTCTTGAGTAAGGGTGTCATTTATTTTTATTTTATTATGTTGTTCCAGTTGGTACAATTTTACATGTAATAGTCGTAGAGACAATCCTCTTTGTTTGGCCCAAATACTTTTTAACTTGATAAAAATACCTCTTATATATGCTTTTAATGTATTCCAAATTGTTATATTTTAAGGAACTGACCCCAAATTAATTTCCAAAATGTTTTAAATTTCTGTTCTAATAACATTTAGTCTTTCCTTATCTTCAAAAATGTTGTCGTCCATTCTCCATACCCTACTGGAATAGGCAGCTCTTTTTTCCTGTAGTTGGAGGGTAATTGGAGGGTGGTCCGAAATAGTTATTAATCCAATTTTAACTGATTGAATTGTATTTAACAAAGACTCATTCACTAAGAAATTGTCGATTCTTGAATACATCTTGTGAGAACCAGAGTAAAATGTATAATCTCTCTCAGTTGTATTTAAGAGGCGCCATCTATCATACAAATGGTTTCTCACCAATAATTTGGAGAAATCCTGAGAGATTTTTTCTATATATTTAAAGTTTTTAGGAGTCTTTTTATAACTTCTGTCCATCTTGGGATCAGGAGTCATATTGAAGTCTCCACCCAAAATTTGACCTCCCAAAGTAATCTTCTCCAGTTTCTTTAATACTCCCTTCAAGAAAGAGTTTTGTTTATTATTTGGGGCATATACGTTTACTATTGACATTTGTTGGCCATTTATCTCAAATAATATACCGACCTTTTCCATCCAGAACCACTACTTCTTCTTTTAGTCTTAAATTTTTATTAAACATCATTAACACTCCTCCTGAGTTTTTTTTTTTTTGGCATGCATTAAATACTCGTGGGAATTTATGCTTAGCCTTTTTAAATGTCTTACCCTTGTCCCAATGAGATTCTTGAATTAAAACAATATCTGGGTTAGTTTTTATCAACATTCTAGCAATGGAGGCTCTTTTGGATGGAGAATTTAAACCCCTTACGTTGTAACTCACTATCTTCAACCCCGACATTCCCTTCCCCTTCTGAGTCCTCCCCCCTTCTCACCCTCCCACACCCCCTGGCTACATCCACACTTCCAGGCTTACTACATTCTCTCCTTAAACCATAGAGGTCTATTTTATCCATTCAAACCTCGCCCCTTCAGAGGGGATTACACTTCAACCAACTACTTTCATACACTTGTAGGTGTAAACGATGAAGGGATATGCGAAGTCCTCCATGGAGGTTCTTCCCACGCCCTTAAATCTTTGTTTTATCTAATTTCCCCTCTTTATTCCCACCCATCTCTCTTCCCTCTCCGTTTATGCTTCTTTTATTTTTCACTTTTTCCCATCCCCCTTCTTTCTCTTTTTTTTTTTCTTTCCTCTCCTCTTTCCCTCTTTTTCTTTCATCCTTCTCCCTTTCTTTTTCTCCAACTCTATCCAAGCAATTTAGACCGGGATAAGCTCTTTTTGCCTAGCCCTTTACTGATTAATGTTATTACCAAAAAAGCATCCTATTGTAACTATACCCCTCTCTTTTCTCAAACAACCATTTCCATGTTACATATATATCCATACATGTTAATACATCACTGAGTTACCTTATCTCTATTAATACTCAGTTTACCCCTTTCCATTCCATAATCTTGGAGCTTATACCATATCCAGGGCTAGTATGTTATCTGGATTTGGTTGTACCTGTAGCCTAAACATATATATATTTTTTTACTTTTCAGTTATTAATATAGCTTTAATTCAGTTTGTTTTAAGTTGATTCCCTTTAAGTCTTAAATCCGACTATAATTGGGAAAACAAATAACTAGTTTTAACATTTAACATGTTGGGAAAGGGAAAGGTCCACAAACATCCTATTTTTTTACATAAATATGATGTAAAATATAGCACTTACCTCCGTCCTCCGCCCCTCTAAGGATCCACACACACCTCCATCCATCCCATTCTCTTGAGAATATCCTCTCCCATTTAGGGGAGCCCCTATTCCGGACCTAAATTTCTTTAATTGTCTCCAGATGATATGCTATCCCTTATTGCAGCCACAGAGACCATATATCTCAAAATGTATCCATGGAGTTGTCTACTAAATGGGTAAGGCGTTCATTTATAAGGATAACGTTTAATTTATTTTTAACCACCTGAAAGTGTAGGGTATCCGATTTCCATTGTCTGGCTATATGGTTCTTTGTGGCCAACATGATGAACTTTAATAGCCTATTTTGAGCGGGCGAGAGACAGACATGCGGAACACTCAGCATGCAGTTTTCTATATTAGCAGAAATCTGAATCTTAAACATTTTAGAAGCTAGTAAGCATGTTTCTTCCCATAGTCTTATGACTGCCGAACACTCCCACCAGACATGAATAAATGTAGCCTCATTACCGCTGTTCCTAAAACATGAGCTGCTCCATTTTGGATCCCATTTATTTAGCTTAAAATGAGTAATATATGTCCTGTGTAGGACCTTTATTGAAGTCTCAAGCAGACTATAATTTAAAGATCCCCTACTTAAGCCTCGCCAACTTTTATCCCATGTGCTGTCTGCCAACTCGGTGCCCAAATCCATCTCCCAGGCTTTGGTATAGTCTGGTTTGTTTGCCCATGAGTTTTCATTAAATAGTTCATATATGAGGCCAATAATACCAGGCTGAAAGGGGGGATCCATACATTTTTTGAGTAGCCAGGTGTTTCTTTGGGGGGTTCCCCTACCACTTATCGTATATATAAAATGATGTATCCTGCAAAAATAATAGTGTTCAGCCAGGGGTAAATTGTATCTATCTCTCACCAGCTCAAAGGTAATTATTTTGTCATCATGCCACCATGGGCCAACCCTTAGTAGGTTCTGAGACTTCCATCAACTGAGAGAGCTTTCCGGAAGCTGTATCTTAAAGTGGGGATTGGGTACGATAGGGGTAAGATCTGATACCCGAGTGTCCAGTTTTTGTGTCCAGTTCATCTCCGTCCATATTTTTAATGAGTGCTTAATCAACGGGTTTTTCTCAAGTTTCTCAAAAAAGTATACAGGCCTGGAATCCATATTACTGTATCCCATGTATAAGGTGACATGCTTACATTTTCCATAAATACCCAGAGCGGCTGATGTGTGGGAGAATGCGCTGCCTTGTAATACAGTTTGTGATTGGGTACGATAGGCCCACTTTCCCTTTTGGTCTATACATATTATTTTTTGAGATCCTCGGGGCTTTATGATTCCAAATAAATCTAAAAATTTGTTTTTTCCCCTTTGAATCTTTATGTGTTGTAAGCGATCTCCCGGGAGTTTTAATCTGGCTGACGGGGATTTGTAGTATGTATCTATCAAGTTCATAAATTTGCCTGCAAACTAAAAATTTCTGTAATACTGCTTTTAAATAAGGCCATTCCAACGTATCAAAGGCCTTTTCTATATCTAACGCCAAAAGGCATGTGGGTATTTGATGTTGGGATGACCATGAGATTAAATTCAGTCAGTCTGATATTGTCCCCCGTTTGTCTATGGGGAATAAACCCTGTTTGGTCTTTATGGATTATGGAGGGGAGAAATCGCAAAATCCTGTTTGCCATTAATTTGGCCAAAATTTTTATATCCCCGTTTAGGAGTGATATGGGGCAGTAATTTTTAAGTTCTAATGGGTCTCGTCGTTCTTTCGGGAAACATATCATATTTGCATGGTTTAGTTCTTGTGGCATGGGAGAGCCTTCTAAAATTTTATGGAAAAGTGTGGCTAAGTGGGGTAATAACAAGTCTATAAAAGTTTAGTAATAGAGATTTGTAAATCCATCCGGGCCCGGGTAACTATGTGTATTTTGAATGCTAAAGCCATTAATTGGAATAGCTTGTTCTAGGATTGAGATAAGTTTTTTTTATGTGTATCCCCAGTAAGCAGGATTCCATTGAAAGAGAAATATCCTTTTGCAAGGATTGGAGGCCCGAGATTTAGCTGAAGTCTTTCATAGTGGACATGAGTGCTGGTATAGAGAGAAGGGGCTTGGTCAGGGTGCAAAGCATATCGTCCGCGAAAAGTGAAAACTTAAACTGATGGTGTCCTACTGGAACCCCCTGGATGGCATGGTTGGTTCTGATTGACTGCGCTAGGGGTTCAATGGCAAGAGCAAAGAGCAGTGGGGAGAGTGGGCATCCCTGCCTGGTCCCTCTCTGTACTTGGATTTTGGCCTTATGGTCCCCTGGTAACTTTAAATTAGCTACTGGTGAGTCGTAGTACCTTCTGAGCAGGTTGAGAAAGCGTCCCTCAAATCCAAACTTATTTAGCATTTTGTACATATATGGCCATTCCACCGAATCAAAAGCCTTCTCTATGTCTAGGGCTAGAGGGCAAACTGGGTTGTTATAGTGTTGAGCCAAGAACTGGGCGTTCAGAACCCTCCTAACATTATCTCCTGCCTCTCTGAAAGGAATTAACCCCGTTTGGTCCTTGTGTATTTAGTCCATTAAAAAGTTAGATATTCGTTTGGCCATCATTTTAGCTAGGATCTTGACATCCACATTTATCAGGGGTATGGGGCGATAATTTTTAACCTCTAAAGGGTCCCTACCCTCTTTTGGAAAGACTATGAGGTTGGCCTGATTCAATTAAGGGGGCATAGGTTCTCCATTTAGTATAGTGTTAAACAAAGATGTTAGGTGCGGGGGTAAGAAAGGGCTCAAATTTCTTATAGTACAGATGAGTAAAACCGTCTGGTCCTGGGGACTTGCCAAATTTAAGATCTTGGATTGTAGATATAACTTCCTCTTGGGATATGTCTAGGTTCAAGCTGTCCAATTGAGGTACAGGTATTTTGTGGACTTCTTGCTGTAGTAGGAAGGACTCTATGTCAGATCCGCTGCAGCGGGATTGGGATGAATATATGGTCTGATAGAAGTTTTGAAATGTTTCTTGGATAGCATTGGGGCTAAAGGAGGTTTGGCCATCAGGTAGTCTAAAGATACCGTATATTATGTCTTCTCTTGGGGGGTAAAGACACTAATAATTCCTCCAATAAAATTCTGTTTTTTATGTGGGCAAGGTCCCTGGTTAGCCCCTTGGGTTATCTGTTAAAAAGAGTGGTGCAGAGACGGTGAGGGATGTCAGCCTCTTTGTCCCCGTGTGGCCGTTTAGAATCCCTGCTGCTGCATGTTTCAGCTTATTAATGTGTAATTGTACAGCGTTTGACTCAAGTAGCTGCCTGTGCTGGGTCAGTTTGGCTTAATTGCTGGGCCCTTTTCCTGCCAAGATGGCGACCGTCAGTCCATGGGCCTCTATGTCCCCTTCACTACCTTTGTCCCCCATCTCTGAGTGTGGGTATGGGGGGCTGGGGAGTTGAATCAGGCCTACCTTCTTCTCTGCTCGCTGCAAGATCAACAATACCTAATTTTTCAGGCATGTGTACATGCCTAATTTTTCTGGCCTCTGGTGCTGCACTGTGGCTTCAACAACCAAACCCCAAAAAAAGGCACATAACAGGGATTAAACTGATAGGAGTAGTACTACTTAACACTCCACTCATATCTGGTGTAACAGTAGTGTACATTTAAAACAAAAACATTTTTTTCTACTGTAATAGATTGCATAGCAGTTAGTTGTCTGCAAGCGTGTGTGTCAGACCTACAGCGTCTACTCTGCCAACTTCTGCAAGTGCACAGTGCCACTCATATCTGTTGTCACAGTAGCTTGCGCGCATAGTACCAATCTGTCAAAACCTGTAATGATGAATGAGGTCTAGAGTAGCCTGGTTCCCTTATCCTCTACAGGTTGAGACCTAATGTTTGGGTGACTCCAGACCAACACATGAGTACAAGCAGCACACAAACTCAAAGCCACCATCCTCCTCCTGGTCCAGCATCATCAGCCACATCAACCACTGCTGTCCTCCTTGCCCCCTCTCAACCATCCGCCACTCCATCTCTCGCCTTGAGCAGTTCCTGCTCAACTGCCCATAGTCAGGTGCCTGTAAAGGACATGTTTGAGCATAAGAAGTTAATGTCACAAAGTGCCCAAAATTTTAAGTGATACGACCAACCAAGCATCTTTTTCCATCTCCCGGTCCCAAAAATCTAGGCCTTATACACGCCCCCTGATAGGTGACGTAACAAGTATTAAACTGGTAAGAGTAGTACTTACAAACACGCCACTCCTATATGGTGGCACCTTTGATTGCACGCGCCGTGCCCTAAATTTGAAGTGATACGACCAACCAAGTATCTTTTTCCATCTCCTGGTTCCAAAAATCCAGGCCTTATACACGTCCCCTGATAGGTGCTGTAACAGGTATTAAACTGATAAGAGTAGTACTTACAAACACGCCACTCCTATATGGTGGCACCTTTGATTGCCCATGCCGTGCCCCAAAATTGAAGTGATACGACCAACCAAGCATCTTTTTCCATCTCCTGGTTCTAAATATCCAGGCCTTATACACGCCCCCTGATAGGTGCTGTAACAAGTATTAAACTGATAAGAGTAGTACTTACAAACACGCCACTCCTATATGGTGGCACCTTTGGATGCACGCGCCGTGCCCCAACATTTAAGTGATACGACCAACCAAGCATCTTTTTCCATCTCCCGGTTCTAAAAATCCAGGCCTTATACACGCCCCCTGATAGGTGACGTAACAAGTATTAAACTGATAAGAGTAGTACTTACAAACACGCCCCTCCTATCCGGTGGCACCTTTGATTGCACGTGCCGTGCCCCAAAATTGAAGTGATACAACCAACCAAGCATCTTTTTCCATCTCCCGGTTCTAAAAATCCAGGCCTTATACACGCCCCCTGATAGGTGCTGTAACAGGTATTAAACTGATAAGAGTAGTACTTACAAACACGCCACTCCTCTATGGTGGCACCTTTGATTGCACGTGCCGTGCCACAAATTTGAAGTGATATGACCAACCAAGCATCTTTTTCCATCTCCCTGCTCCAAAAATCAATGCCATATACACATCCATTAATAGTGGATGTAACAGGGATTAAACCGATATGAATAGTGCTACTTAACAGTACACACCTTATAATAACGCAGACAGAGGCAACGCGTATAATCTTCCATGCTGTGCAGTGGAAGCCCCCAGACTCTGGGAGTCTGAAGAAGAGGAGTCAGAGGAGGAAGGTGGCTTTGAGGAGGTGGAAGACCAAACACAGCAGGCGTCCCAGGGGGCTTGTTGTCACCTTTCGGGGACCCTTGGTGTTGTACGTGGCTGGGTGGAGGAAGAGACCTTCAATGACATCAGTGAGGACATGGAACGGGACATGGCTACCTTGGTATCCAACCTTGTGCAAATGGGGAGTTTGCGGTTGTGCAAATTGACTGTTTGCGGTTGTTTGCGGTGCGTTAAACGGGTAGTTTGGTCTGTCACTGTGAAGAGGGCCTAACCCTTACACTACCTGATCGATACAACATCATACCTGATGTTTTAAAGCACGTTATTCCAAACAATTTAGGAAGGTAGGTAATTTATGCCCTTTATGGCTTAAAACCAGACTCTGCATCAACTATGTAATTTTCCGTGGGAGTTTTGCCATGGATCCCCCTCCGGCATGCCACAGTCCAGGTGTTAGTCCCGTTGAAACAACTTTCCCATCACTATTGTGGCCAGAAAGAGTCCCTGTGGGTTTTAAAATCCACCTGAACATTGAAGTCTATGGCGGTTCGCCGGGATCGCCGGTTTGTGAACATTTGCGGCCGCGAACAGAAAATGTTATGTTTGCGACATCACTATTTATAATTATTATGTATTTAATTATTATTATCATGTATTTGCAAAGCATCAATAAGCATCTATGGTGCAATTTAACAATTATTTTTATCAATCAGATATTGTTAAAAATGCATTTTCTGTCAGTAAGCTTACAGTGTAGTGACTTGAGACCTACTCTAAAACTATTCCCAATTTTGTAAATTTACCCAAGCAAAAATGTCTCAGTACCCTTGCCTAGCTATTCTATTCACCCCTCTCAGCATGATTGCAAACGTACTACTCGCAATGCCTGCGAGTTACACCTACTCACAATATTACCTCTGCTTTTTTATTGATTTTCACACATCAGTAATATCAGTAATATTATGAGTTGTTTTTGCTCAAAAAATCTAATTAATTAAAAATTACTCAAAATAACTTATTATTCGCAACTCATAATACTACTGAAAATGTTGCCAGTAGTATAGAGTGCCTGCAAAGGCATAAACATGATCCCCCCCGTTCCCCGATCACCACCATCTAAATAACCATGGGGATCCATTGAAACGCCTATGGCATCTAAAATATTAGTCCCATGTTATGGGGATCCTTAACAGACCCTGTGACCTCTAAATGTTAGCCCTCACAACAGGGGTCCCTAAGAGACCCCCATAGTATAAACAGTTAAGCCTGGTCCTTAATATTAATTTTTAAAACTAATTTGACAAATCAGATTTTAGGTTATTCAATCTGAGCAATCTGTTTGGTCAAAATAGACTGAAAATAAATGCTGAGAAGGGTGACAATCCAGAATTCCCTTTACCGTGTGCATGGATGGAGGGAATCCCTGGGGATTCTCATTGGTGAATGTGGAGACTGAGCAATATAACTTCACTCAATGTCTGCATTTTGCATACACCCATGTCTTGTGCTTTACTGACAAGACATGGGTTTTACAAGTTGCGGGTGGGATCAGTAATATTACGCCTGGGGAGCATTGAATACCAGTTACTGAAAAATGTCCCACAGCCAAAATTACGTACAAACATAATTTACTTGGCTCGAAGTTCGTTTTTCCTCCTTAATGTAACTGACATATAAAATGTACATTTTATTTACTTCTAAGATCCCTCCAGAGTAACAGATTCTAAAACTCCTATTGGTTAACACTGTTACACATGGCATCCTACATGAGAGTGGAAAGCAAGACGGGGGAGGTTGAAAATATTACATTGCTTGTGTAATATTTCCAAAATGTACTGGGAGTCTGAATGTAGTGATTTTAAACTATGGTACAATCTTTACAGTTACATGAAAGTGAAAAGACAAAATTAAAGTAACCACTATAACTACTTATAAGGAGAAAAAAAAATAACAGTCCGGCGCTCATTAATCAACTTATAATAGTGCAATAAAAATACAAAAATATACTCTTGTGGACCATAAATATTACAGCAATGCGTCACTGGTTTCCAACTGTTCAAGAAAAATCTATATTGTTCAAGAACTGTTCCCTTTCGCTAATGCAGTAATATTATTTATTTCAGTTGCCAATTTATACAAATGAAAATTCCAAATAGAGGCATTCTCTTTCTACTGTTATTTATCACCAGAAAACACATAGCCAGATATGATTCAAATATCATATAAACAAAGTAAACATATCTTTACATTTCTAGTGTTACAGACTGCCTTCCATGTAAAACTCAACTTGTTAGTCCTAGTAAACTCTTCACTCTTTAGGGCATTTAATTTAATTTGAAAATTAGCATGTACTTTAATGCTAAATGTACTACATATAACTTTGTATATTTTTTCCATAAAGTTTGGACTGTAGAGAACAACCAAAGAATACAGACAATTCTCATACTCATATATTATAGAACACTGCTTTTATTACATGGATCCTATTGAGTAATGAACAATGGCCTCTATTCCATGGTTCCTGAGTTATCACATAATACATGTAAATCTAAATCCTTATAAATGCTGCCTGATTGATTTAAATGTCTTTAATACCTTAAGCCCCATAGTGCCTGTCCCATAACTAGCTCCTAAATTGCTATCACATGCCTCCCACAATATCTGAGTTTGCTGAAATTTACTTGAAAGTCTCTCGGAGTGACTGAAAGTTTAGAAAAGCCTTGGCGTACCTCCAACTCCCACATAAATGCTAGAAAATGCACTATGAAGGTGCTACTACCGACTACTGCTACCTCCTATCATGCGGGGTATCCCCTGGCATCCCCCCTCAGTAACTGCTACCCCTATGAGCCTGGGAAAATCCTGGGGTTATTGGACCCCCTTTTTCCCACCATTTGTGCTGTGGGTGGGTCAATAAACTCCATTGGAAGCCTTATGAGGCACCCAATCATAAAAATGGGGTTCCTATGTTGAATAATTACATAGTAAGTGAGATGAAAAAAATACTTTTTGTCCATTAAGATCAACTGTTGTAGATCTCTTCTCATCTTTGTAATATGTGGATACATTGTTAATTGATCCAGAAGAAGGCAAACACAAAATAAAACTGATTGAAACATTGCAATTGTCATAAGGATTAAAAAATAAAATTCCTTCTGACTTCAGATATTGACAGTCGGATTCTTCCCTGAATCAATATTCCTTCCCTAGTTATCCAGGATAACCCTGAAAGCCCTATTGATTCAAACGTATATCCAACCTCCTTTTTTAAAGTTATCTATAAAATACAATGGCATAACCTTCTTTGGTAGAGAATTCCAACGTTTAACCACCCTTACTATGAAGAACCCTTTTTTTTCTTTAAGGTGGAATCTTTTTTTCTTCAAACCTCAAAGGATATCCTCTGGTCAGTTAAAAATGTATTGGCACAAAAAGTTCACTTGATGTTTTCCCTCTCTCAGCTGACTTCAGGCCTGCTCTGTTCTTTCTGAACTGCCCACCTATCCAAATTCTAAAGGCTTTAATCCTGGCTTGCTCTGATCTATCTGAACTACACACTCCCTCTCCAACCCGCCCCTAGTTACTCTTAATTTATTGAGACACACAAATGTCTTTCACCTGATAACTATTCCTAATTAAACATTTATACAATGTTTCCTCCTCCCTTTTCCTCAGGCTCTTCCTCTTAACTTTTCCACAGTCTCCAAGATAACCATCTCACCTTCTATGCTCTCCCATGAGCTATTCTCCTTCCTCCATTCACTATCTCCTCCATCTTCTAAAGCTCATAAGCAGAAACACTTCTTCAAGTGCCATTCTCGTCTCCCCTCTCTTCCTGTCTCTTTTTCTGGCTTCTGGAGATATTTCTCCTAACCAGGGCCTAATCTGACATTTCCACCAGCAGGTTACATTATCTGACCAATAGGGTAGATAACAAGTTACACGCTAGAGCCATCCACCTCACTTTCTGACCCTTGCTATTGCTTATCTGTTATTCTTGTATAGGTTTATGCCTCTTCCATTCCCTTTAGATTTTAAGTAGCGAGTTTCCAATCTTGTTGGGTGCTTTGGAAGAAATAACTTTCTACAAAGATTCTAAGCTCAAAACAGGACCCTCTATTTTCAACAGTTTGTTAAGATTGTATTCTTCCTTGTTCCTATCCCCTGTACAGCGTAACAGAATATGTTGGAGCATTACAAATAGAGGATAATCATAATAATAATAATATTTATATAAGGTACGGTAATCCTATCCCCTCTTAGATGGCCTTTATTTCTGGAGAAAATAAATTTTATTCAGTTAGTTCTCGATTACCCTTTGTAATTGTAATTGTACTCCTTACTCCAGATTAATTGTGCATGAGTTAAAAGATCATTTTATACATGCAGAAATTATAACTGGTACCGATAAAGGTGATCAAGTTTGATTTAGCTCCAAGTGAGGGTGGTTTGCCCTTTGTTCTTCAATGGAGACAATTTCCAGTTATCATGGCATTTGCCATGATCATCAATAAATCCCAAGGACAAACTTTTAAGTCAGTTGGGATTTTTTTAAAGAAACCAGTTTTTGCACATAGACAACTCTATGTGGCTTTTTCAAGGTGCACTAATCCAAAAGAAATTAAAGTGCATGTTGAAGAAAACGAAACTCAAGGTCATTTATTGGACGATGGATGTGTTTACACAAAAAACATTGTCTACTATAAGGTGTTGGAAAGATAGAGGACAATGGTTTCATTTTAATGCCAACATTTTATGGTACTCAATATGATTGCACAAAAACAATATTTCAAGGAAAACATCTAAAGAATGGACAAAACAACATAGAGAACAGTGGTTTGACTTCCAGTACAAAATTAAAGTACTCTGGGACTCTTTAAATAGGGGACCACTATTTCACACAAAAAAAAAACAACAACAACAACAATATCCTTAAACAGATTTGAATGGGTTCAAAGTTTAATATTTACATGATTGGCCCCACAAAACAATTAACTGAATTTTTCAGGATTTACAAGTAGAGATGTCGCGAATAGTTAGCCAGCGGACTGTTCCTGGCGAACATAGCATGTTCGCGTTCGCGGCGAACTGCGAACATATGCGATATTCGATCCGCCCCCTATACTTTATCATTGAGCAAACTTTGGCCCTGCATCTCACAGTCAGCAGACACATTCCAGCCAATCAGCATCATACCCTGCCTTCCAGACCCTTTAACCTCATGGACAGCAGCCATTTTGGAATCATAACTAACTTGCAGTCTTACAGAGAGGGGATTGAGTGTAGGTGATACTGCATCAATAGGGAAAAACATATCTAGGCTACTGTACACAGTGTTCAATACAGTCCTGGAGGACTCTTTTGATCTCTGCTGCAAGGACACCCCTGTGTCTCTTCCCCCCCTTATCATCATTTTGCCCTCAGATATCTCTGGTCTCTCTGTCCCTCTCACCCTCTCTCAAGGCTCCAAAGAACAACACCTAACTCAGGCTCCGAAGAACAACATCTAACTCAGATATCTCCTGGTCTCTCTGTCCGTCTCACAAGGCTCCAAAGAACAACACCTAACTCAGGCTCCAAAGAACAACACCTAACTCAGATATCTCCTGGTCTCTCTGTCCCTCTCACAAGGCTCCAAAGAACAACACCTAACTCAGATATCTCTGTTCTCTCTGTCCCTCTCACCCTCTCTCAAGGCTCCAAAGAACAACACCTAACTCAGGCTCCAAAGAACAACACCTAACTCAGATATCTCCTGGTCTCTCTGTCCCTCTCATCCTCTCTCAAGGCTCCAAAGAACAACACCTAACTCAGATATTTCTGTTCACTCTGTCCCTCTCACCCTCTCTCAAGGCTCCAAAGAACAACACCTAACTCAGATATCTCTGTTCTCTCTGTCCCATCTCAACCTCTCTCAAGGCTCCAAAGAACAACACCTAACTCAGGCTCCGAAGAACAACACCTAACTCAGATATCTCCTGGTCTCTCTGTCCCTCTCACAAGGCTCCAAAGAACAACACCTAACTCAGGCTCCAAAGAACAACACCTAACTCAGATATCTCTGGTCTCTCTGTCCCTCTCACCCTCTCTCAAGGCTCCAAAGAACAACACCTAACTCAGATATCTCTGGTCTCTCTGTCCCTCTCACCCTCTCTCAAGGCTCCAAAGAACAACACCTAACTCAGATATCTCTGTTCTCTCTGTCCCTCTCACAAGGCTCCAAAGAACAACACCTAACTCAGGCTCCAAAGAACAACACCTAACTCAGATATCTCCAGTTCTCTCTGTCCCTCTCACAAGACTCCAAAGAACAACACCTAACTCAGATATCTCCTGGTCTCTCTGTCCCTCTCACAAGGCTCCAAAGAACAACACCTAACTCAGGCTCCGAAGAACAACACCTAACTCAGATATCTCCTGGTCTCTCTGTCCCTCTCACAAGGCTCCAAAGAACAACACCTAACTCAGGCTCCGAAGAACAACACCTAACTCAGATATCTCCTGGTCTCTCTGTCCCTCTCACAAGGCTCCAAAGAACAACACCTAACTCAGGCTCCAAAGAACAACACCTAACTCAGATATCTCTGGTCTCTCTGACCCTCTCACCCTCTCTCAAGGCTCCAAAGAACAACACCTAACTCAGATACCTCTGGTCTCTCTGTCCCTCTCACCCTCTCTCAAGGCTCCAAAGAACAACACCTAACTCAGATATCTCTGTTCTCTCTGTCCCTCTCACCCTCTCTCAAAGCTCCAAAGAACAACACCTAACTCAGGCTCCGAAGAACCACACCTAACTCAGATATCTCCTGGTCTCTCTGTCCCTCTCACAAGGCTCCAAAAAACAACACCTAACTCAGGCTCCAAAGAACAGCACCTAACTCTGATATCTCCTGGTCTCGCTGTCCCTCTCACAAGGCTCCAAAGAACAACACCTAACTCAGGCTCCAAAGAACAACACCTAACTCAGATATCTCTGGTCTCTCTGTCCCTCTCACCCTCTCTCAAGGCTGCAAAGAACAACACCTAACTCAGATATCTCTGTTCTCTCTGTCCCTCTCACCCTCTCTCAAGGCTCCAAAGAACAACACCTAACTCAGATATCTCTGTTCTCTGTGTCCCTCTCACCCTCTCTCAAAGCTCCAAAGAACAACACCTAACTCAGGCTCCGAAGAACCACACCTAACTCAGATATCTCCTGGTCTCTCTGTCCCTCTCACAAGGCTCCAGTTGGGTCAGGGTGGGGTCACTGGGTCAGGGTGGTAGGTAGGTGGCTTGGTAGTACCAAGGCACCTACCTACCACCCTGACCTGACCCATATATATAATGTGTGTATATTTATATATATATATATATATATATATATATATATATATATATATATATACATATATAATGTATATTTTCAGGGTACGCTTTGGGCCTATATGGTCACACTTAGTCTTTTAAGGTTTTTAAGGTACGGTTGGAGCCTATATGGTCCTGATTGGTCATTTAAGGTTTTTAGGGTACGGTTTGGGCCTATATGGTCACACTTAGTCTTTTAAGGTTTTTAAGGTACGGTTTGGGCCTATATGGTCACACTTAGTCTTTTAAGGTTTTTACGGTACGCTTTGGGCCTATATGGTCACACTTAGTCTGTTAAGGTTTTTAAGGTACGGTTGGGGCCTATATGCTCCTAATTGGTCATTTAAGGTTTTTGAGGTACTGTTTGGGCCTATACAGTCCTGATTGGTGTAGTGTGTGTTTTTAAGGTACAGTTGGGGCCTATATGGTCACACTTGGTCTTTTAAGGTTTTTAAGGTATGGTTTGGGTCTTGAATGGTCTGATTGATTTGCTTGGTTTATATCACCCCCAGGTGCAAACCCTCTGTGGCAGCAGATTTGTTTGGACTCGTTGGTCAACTTACTGAACATGAACACCCCGAGAAGAAGAGCCAACTAATGGTGAGTGTCATTACTTTAATTTTTCTGTCAATGCGTATAGATACAATTATGATATTGCTGTAGTCTTGTCACATGATTTTTTTTCCAATCTATATTGTATACCAATTAATTTAACCCATTGTTACTTTGCTTCATGACATTGCTGCAGTGCTGATCATGTATTTCAATGGGCGGGGCAAGTATAAGGTCATTAGGTGGGGCATATAAAGGTCTTATGACATCAGGGGGAGGAGTTAGAAAAATGGGTGTGGGTTTTGTAAGGGGAGGAGCCAAGGTTTGCCCTGGCACCCCCCCTCAACTTGAAAGTTCACCAGCCACCACTGGACAGATACCACATTACATAATAGTGCCACTCACTTTATATCACATCTTTTCCCTCTCTAACTAATGGATAACCTAACCTCTTTATTTTCACAACTTCCTTCCTATGTACCTCTCACTTCCTTCCTAACCTTGGCGGGTGTCTAATCTTGTGGGTGCTTTGGGAAAGAGTACTTCTTACAAGACTTGAAGTTCAAAACAGGGCCCTCCATTTTCTGTTTGTCGTCATTATTGTATAATGTATATTTCCTTGTTTTTCCCCCCTGTACAGCGCTACGGAATATGTTGGCGCAATACAAATAAAAGATAATAATAATCATTCTCCCCCCTCCCTCATCATCCTCCCGTGTCTCTTTCCCCCTCCCTCATCATCCTACCCCCTCCCTCATCATCCTCCCCTGAGTCTCTTTGCCCCCTCCCTCATCATCCTCCCTTGTGTCTCTTCCCCCTCCATCATCATCCTCTTGTGTCTCTTTCCCCCTCCCTCATCATCCTCCCGTGTCTCTTTCATCCTCCCTCTTCATCCTCCCCCTCCCTCATCATCCTCCCGTGTCTCTCTCCCCCTCCCTCATCATCCTCCCGTGTCTCTTTCCCCATCCCTCATCATCCACCCCCCACCCTCATCATCCTCCCCTGTGGGGGAAAGAGACACGGGAGGATGATGATGGAGGGGGGAAGAGACACAGGGGAGGATGATGAGGGAGGGGGTAAAGAGATAGAGGGGAGGATGATGAGGGAGGGGGAAAGAGACACAGGGGAGGGTGATGAGGAAGGGGGGAAAGAGACTCAGGGGAGGATGATGAGGGAGGGGGTATAGAGATACAGGGGAGGATGATGAGGGAGGGGGTAAAGAGATACAGGGGAGGATGATGACGGAGGGGGGAAGAGACACAGGGGAGGGTGATGAGGAAGGTGGAAAGAGACACAGGGGAGGATGATGAGGGAGGGGGTAAAGAGATACAGGGGAGGATGATGATGGAGGGGGATTTTAGGTAATTTATGCCCTTTATGGCTTAAAACCAGACTCTGCATCAACTATGTAATTTTCCATGGGAGTTTTGCCATGGATCCCCCTCCGGCATGCCACAGTCCAAGTGTTAGTCCCGTTGAAACAACTTTCCCATCACTATTGTGGCCAGAAAGAGTCCCTGTGGGTTTTAAAATTCGCCTGCCCATTGAAGTCTTTGGCGGTTTGCCAATGTTCGCCGGTTTGCGAACATTTGCGGCGGTTCGGGTTTGCGATACGCGAACCGAAAATTTTATGTTCGCGACATCACTATTTACAAGAGTTAAATGTTATTGTTTGATGTTACAATTTCAGATGTTAAATATGTGTTTTTTGAATTAAAAAAAAAGTTTGTTAAATATATATGTGGTATAGTCAAATATGTATTGGTAGTATAAAGTTGTATTTAATAATAATTGGAAATGTATGATTTAAAGACAAAGTATTGATTCAGGGAGAAATCCGATCGCCAGTTGATGGGGTCAGGAAGGAATTAATTGTTTTCCCTCTTTGATACAATTGGACAAGTTTCAATAGGGTTTTTTTATTGTTTGCCTTCCTCTGGATTTAATGCTAATTTAGTTTAACAAGAGTTTAACAAATATGTTACAAATGATAAAAAGCATGTTATTGTTAAAATAATTTACTTACTCTAAGTTAATATAGTCCACAGTTACTCAATGATAAATATGTATTGAAAAGTGTTAGTATTGTTAACAAAATGTTGAACGAATGTTTCATATACAAGTTGCATGTTACAAAGGCATTCTTGAGTTTAGTAGTAAAAATATTACCCCTTAAAGATAGAAAAGGATTCTTTCACAGTAATGGTGGTAAAACTGGAATTCTCAGGTGGTGACAGCTGATTCAATAGAAAACTTTAAAAAGGGGTTGGATATATTTTTAAGTAATAAGGGCATTCAGGATTATCGTGAATAATTAGAGAGGGAGTATTGATCCCGTGAGGAGTCTGATTGCCAGTATCTGGGGTCAGGAAGGAATTTTTTGCCCCTTTTGAGACAATTGTCAATGTTTCAATTAGTTTTTTTTCTCTCTGTTTGCCTTCCTCTGGATCAATTTACTAATCCGCATATTGCAGATCAGAGAGAACTTGAAGGACTAAAGCCTTTTTTCAACCTTAATTGGTATGTAACTATATAACTAAGAAAATAACTTATTCTAGTATGGATTCTATGAATTTCTAAAGGAGAACCATAGGAGTCCCTGCGGATCCCCATGGCACCTAAAATAAACCCAGTTACAATAGGGTCCCTATGACCCCCATTGTTATCTAAATTATAACCATAAGGGTCATTATGACACCCATGGCACATAAACTAACCTGTTACCATGAGGATCCCTAGGAATCCCCATGGCAATTAAATCTAACCAAATTACCATGAAGGTCCATACGGACGCCAATGGAACCTAACATTAATCCGTATACCTATGTGACACACACCATCTGATAATTAGTGAGCAGGGAAAGGCAGATGAGCTAAACAGGTTCTTTTCTTCTATATACACAAGGCAAGTACCAGTGATTGGGACACTGCAACATAATTGGGCTACAGTAACTTCACCAAATAATTGGTTAACGCAGTAAGAAATCCAAAAGAGGTTGGAAAAAATACATTTTAATAAAGCCCCAGTTCCTGATGGAATACATCCAAGGGTACTGAGGACCTGTAATAGCCAAACCATTATATTTAATTTTTCAAGATTCAGTCAATGCTGGGTCGCTACCAGATGACTGTCGAAAAGCAGAGGTGATACCTACAGTATATTTAAGAAGGGAGCAAGAGCTGATCCAGGGAATTATAGACCAGTGAGCCTCACTTCTGTAGTGGGAAAGCTTTTAGAAGGGTTAATAATAAACAAGAATTTGTCTATTTGAACTGAATTTTAAGTAGGAGTCAACATGGATTTATGAAGGATAGGTCACGTCAAACAAATCTAATTAAGTTTCTATGAGAAGGTCAGTAGGAACCTGGATCAAGGCAACTCAGTGGATGTAGTCTTTTGGGATTTTGCTAAGGCTTTTGATACATTGCCGCTTGGAAGACTATTGTGCAAACCAAGGGATACAGGAATTGGAGTAAATATTTGTTTATGGATCAAGAGCTGGCTAAAAGACAGGAATCAATGGGGTAAATGGAACATACTTTGATTGTTTTAATGTAATAAGTGGGGTTCCTCAGGGTTCAGCATTAGGTCCTCTTCTTTTTAACATATTTATTAATGACTTAGAAATAGGATTGGAAAGCAGTGTCTCGAATTTTGCTGATGACACTAAGTTGTGCAAGGTAATTTAATCACATAATGATGTACTTTCCCTCCAAAGGGATTTACATTAAATAGATGATTGGGCATCTAAATGGCAGATGAAATTTAATACGAATAAATGTAAAGTTATGCATCTGGGAAGGAAAAATAGCCATGCAATTTATGATCTTAATGAAGCAAATATAGGGGTATCAGATATTGAAAGATATTTGGGAGTACTTGTAACAACCACCTAGGTAACAGTGCACAATGCCAAGAAGCAGCTGCAAAGGCAAATAAAAAATTAGCATGTATTAAGAAGGGTATAGAAGCCAGGGAAACAAATATAATTCTACCACTATATGAATCCCTAGTACGCCCTCATTTGGAATATGGAGTACAATTTTGGGCACCACTTCATAAAAAGGACATTTTAGAGCTGGAAAAGGTACAGCGAAGGGCTACAAAACTGAGAAGGGGAATGGAGGGGCTAAGTTATGAAGAAAGACTAACCAAATTGAACTTATTTTCTCTAGAACAAAGGCGTCTAAGAGGAGATATGATTACCGTATATAAATACATCCAGGGTCAGTAAAAAAATTAGTCAAGTGAGCTTTTTGTGCCAAGAAATTTCCAACTGACACAAGGACATCCTTTAGGTTAGAAGTAATAAGAATCCACCTTAAAGAAAGAAAAGGGTTCTTAAAAGTAGGGGGGTTAATCTGTGGAATTCTCTACCAAAGGAGGGGGTGACAGCAGATTTGATAGATAACTTTAAAAGGGGACTGGATTTATTTATACTCAAAAAGGGCATTCAGGGTTACTCTGGATAATTAGAAAGAGAATATTGATCCATGGAAGAATCCAATTGCCAGTATCTGGGGTCAGGAATGAATTTCTTTCTCCCCTTTGTCAAAGACCCCCCTTTTTTTTTTCTGTGTGCCTTCCTCTGGATAAATTTAATTAACAACTAATCCGCATATTGCAGATCAGAGGTTAAAAGGTTGAACTTGATGGATTGAAAGTCTTTTTTCAATCTCAATTACTATTTAACTATGTAACTATGTAATGGGAGTCTCTATAGACCCCATAATACACTAAACTATACCCATCAGGGTCCCTAGGACTACCATGGTGTACTATAATATAACCACGGGGGTCATTATGGACTCCCATGGCACCTTGAATTAACCCCTATACCACTGAAGTCATTATGAACTCCCATGGTACCTAACATTAAGCCATATACCACTGTATCCCTATTGACCCCCATGGTACCCAACCTTACTTATATGGCACCCTAACAAATATCATGGACACTACCTCATAGTACATACCAATATGCCTAATCTAAAAAAGAAAATATACGATATCAAATAAAGAAAATGCCAGCTAATTCTTTGATTTGCTATATGAACAGCCAACTAGAGATTAATATATTAGTTAACATTCTCTTCTCTGTTTGGCTGTTTCTAAAGCCAATCAAAGAATGGTAATACTAGAATGAAACCCTATACTGACTGGCATTTCTACTTATCAGAAAAATTAATCTCTAGGATTTTTTCAAGACTAACCAATTGGAATGCACGAATTACAATCCATGCATTCTAATTGGTTAAACAGAAGTACTCAATCCTAATTGGGTGAAATATGATTGACACATATTTAACCAATCAGAAGCAATAAAATTAAATATAAGATGAGGGCATAGTCAGAAAGCCTTAGTCAACGAAGAAGCTCCTCAGAGGAGGTGTTCCTTTGGGTTAGTTCATTTATTTTAGGGTGGATTAGTATTATAGAGAAGGCCCTTTCCGTGGTTCAAAAATGAGTAACCTGGAGCTTCAATCAAGATACTTCTTCAAGCAACATTAATGTGCTTGCTTTATCCAGGGCTGAAGATTGAGGACCAGGACATATGGTTAGTATGATATACTGGACCCCCATGGTATAGTGATTTATGTTAGATGGCATAGGGATTCATAGGGACCCCATTGTTTCCCATTGGATTACCATGGGGGTCAATAGGGACCCGTGGTAACAGATAAAAAGGGATCCATACTTTATCCCACTTTATCCAGAACTGAAGATTGATGGCCAGGACACTGATGATCATTCCTGAAGGATCCTCCAAGGCAGGGAAAGTATAATTTGGTCTACTGATGTAGTTTAATATTTTTTTATTTCATGTAATTTTATGTAATTATTACATAATTTATTAGTTTTATGTAGTTATATTTGGTTAGTTTAGTTAGGTGGTAGTGTTAGGGGCTACTGGGAGTAGGGAAGGATCCCAGGGGAGTATTCAGAGGTGAATCTTATGGAGATACTCGGGTCATAGGCAAAGGGGTTATAAACCCTCTGCATTTTTTTATTATTTAACCCCTACCCTGCCATGAGAAGTATATAGGAAAATGGGGGATCCTTCGGGAATGATCAATAAGAATGCGCAGATGTCTTCACCCAATCACTCCGTGGGGGTGTATCCCATTGTGATTGGTTGAAGGCATCTGCGCCTTGTGATTGGTTCCAATAAAGATTGACAGGTGCTTTAGCCAATCAGGGTGGGATTTTGGAGTGTATGCCATCCTGATTGGCTCACACATTGATGACTTCTGATTGGCTGAAATTGATAGACAGCTTTTTCAGCCAATCAGAAGCCGCCATTGCCAATTTCCTCCCGGAAAAGGCTCCTGAAGGCTCATTAGCGTCGGGGAGTTCTGCGAGTGCAGACCTCCGTTAGTTTTTTTATTTTGATTTTTTTAGACGCGGATGGTTGCAGGGCCCAGCCGGGGCTGGAGGGGAGGAGACGGGGACATTGCGGGGAGGTAAGTTGAACGTATATTTATATGTTTATATGTTTATTTTATTTTGTGTCTGTATATTGTCTTAATGTATTGTGTTTCTTTTAACAGGGCCGCGCCGGAGAAGAACTGAAGAAGGACGGGACATGCTGGAAAGGTGAGTAGAATATTTAGAATGTGTATAATGTTTATTTATTTTATGTTAATGTTTTGTACTAATTTTTTTGCTTTGTTTTACCCCTAGGTTAGTGATCTGAAGGGACATCTTAAAGGTAAGTGGTCTTAATTATTTTATTTTAGCTTAGAATTAGGGTCTGTGTATGTAGTTAGGATTTTAATTATTTTATTTTAGCTTAGAATTAGAGTTTCTGTATGTAGTTAGAATTTATTGTATATTAGGTAGATAGGGGGATGTATTTGATATAGTTAGGATTTATTTTATATTAAATAGATTGTATGTTAGATAGATAGGGGGTATTTTATTTGTATTATATGTTATGTATTGTATGTAATGTATTGTATGTAATGTAATGTATTGTATGTATATATTGTGTATGTCTGTGTTTCATTTTCAGGTGTTTCTTTATTTATTCTGTAGTGGGGGGTTGTAATGTGTTTTTTTATTTTCTGTAATGTAGGTTTTTTTATTTTTGGTGACTTAGATTTTTTCATTTTCTGTAAGGTAGGTTTTTTTTATTTTCTGTAAGGTAGGTTTTTTTATCTTTTGTAATGTATGTTTTTTATTTTCTGTAATGTCGTTTTTTTTATTTTTGGTGACAGGTTTTTTATTTTCTGTAAGGTAGGATTTTTTATTTTTTGTAATTAGAGTGTTGGGGAGGTTTATTAGGGGGTAGGTAGTGTAGATAGGTAGTGTAAGTGTTAATAGATTAGTGTAGAGAAGGGTTAGTTTAGATTTCATGGTTTACTGGGGGTTATAGTGTAGTGTTTGTAGTTAGTGTCATGATGGTCCTTGTGGACCGTCATGGCACTTATGTGGTTAATGTTAGGGTTTTAACAGTCATAATATACCTTTATGGGACTGATGGGGTTAAATAGAGGCTTATGGGGGTCTGTACTGACCCCCATGAGTGACAGGGTTAATTAAGACCTTATTGGGGTCTGTATTGACCCCCATGAGTGACAGGGTTAATTAAAGCCTTATGGGGGTCTGTATTGACCCCCATGAGTTGTGGGGTTAATTAAGTGCTTATGGGGGTCTGTATTGACCCCCATGAATTATAGGGTTAATTAAGTGCTTATGGGGGTCTGTATTGACCCCCATGAGTGATAGGGTTAATTAAGTGCTTATGGGGGTCTGTATTGACATATTATATCTGACTATATCAAATTATATTCTATATCCATTACTCTTTCTAACAATCCAATTACACAAAGAGGGATTTCTTCAGTGAGAAGGGATTCTCCAGTGACAGGTGTTATCCTGAAATTCTATGCATAGGTAATGTATAAAATGGTGTTTACTATTTAAACTATTTAATTTGTAGTAGAGTTAAACTTAGCCATATATACCACAATCCTTCTGTTAACCTTTTGCGAGTGGTAACAAACCCAGACAAACTGGCATCTTCATTCCGGACTGGAGATGTTAATGAATATTTTAATCTGTGCCCATATCCCCTAAAACAGACTGACTGTATTCAATAATATAACCATTTAGCTCTGTAACAAAGATCAATTATTAAAATATCTACACAACAAACCATACTTAGCTCTACCCACATATATAATCTTGTATCACACAATCAACAAAACTGTCATTATTAAGCGAATTGACTGACTTGATAACTTAAATTGAATGTAATCAATGCTGATGTAAGACCAACACCCAAATAATAGCTTGCCAACACCTAAATACAAAGGTTAATTAGCTTGCCACCTCACATACAATATAACCAACTTTGATACATATTGCTTCACTATAGATTTTTTACTGCTACATATAGTGTCATTCCATATTTTACTGCTTTCATTGAGTAATAGGTTATATTGCTAATTATTAATATTATATTCTATAACAAATAGACAGCTGATGGTGTATTTATTAGCATTTCTATTGTACTAACCAAAAATATATAGACAGATTGTAAACCAAACTTTATAAGATTATATACACTGTTTAAATACTCCTACATTGAATTAACCAATATAGATTCTTTTAATGTAAATTGTTAATCCATATTACTTAAGTTTGTAGACATTGCTTACTGATTGACATATTGATCTAACCAAATATTAACAGCCTTATTAAATTGCGATTCGGCCAATTGGATGGGGCTCTATACAAGCACATAGCATATTTTTTTACAGAAGTTTTTAGTTAGTGAATGTCTATCCAAAAGCAAGGTCTTCATTAACTAACAACTTCTGTAAAATAAATATGCTCTGTGCTTATATAGAGCACTACCTAATTGGCCGAATCGCAATTTAATAAGGCAGTAAGTGTTTTAAGACTACCCGTTATCCAATCTTCCAAAGAGATTGTAATACATGTCATATAAATTGTATTGTGATCTAACTAAATATCAAATCTTGCAAGTTTAAACACTTATAAAATGTTTATCCTTGATATTTACTGTTATACCAATAAAAGCTATTTCTGCACACAGTGTATACTTGTCATAACTTGATCACTGAACTTAATCAATCTATAAACTGTAATATTTTAAGAAATTATATTAATCTATACAGTGTAATATTTACCCCAAATCAATTGCACTGACAGGGACACAAAACTGACTAAAATGTAAAATAAGATAGCTAACAAGCCCCTAAAACTGAAAATTGCTTAGTACTAGTGATGTCGCAAACATCAAATTTTCAGTTCGCGAACATCGGACGCAAACTTCCATCAAATGTCCGCAAATTGGTGAACCCGGCGAACCGCCATAGACTTCAATGGGCAGGCGAATTTCAAAACCCACAGGGACTCTTTCTGGCCACAATAGTGATGGGAACGTTGTTTCAAGGGGACTAACACCTGGACTGTGGCATGCTGGAGGGGGATCCATGGCAAAACTCCCACGGAAAATTACATAGTTGATGAACAGTCTGGTTTTAAGCCATAAAGGGCATAAATTACCTAACATTCCTAAATTGTTTGGAATAACATGCTTTAAAACATCAGGTATGATGTTGTATCGATCAGGTAGTGTAAGGGTTACACCCGCTTCACAGTAACAGACCAATCTCCCCGTTTAATGCACCGCAAACAACCGCAAACAGTCCATTTGCACAACCGCAAACTCCCCATTTGCACAAGGTTGGATACCAAGCTAGCCATGTCCCGTTCCTTGTCGTCACTGATGTCATTGAAGGTCTCTTCCTCCACCCAGCCACCAAGGGTCCCCGAAAGGTGACAACAAGCCCCCTGGGTCGCCTGCTGTGTTTGGTCTTCCACCTCCTCAAAGCCACCTTCCTCCTCTGACTCCTCTTTTTCAGACTCCTCTCTCTGCATTGCCTCTGTCTGCGTTATTATAAGGTGTGTACTGTTAAGTAGTACTATTCATATCGGTTTAATCCCTGTTACGTCCACTATTAGAGGATGTGTATATGGCATTGATTTTTGGAACAGGGAGATGGAAAAAGATGCTTGGTCGGACCTCCTACTTCAAATTTGGGGCACTGCGCGTGCAATCTAAGGTGCCACCAGATATGAGTGTCACTGTGCACTGGCAAAAGTTGGCAGAGTAGATGCAATAGGCTTCACACACACGCCTGTAGGCAGGCAATTGCTATTCAATCTATTACAGTCAAAAAAGTGTTGTTTTATGTCACTGTACACTACGGTTGCACCAGATATGAGTGTCACTGTGCACTGGCAAAAGTTGGCACAGTAGATGCAATAGGCTTTACACACACGCCTGTAGGCAGGCAATTGCTATTCAATCTATTACAGTCAAAAAAGTGTTGTTTTATTTCACTGAGCACAATATAAGCTGTGAGCCTGACACAGGCAGGCAACTGAAATTAGATTAATTGTAGTGGAAGCTAAATACACAGCCTGGCTATCTATTTCCCTATTAAATCTCCAGCAGCTACATTATCTGTCCTCTCACAACAAATGCAGCTTTAGAATGATTCTAAAATGTATGCTGTCCTTCAGATGGAAGGCCCTGGAAGGGAGTGTATGCTGCTGATTGGCTGGAATGTGTCAGCTGACTGTGAGGTGCAGGGTCAAAGTTTCCTCAATGATAAAGAATACGGGGCAAAACCTAAAGCGCATGTGTTCGCCGTCCGATGCGAACGCGAACATGCCAAAATCGCAGCGAATAGTCCGCAAGCGAACTGTTCGCGACATCTCTACTTAGTACTTACATATCATTTATATCTGATCAGTACACCAGAACAACAGTAAATTCAGAAAAGGGATTCTACATGAACTGACTTCTCAAAATGGAACTAACTGTAATAGTGCATAACCCCTACATATTTTGTTTATTTGCTGAGTACACCATAATTGTTTGTCTTGGAACCACTAGCTATTCAAATTACAGTAAGCAAATAACTAAAGCTTTAATTCTTAATAGTCTAAAAGAAAAAATAACCTTGTAGGCAAATGATATATATCTTTTTTTAAATGATACTCCACATTTTAAAAGCAATTGTGATTTAGAACTAAAGTAAAAAATCACTTATTATTTGAACCCAGTAAAATATTATTAAAAAACTCCATCTAATATTACAATTACAGCCTCTGTTAAGACTACAGCTGGATCAAGAGAGAGATTTATTAAGATGAGTCAGCACAATAAATTGAGTGGGAATTATTGTTGAGAAATGTAAATGATAGAGTGAGTTGAGAATGTTTAAGTGTGAGTGAACACGTAAAATAAGAGGCCTACAAAAAGCCATCCACTTTTGTAACTGGAGAAAAACAGCTACACATAAGGGAGGTTGTATCACTGGAAATTGACTGTGGAGCATTGCTGTGTGGTGTAAGGAAATGTTGTGCCTGATCCAATTGTTTTTTTTTTTTTTAATGATCAGATGTCTTTGGATGAAAAGCTGATGGTGTGAAAGAGGGTAAAGATGATGTAGTTGTAGTTCTTCTGGATACATATGAATTGCCAAAATATATTCATCCCAGCTAAATATGAGCAGCTACTGGCACTACACTGCTACTAACAACTGCTGAATATTCAGTATTCTTCATTAGGTGTTGCATTTTGCTTTGTTAAAGCTTAAATTACTACTCTGCTACAATAATAAAACAAAGAAGAAACTTTTAATGCACCATAAAAGGGTGGTTATCTGTTGGGTAAAAGATAGTCATGCTTTAATTTCCTCTTCATGTATTCATTATTAAAATCGTGCCTCACATATCCAATTTCCCAAAAAAGAAATTTGCAATAGACTAATTTGATAATAACATATACTGTCAGTATTTATGTTACCAGGGGGCAAAAACTAGTAGTAATTGTTTCAAATTACATCTTAATGTAATTAGGCCCCTTTTTTTGAAGAAACCAGAGGGAAGTGTCTAAGGGACAAGAGGGATTTGAGTACATCGACTGTGAGAGAGGGATTGTTTAGCTGTATTTAGGGGCATGTCTGTATAAGATGAGGCTAATATTAGCATATTTCAGGCAGTAAATGAATATTGAAAGGCAAACTATATCCATGCCGCCTAGCAGAGAACAAATGTGAGCCGTAAATTAGTAGTGCCTGTATGTAGAGATGTCGCGAATAGTTGGCTGGCGGACTGTTCCCGACGAACATAGCATGTTCGCG
Source organism: Discoglossus pictus (assembly GCA_027410445.1). Classification (NCBI taxonomy): domain Eukaryota; kingdom Metazoa; phylum Chordata; class Amphibia; order Anura; family Alytidae; genus Discoglossus; species Discoglossus pictus. The sequence continues at coordinate 248,937,393 of CM050166.1, forward strand.
TTCGCGGCGAACTGCGAACATATGCAATGTTCGAAACGCCCCCTATACTTTATCATTGAGCAAACTTTGACCCTGCACCTCACAGTCAGCAGACACATTCCAGCCAACCAGCATCATACCCTGCCTTCCAGACCCTTCTACCTCATGGACAGCAGCCATTTTGGAATCATAACTTACTTGCAGTCCTACTGAGAGGAGGGAGAGTGTAGGTGATGCTGATTGAATAGGGAAATCAATAGCTAGGCAAGTTTATTCAGTGTCCAGTGCAGTGCTGAAGGAATCATCAGATCTCTGCTGTAAACACAGCACCCCAAAAAGCCCTTTTTAGGGCTATAACATCATTTTTTTTTCTGTCTAATCTAACTTCATTTGCCTGTCTCCCTGCTAGCCCCTGCTAGCAAGTGTGTGTCAGGCTCACAACTTATACTGTGTGTGCACAGTGCAACCAATACAATCTTGTTTACTAGTTGTCTACTTTTAAAAAAACAAAACTTTTATTTTGTTAAATCTTAGTTCATTTGCCTGACCGCCAATCTAAGTTCATTTGCCTGACCGCTAGCCAGTGTGTGTGTCAGGCTTATAAGTATTGTGCCAAGTTCAACCAATCCAATCTAGTTGGGGTACCAGCAGCCTACATTTAAAAAAACAATAATTTTATTTTCTTAAATCTAAGTTCATTTGTCTGACCGCCAATCTAAGTTCATTTGCCTGACCGCTAGCCAGTGTGTGTGTCAGGCTTACAAGTACTGTGCCAAGTTCAACCAATCCAATCTAGTTGGGGTACCAGCAGTCTACATTTAAAAAAAACAATAATTTAATTTTTTTAAATCTAAGTTCATTTGCCTGACCGCCAATCTAAGTTCATTTGCCTGACCGCTAGCCAGTGTGTGTGTCAGGCTTACAAGTACTGTGCCAAGTTCAACCAATCCACTCTAGTGGTGTACCAGCACTCTACATTTAAAAAAAACAACACTTGTTTTCTGTGTAATCTAATTTCATTTGCCTGCCTGCCTGCCAGCGTGTGTTTCTTAGGCTCACATTGTATACTGTGCCCACTTGCCCAGTCAGTGCCAGTCCAAGTCACATTTAAACAAAGAATACAATTTTGACTGTAATACATTGAATAGCAGTTACTTGTCTGCAAGCGTCTGTGTCAGGCCTACAGCGTCTACTCTGCCAACTTCTGCAAGTGCACAGTGCCACTCATATCTGTTGTCACAGTAGCTTGCACGCATAGTACCAATCTGTCAAAACCTGTAATGATGAATGAGGTCTAGAGTAGCCTGGTTCCCTTATCCTCTACAGGTTGAGACCTAATGTTTTGGTGACTCCAGACCAACACATGAGTACAAGCAGCACACAAACTCAAAGCCGCCATCCTCCTCCTGGTCCAGCATCATCAGCCACATCAACCACTGCTGTCCTCCTTGCCCCCTCTCAACCATCCGCCACTCCGTCTCTCGCCTTGAGCAGTTCCTGCTCATCTGCCCATAGTCAGGTGCCTGTAAAGGACATGATTGAGTGTAAGAAGCTAATATCACAAAGTGCCCCAAATTTGAAGTGATACGACCAACCAAGCATCTTTTTCCATCTCCCGGTCCCAAAAATCCAGGCCTTATACATGTGCCCTGATAGGTGACGTAAGAAGTATTAAACTAATAAGAGTAGTACTTACAAACACGCCACTCCTATATGGTGGCACCTTTGGATGCATGTGCTGTGCCCCAAATTTGAAGTGATACGACCAACCAAGTATCTTTTTCCATCTCCCGGTTCAAAAAATCCAGGCCTTACACACCCCCCCTGATAGGTGCTGTAACAGGTATTAAACTGATAAGAGTAGTACTTACAAACACGCCACTCCTATCTGGTGGCACCTTTGATTGCACGTGCCGTGCCCCAAAATTGAAGTGATAGGACCAACCAAGCATCTTTTTCCATCTCCCGCTTCTTAAAATCCAGGCCGTATACACGCCCCCTGATAGGTGACGTAACAAGTATTAAACTGATAAGAGTAGTACTTACAAACACGCCACTCCTATCTGGTGGCACCTTTGATTGCATGTGCTGTGCCCCAAAATTTAAGTGATACGACCAACCAAGTATTTTTTTCCATCTCCCGGTTCCAAAAATCCAGGCCTTATGCACGCCCCCTGATAGGTGCTGTAACAGGTATTAACCTGATAAGAGTAGTACTACTTAACACACCTTATAATAATGCAGAGAGAGGCAACGCAGTGAGAGGAGTCTGAAGAAGGGGAGTCAGAGGAGGAAGGTGGCTTTGAGGAGGTGGAAGACCAAACACAGCAGGCGTCCAAGGGGGCTTGTTGTCACCTTTCGGGTACCCTTGGTGGCTGGGTGGAGAAAGAGACCTTCAATGACATCAGTGAGGACAAGGAACGGGACATGGCTAACTTGGTATCCAACCTTGTGCAAATGGGGAGTTTGCGGTTGTGCAAATGGACTGTTTGCGGTTGTTTGTGGTGCGTTAAACGGGGAGTTTGGTCTGTCACTGTGAAGCGGGCCTAACACTTACACTACCTGATCGATACAACATCATACCTGATGTTTTAAAGCACGTTATTCCAAACAATTTAGGAATGTTAGGTAATTTATGCCCTTTATGGCTTAAAAACAGACTGTTCATCAACTATGTAATTTTCCGTGGGAGTTTTGCCATGGATCCCCCTCCGGCATGCCACAGTCCAGGTGTTAGTCCCGTTGAAACAACTTTCCCATCACTATTGTGGCCAGAAAGAGTCCCTGTGGGTTCTAAAATCCGCCTGCCCATTGAAGTCTATGGCGGTTCGCCGGGTTTGCCGGTTCGCAAACATTTGCGGCAGTTCGCGTTCGCGGTTCGCAAACCGAAAATGTTATGTTCGCGACATCACTACCTGTATGTACTATTCATTGGTTTGATGTAGAAACTCCACTGGAGAAGTACTGTGAAAATAGTTTTTTTGATTGAGTTTGGACAATCTGTGTTAAAGGAGATTGTAAATGCAATGCTAGCAAGGATCCTTATTAATCATCTTTGAAGCAGTGGATAAAGAGCACTTTATACTCCAAAACATACTGCACCTACATTCTTCTGAGAGTGTAGTGCAACTGTTACATATCCTTCACACAAATATCATTCCATTGCAAGCTTGCAATTCCCTCCAAACTGAACGTATGGCTGTTGGACACATTTTTTCTAAACATTTAGATGTATTCAATTGTCTCTAACTCGCAACTGCTCTCTCACAGCCTCAACACACAAACCATGCACTCGTAAGTAGTATTTCAGGGGTCATGATCATATGATCATATGAGCAGACAATATTTAAGTTAGCCCATAATTTACTTCTTACATATTCACCATACTTCTTAGACACAGCCAATAGTAAATGAGACCATCATCATGACATCAGTAAAACATGGAGTTTATATTACAATTAATTAGTGTTTAGAAGTAGAATATTTGATCAGATTCGCAATCCAGCAATGTAAAAATCAATAAAAATCATCAAATCAACTGTTCTAGTTCATGTGGGGGGCCTGATATGTATTAACTCTTTGATTCCCTGGATCAATATAACATGGAAATAAAAGTTAAAAATAATTATTTTTTATTGCAAAGCTTGAGACTGGTGTGCAATTAATACTGATGCCTTTTATTGCGTCCACAGTATTTTAAAGTACAGTAGTGTGTATTTATTCACTGCTGCAGTAATACGAACAGGTGTTTAACCCACTTGTGAGTCCTATCTAGTACTTATATAATTTGTTGATACATTTGCGATTTACTGGTTAGAAGGCAATTTCAGGCTACATGAACGTTTGTAATTGAATATCAATTTTGCATCTTTATAACTGTTAACATTTGCGGGCTTGGAAAATCGAGGTGTAGGAGAGAGTTATGTTTTTGACAAGCCTGCAGTGCGTTAGAGCCTGTAACTTGCCTTTTGGAATGTGAGTTGCTAAATGTAGCCAATTGAACATCCGTTACATTTATGGGCTACATTACAAGTTCAAGTAATTGCGATTTTGCCAATTGAATGAGGCCCATAGAGTAAGCACCCCCTTCCTTTTTGTTTTATGTAATAGAAAAGGTCACTGTTGGTATATTAAATACATGAACAGAAGAAGCCCTTTATTTTGAGATTTTGATGTATGCCTCATTTTAAAAGAAAAAAAAAATCTATTTATCCCTTAAGTAAAGACCCTGCAACAAGCCTAATTATCTAAGCAATAGGGATATTCTACTCCACCCAACAGTTTAGAGTCCACTCGAAAGAACTACTGTATGCCTGCTTTGTTCCTTTACTTGTTTTTTAAACTTCAAATTCGGTTTAATACTTTGCTCCCTCCTATTTATAACCCATCCATGTTTGGGTTTGAACTTTTCTATTTGAATTCCATTGGCTACTGGTGTCACCAATAGCTGTCCTTTCAGGCACCATTTAAAATATATATATTTAATACAGCTGAAAGGATTTGTTCTGCTTGATGTATCTAGACTTCAGTAACCTTGTTTCTGCAAAATATCTTTTTTTTATATCTCATTTTCTTCATAAACCTCTAATATTTATCACTCTTTTCTGAAAAATTTCTTCACTGGTCCCATTAAATGTGTTACTATTCTGCATTGCTTTTTAAGATGAGTATAAAGTTTTGGGTTTCTGATACCAGAAAATGTTTTATAGACACTTATACACAATTTCAATTAAATATTATATATATAAAGGACTTCCATAATAATTGCTTTCTTAAATTTTGTGGCTGAATTTTTACTGTTGGTGGAAAATACTGTAAATAACAATCCACTTTATAAGGTAAGTTTGCCACTAGCAGAGTGTCCTAAATACACTTTTTTCTTCCAAATCATTGGAAAACTAATGGCTTTGTGATAACATCTTTCAGACCTCTATTTATTTTTAGAACAGATATCATAAAGGCAGCAGCCAGGCAAGGTTTACTACAGTGCCTATATTCCCTTCTGACACCACTATCTCTAGGGCTTTAACAGCAGCTCATTTTTCATGCCCATTCAATCCTGTGGGCAACTGCCAACTGTCGACTACTGTGCCAATTAATGCCAATCACAAAACATGGGACTTTATAAAAATGGGGTCACCTGCCCTGTGGGAACAACTTTAAAGCTACTAACTCATTTTACACAAGTCACTAATCAGCCATCAAACTGTAATGACTTTACTTAAATACTAATTTAGAGTGAATTTAATCTGCCTACCTAGAGGTAAAAGACTTTGCAAGCATATAAACTAGCTTACCAAGATAATGCACCTTTTGGAAGCTTGGCCTAATTAGATGCTTGGCTGTCAAAGAAGTCCAATTTATTTACACTGTTAAAAATAAAGAATAGTTATCAGCTATTACATATCATATCATCTGCTTATATTCATGAAAAATCAATTTCTTATATTTTAAATCTCTCCAGAGAGACTGAGTGCTTTGCAAAATATATTTTCTTTGTTATTTTTTATTTAATAGTGTACAAATGCCTCATTTACATAATGCAGTAATTCAGCTATACATATCCAGGAGATAGTATAAAATACTTTTGTAATTACTTTCTTACAAAAATAGAAAGTTGAAATATCAGTAGATTACATATAAATTGGTAAATGTATAGGGAATCCTATTTTACAAATGAAAAGCAGTGAATCTTTAAAAAAAAAACACATTTGTAACACTGATAGCATGAATAAGTCGACAAAGCATGCTCTATAACTATGCTATGGATAAAACTTATAATAAATATTGTAAGCATCTGTATTTACAGCTTTTCTCATTACAAAGAGGGATTCCCAGTCTTTCAGATTGCAGGGGCCTATTTTAATTTTTTCTTTCCACTTTAAAATATTATCAAGATCACATATGTTTCATCTTCCAACTACAAATATAAGTAACAATCAGTGTATTTTAATATGCTAAATAATGAATTTTAGTACAAATGTGCCTAACATTTATGCATATATATTCCATAATAATATTATTTAATCTTTAAGTTGCTCTGACTCCTAAACTCTCCTAGATTTACTAAGTTGGCAAATTTACTATTTCACAGCCTTATTAAATTGCAACTGAGCAAATTCTAAAGGGCTCTACATAAAGACACAGCATATTTTTTACAGAAGTTTTTAGTCAGTAAACTTCTATCCAAAAGCAAGGTCTTCAGGAATTAAAAACTTCTGTTAAATAAATATGCTATGTGCTTATATAGAGCCCTTTAGAATTTGCCGAATTGCAATTTAACAAGGCTGTCAGTCTTTTATAGATCTTCCCCACAATTACTGAGTGCATCTGCCCATTGATTTAGGATTATTGTAGTAATTTTCTTGCATTTCTCAATAACAAAACATTTAAAGAATTATGTTATAAAATGTTTCTGCTAATATGACAAGTTGTTCTGCCAGAATATTAATGACATTTGATTATTTGATATATAAACTCCACTATGTCTCTTTGCTTAACAATCTCAGCCTACACTGGCATAGCCTTTTACTGAAAACAAAATTCTACTTCTTCCTTATTAGTTTGGATGCTAACTCTCCTAATTGTCCCGGTTTCTGCAGGACTGTCACTTTTTGGGACTGAAATCCTTCAGTCCCATGACACTGCAATAATGTCCCGCATTCACAGTTCTCTGTATTTAGTCATTGCCTTTATACTGTTTTCTTTAGATTACATAAATGTAAATAAATAATTACTAATAAATTGTAGTCTCTTTTCTCTCATCATTGCAATAACTTGTGTTCCAAAGCACTCCCTCTCATGAATATTTGAGACACACTTCAGCAGCCCACTCAAGATGTCCAGAATGATTTCCAAAAATTAGCCCATAATGACCCACTGTAATTTACCGAAGCTTTCCTTACAGAAACAGTTACAGAAACAGTTAAGACTTCAACCAGCTGACTTCGAAATTGTACCTAAAACATTTAGGGCCTCGTAATTCTCTCGGTCCTTGCAAAAGGCAGTTTTTTTTGCTGTTTGCGAGGACCGAATCCCTTGCAGCCTGCTTTGCGAGATGACTCCAAAAAATGGCAGAGAATAGGCTCCAAGAGAGCTACGGAGTCACACGCAGCCTTAAATCTATAGGTGAATCTTGCACCTCGGAAGAATCCCTACGAGCACAAAAAGTGCTAGCAAGAGATTCTAAACCACATACGTGCTGCCTTGGAGCAGCCCGAGACAGCCATGTGAGGCTCCCCCCTGCTACCTATACACATCCCCATGCTGCAGGGGTCCCTATCGGGACCCCTGCAGACCCCCACATTAACCTCTTGCAGCGGAGGTCCCCGATCTGCATAGATCAGGCCCCCGCTGCATTTAAAAAATTGTAATTCCCCGCCGCGGCTCCATAAAGGGCCCGTGGAACACTATTAACACTCCCGGCCGGGGCACCTAAAATTAACACCCCTCTATGCTCTGGGTCCCCATCGGGATTTACCCTGTAACTCATGGGGGTCAATACAGACCCCCATAAGCCAAACATTAACCCCATAACTCATGGGGATCAATACAGACCCCCAAAAGGCCTTAATTAACACTGTCACTCATGGGGGACAATACAGACCCCCATAAGCCAATAATTTACCCTGTCACTCATGGGGTCAATACAAACCGCCATAAGCCAATAACTAACCGTGTCACTCATGGGGGTCAATACAGACCCCCATAAGCCAATAATTAACCCCATAACTCATGAGGGTCAATACAGACCCCCATAAGCCAATAATTAACCCTGTCACACATGGGGTCAATACAGTCCCCCACAAGCCAATAATTAACCCTGTCACTCATGGGGGTCAATACAGACCCCCATAAGGCCTTAATTAACCCCATAAGTCATGGGGGCCAATACAGTCACCGATAGGCCAATAATTAACCCCGTAACTCATGGGGTCAATACAGACCCCCATAAGGCCTTAATTAACCTTATAACTAGTGGGGTCAATACAGACCCCCATAAGCCAATAATTAACCCTGTCACTCATGGGGGTCAATACAGACCCCCAGAAGCCAATAATCAACCCCATAACTCATGGGGGTCAATACAGACCCCCATAAGGCCTTATTTAAACCCATAACTCATGGGGGTCAATACAGACCCCCATAAGCCAATAATTTACCATGTCACTCATGGGGGTCAATACAGACCCCCATAAGGCCTTAATTAACCTTATAACTCATGGGGGGTAATACAGACCCCCATAAGCCAATAATTAACCCTGTCACTCATGGGGGTCAATACAGACCCCCATAAGGCCTTATTTAAACCCATAACTCATGGGGGTCAATACAGACCCCCATAAGCCAATAATTTACCATGTCACTCATGGGGGTCAATACAGACCCCCATAAGGCCTTAATTAACCCTGTCACTCATGGGGATCAATACAGACCCCCATAAGCCCTTAATTAACCCCATAACTCATGGGGGTCAATACAGGCCCCCATAAGCCAATAACTAACCGTGTCACTCATGGGGGTCAATCCAGACCCCCATAAGCCAATAATTAACCCTATAACTCACGGGGGTCAATACAGACCCCCATAAGCCTCTATTTAACCCCATCAGTCCCATAAGGGTATATTATGACCCTTATGGGGCTGTTAAAACCCTAACATTAACCCCATAAGTGCCATGACAGTCCTCAAGGACCATCATGACACTAACTACAAACACTACACTATAACCCCCAATAAACCATTAAATCTAAACTACCCCCCCTCTACCCTAATCTATTAACACTTACACTACCTACCTACACTACCTACCCCATAATAACCCCCCCACCACTCTAATGACAGAAAATATAGAAACCTAAGTCACAAAAAATAAAAAAACCTACCTTACAAAAAAAAAAAAAATAAGTCACCAAAAATAAAAAAACCTAAGTCACCAAAAATTAGAAAAAAATACATTACAGAAAATAAAAAAATACATTACAAACCCTCCCCACTACAGAAAAAAATTAATAAATTACACACCTGAAAAGGAAAGACATATACAATACAATACATTACAATACATACAATACATTACATACAATACAATACAAATAAAATACAATACCCCCTATCTATCTAACATACAATCTATTTAATATACAATAATTTCTAACTATATAAAATACATCCCCCTATCTATCTAATATACAATACACCCTAACTACATCCAGAAACCCTAATTATAAGCTACAATAAAATAATTAAGACCACTTACCTTTGTAGTTGTCCCTTCAGATCACCTACCTAGGGGAAAAACAAGAAAAAAATTAGTGCAACACATTACCATAAAATAATTAAACATTATACACATTCTAAATATTCTACTCACCTTTCCTGCATGTCCTGTCCTTCTTCTTTTCTTCTCCGGAGCAGCCCCTGTTAAAAAACACAATACATTAGTACAACATACAGACACAAAATAAAATAAAATAAACATATAAACATATAAATATACATTCAACTTATCTCCCCGCGATGTCCCCGGCCTCCTCCTCTTCAGCCCCGGCTGGGCCTTGGAACACCCGCGCTCTAAAAAAAAAAACGCTAATGAACCTCCCGGAGCCTTTTCCGGAAGGAAATTGGCAATGGCGGCTTCTGATTGGCTGAAAAAGATGTCTATCAAATTTCAACCAATCAGTAGGCATCAATGTGTGAGCCAATCAGGATGGGATACACCCCAAAATCCCACCCTGATAGGCTAACTCACCTGTCAATCTTTATTTAAACCAATCACAAGGCACAGATGCCTTCAGCCAATCACAATGGGATACACCCCCACGTGATTGGCTGAAGACATCTTCGCCTTCTCATTGGCTGTAATACTGACTGACATTGACAACAGCCAATGAGAATGCGCAGACGTCCCCCTCCTCTCCCTCCATTGTGTCTCGTATCCCCCCTCTCCCTCCCTTTTGTCTTCTTTCCCACATAAGTATTCCCACATAAGTATTGACCCCCATGAGTGACAGGGTTAATTATTGGCCTATGGGGGTCTGTATTGATCCCCATGAGTTATAAGGTTAATTAAGGCCTTATGGGGGTCTGTATTGACCCCCATGAGTTATGGGGTTCATTATTGGCCTATCAGTGTCTGTATTGGCCCCTATGAGTTATGGGGTTAATTAAGGCCTTATGGAAGTCTGTATTGACCCCCATGTGTGACAGGGTTACTTATTGGCTTATGGGGGTACTTGAAGGACCCGCGAGGCTGGACATTTAAAAATGTAAATGCAGCGGGGTCAGCGATCGAGACCCCCGCTGCAAGGGGTTAATTTGGGGGGGCTGCAGGGGTCCCTATGGACCCCTGCAGCAAGGGGTTAATGTGGGGACACTTTGGGGGTCCCAATGGGGACCCCCAGCATAGAGGGGGGTTAATTTTAGGTGCCGCGGCCGGGATTGTTAATAGTGTGCCGCGGGCCCTTTAAGTTGCCGTTGCGGGGAATTTAAACGTTTTAAATGCAGCAGGGGCCTGATCGGTGCCGATAGGGAACCCCCGCTGCAAGGGGTTAATGTGTGGGGGCTGCGGGGGTCCATATGGACCCCTACAGCAAGGGGTTAACGTGGGTACACTTCGGGAGTCCCGATGGGGACCCCCACATAGAGGCAGGTTAATTTTAGGGGCCGGGGGGGAAGTTGGAGTACCCCCCACGGCAGGGCTTATTTGTGGGACTGCCGCGGAGGTCCTGTTTAGGACCCCTGCACTAATTGATGAGGTGTGGGAGCCTGCGAGATCATCTCGCAGGCTGTCACTCCTCATGTACATTATCGCAGTGTTCATACAGACGGCCCTGCTGCGTAGCTCACACTTTGCTCGCAGCAGGGCTAATTTAATAGCGTTGTAACTTTGAGATATTTTGCAGTACGTAGGATTTAAGTAGAAGCCTCTTATTTACGAGGCGGGAATTTAATAAGGCTGTTAATTATTATTTGTTATATGCTTTTTTACACTCTTTTTTTTGCCCTAGCAAAGACCAATAAGTTATGTAAAATAAAACATATTAATAGAAACAATCATTGGCCGTTAAGAAAGCAAATGCAGCAATAATTTAAGATGTGCCATCAGAGCTTTGTTGTATTTACATTGCATTACTAATTTTATTCTAAAAAAGTAATATATAGTAAACAATGGACTTCACAGTACTTGTGTTCCAGTGCTTGATATTATTTATCCATGAGAACAACAAAACATAAACATAAAAACAGGAACTTTATTTAAAATTAAATAAAAAATATATATAATATACTCCAATAAAGTGCAAAATGCATTTAAGTTGGTTAAATCAACATTCCAATGTACTACAGGTACATATTATAATCCAAAGATAAGTCTAAATAATATGGTCCCTGTGTCTAATTTCAGAGACCTCCTGACTGAAGGGCTATGGTATGCCCTACAAGCTGGCTAAATGCCCTACAATAAAGTGGATCAATGTCCCAAGAATCATAGACTTATAACAACTATGTCACCAATCAAACCCTGAACATGTCAAAGTGATTTAAAATCAAATACTCATTCACACAGCTAAACACTGTAGCCTTATAAGTTCCCCATTGGGGCAAGAAAAAAATAATCTACCGGTAGAATAGGTGTAAAACTAACACCCATGATATATACCCCCCATAACGGGTAGTATTTAAGTGCAGCCTGATGGGTGTAAACCCTGTTTTGCCACATAGGCTTTCTCAAATAAAAATGCTAAAGCAGCTTGCACCTTAATCTCTGGAGGTTAAAATACCTTTGGGGAAACTTGAATTGGACCTTCATGCTCAGTTGCACGCTTGCGTGATGACGTCATGTGCACGCTCGAGTCATGATATAATTTGACGTTCGCATCTATAAACTTTATTGAAAGCGGACAAAGACAACCAAAATCAAGCAGAATACAATATCATTATCCGGGAGCTTATTATTGGAGCATATAAAGTGCAATATAGGTAGATCAGAGATGAAAGAAATTGGGGAATACAGTATGAGACAATGTTTACAATATGTACCATAGTAATAATACTCCAATTGAAAAGGTAACTGATGAAATTGAAAATTATATATGAAAGATTAAAAAATGCGATTAATAAACATGTAATGACTATAACTGAAATACAAAATAATACTATAGTGGTGTTTAAAGCTACACAAAATAATTATGTATAGTTGATAAGAAGTGATAATAGTGATGTGATTGGAATAAAATATTGTAAAGTGAATACATCAGGATTGAATATCCTGTGTAATAATACAATGATGCATATTATAAATGCATATGTTAGTGCCAAGGGGTGAGGAATTATTGTTTACTGTCTAGTCATAAGTTCTTGTGATGAGACCTTTTGAATATAATGAGAAGAAATAAAAAAATAGGTAATGAAATATAGATAATAATAATAAATACAAAATAAGAAATATATGAGTGAAAAAATGTGTATAGGCTCAACAATGAGCTCCCATTCCAAAATTAATAGTGTGCAACACTTGTTATACTATATAATTGAATATGATGTACAATGTAGTATAGTAGTATACAATGTACAAAATAAGAACAAAGTCCACTTGAAAATTTTATAATACTGTACGACTATTAAGTCTATAGATAAAAAAAAAGAGACAATATTTCAAAATTAAAAGTGTATAACACCAACTATAAAATAAAACTATATATAATGTGCAATATATATCATTACATGGGGTACATTTTTATATGTCTTTAAGCATTATAAATAATATTAAAGTGAAAGTATGGTGCTTAAAACTCAATTGGATTTCAACACAATCTATAGGACATATAAACTTTATTGACTCAAAATAAAAGCATTTGAGCATTATAAATTCATATTCCCAAGCTGAAAAACCAACCTTTAAAAAAAAAAATAATTGAATAAAACATGGATAGATTAGAGAATAGAAATGTATACACAATCAAATATATAGTTGTGGATCTCACTAATGTTCAGAACTCTAAAATGTTGGTCATGTGGTGGCGCATGCGCAATGAGCCACGAAGGTGCTCATTGCGCTTTGCGCATGTGCAATGAGTGGCAGATCCGCTCATTGCGGGGCCCCCTTCCTCCTTCCCACGGCTCATCCTCTTCCCCAAGGCTCCTCACCCCGACAGGGGTTGCAGGCCCACTGTGTCTCCTCCCTCCATCCCCTCATCCTCCTCCTCCATCCTTATCCTCCTCCTCTCTTTCCCCCTCTCCAATTACCCCCTCCTCTCCCTCCAATTACCTCCATTTCCCCTCTCTTACTTTAGTCAGATGAGCACCTGCTTCTTCTCTACTCTGCAGCGTGGCTCCTGGCTGTGTCCCAAATGGCATATGCTAATGATGTGACACCACATGATCGAGAAAGGGAGGTAATTGGAGAGAGAGGAGGGGGCAATTGGAGAGGTGAAAGAGAGGAGGAGGAGGATAAGGAGGTAAGAGGAGGATGAGGGGAAGGAGGGAAGAGGATGAGGGGAAGGAGGGAAGAGGATAAGGGGAAAAGGGAGGCAGAGGAGGAAAAGGGGGAAGAGGGGGGAGAGACAAGGGGAGGGGGAAGAAACACTGGGGAGGAAGAGGGGGGAAGAGACACAGGAGAGTGAGAGGGTGGGAAGAGCCACTGGGTGTAGACACAGGGCAAAGAGACACAGGGGGAGTAGAGGGGAAAAAGACAGGTGAGGGAGGGGGGGAGAGACACAGGGGATGGAGAAGTGGGAAATAGACACAGGTGAGGGAGGGGGGAAGAGACACAGGGGAGGGAGAGAGGGAAAGAGACATGGTACAGGGAAGGGGGAAGAGACACAGGGGAGTGAGAGGGGGGAAAGAGACACAGGGGAGGAGGGGAAGAAGACAAAAGGGAGGAAGAGGGGGGATATGAGACCCAATGGAGCGAGAGGAGGGGGAAATGAGACACAAGGCAGGGAGAGGCAGAGGGAAAGGAGGCACAAGGGAAGGAGAGGAGTGGGAAAGGAGACACAAGGGAGGGAGAGGAGGGGGAAAGGAAAAACAAGTGAAGGAGAGGAGTGGGAAAGGAGACACAAGGGATGGAGAGGAGGGGGATGAGACACAAGGGAGGGAGATGGGGAGAATGAGACACAAGGGAGGGAGATGGGGAAATAAGACACAAGGGAGGGAGAGGAGGGACTGTAAATGAGACACAAGGCAGGGAAATGAGGGGGGAAAGGAAACACAAGTGAAGGAGTGGGAAAGGAGACACAAGGGAGGGAGACGGGGGAATGAGACACAAGGGAGGGAGACGGGGAGAATGAGACACAAGGGAGGGAGACTGGGGACATGAGACACAAGGGAGGGAGAGGGGAGAAATGAGACACAAGGGAGGGAGAGGGGGGCATGAGATACAAGGGAGGGAGAGGAGGGACGGGAAATGAGACACAAGGCAGGGAGAGGAAGGGGGAAAGGAAACACAAGAGAGGGAGAGGAGGGGGGACAGGAGACACAAGGGAGGGAGAGGAGGGGGGACAGGAGACACAAGGGAGGGAGAGGAGTGGGAAAGGAGACACAAGGGAGGGAGAGGAGGAGGGAAAGGAGACACAAGGGTGGGAGAGGACTGGGAAAGGAGACACAAGGAAGGGAGAGGAGGGGGAAAGGAGACACAAGGGAGGAAGTACACAGGGGGGGAGACTCGCGATGAGCGCTGTAGGTGCTCACATTGGGTGGCAAACAGCATTACCAGGCTTATGATTTTATTCCCGTCGTTGTTGACGGGCAAGTAGCTAGTGTATATATATTAAGCAGGTTTGCACATTGTGTATACATTTCTGTTCACTAACCTATGTGTGCTTCACACCTTTCTTAAAGTGTGTGATTTTTAAGCTTGGAATTTTATATATATATATATATATATATATATATATATATATATATATACTAGTAACTTGCCCGTCTAAAATGACTGGATAATATTTGATGTGTCTCTTCGCCCCCCATGTATATTCTCCCCAACTCCCTCCCCTGAGTCTCTTTCCCCCCTCTCCCTCCCTTGTGTATCTTTCCTCCCCCTCTCCCTCACTGTGTCTTCTTCCCCCCTCCCTCCCCTGTGTTTCTATCCCGCCTCTACATCCCCTGTCTCTCCACCTCTCTCCCTCCCCTGTGTCTCTCCCCCTCCCTCCCCGGTGTCTCTCCTGTCCTCTCCCTCCCCTGTGTCTCTTTCCCCCCTCTCCCTCCCTTTTGTCTCTTCTCCCATCTTCCTCCCCTGTATCTCTTCCCACTGTCCATCCCCTGTGTCTCTTTCCCCCCATTCTCCCTCCCATGTGTTTCTTTCCCCCTTTCCCTCCCCTGTGTCTCTTCCCTCCCCCTCTCCCTCCCCTGTATCTCTTCCCCCCTCTCCATATCTCTCTTCTACCCTCTCCCTTGTCTCTTTCCCCCATGTCACTCTCCCCCCAGGTCTCTCCCCAACATGTCTCTCCTCCCCATGTCACTCCCCCACCCTCACCCCTGTATTTCCCCCCTCTCCATG
Source organism: Discoglossus pictus (assembly GCA_027410445.1). NCBI lineage: Eukaryota > Metazoa > Chordata > Amphibia > Anura > Alytidae > Discoglossus > Discoglossus pictus. Next base: position 248,952,868 of record CM050166.1, read on the forward strand.
TCTCACCCCTTTCCCCATCTCTCTCCCCCTCTCCCCATCTCTACCCCCTCAGCTAGCGTGGTGCATTGCATATGCGCTTCACATAGTGTGTAACCTCCCACCGCCAATGCGCATGTGCCATGGCAATGCTGTTTGCCACACAATGTAAAGCTTTTGCTACTCCAAGGACCTTCGACGCTCATTGCGAGTGTCTCTCCTTTTGTACTTTTGCTCCTCTGAGCACCTTCAGTGCTCGTTGCGAGCCTTTCCCCTCATGTCCTTCAAGTTTTGTGCTTTGCAACGATCATCTTCGGCGCTCATGGCAAAGACAGATATATAAGTACAGTGTTAAATATACAATTATTTCAGTGCAGTGTAAATTAGAATTGTTTTCAGATCTCAGAGCATAATAAAGTGATTTAAATATGTAACTGCTTTGAGAGTGCTATCGCTGTCAGCCAATGAGCAGTAATCCAGATATATATAACTGCAGTGTAAGAAGTAAAACATTTTTTAGTGCAGTGGAAAGTATACATTTTTATTTTCTATTACTAAATAATACTTATTAAATTAATGTAAGTTAATAATTAATTCTGAATGAACAAATGTATTAGGAAGTGTGAAGCATTAATGTATTCATAAAGTAACGGCAGTGTAAAATATGCTATTTAACGTTATTTATTTTTTTAAATATATATTTTTAAAATAATAATTAATTAATTAATTACTTTATAAATTAATATACTTTACCTATTTCTAATTAATATATCCAGCAATCAATAATATCTTGAAAAGCTAACAATCTCTTTTGATTTTCCTGCAGCATACAATGTACGTTTGGACTGTTGCTGCCCTGATGAGAAAGTGTCAGCAATGTGTCAATTGTGCGGTATAAATAGGTTGTGTGCGCAAGGCCAAAGCGTTGGTTTAGTCGGGTAAAGCTCCATTTTAGATTCATAATGTTATTAGTTGCAAGTTTGTGCAAAATGGTGGAAATTGTCTATGTGTTACTCGTCTCAAGAGCATTTTCCGTCCTTTCTAATAGTGTAATTTGTACTTCGTACGTTCCTGGGTAAAAGTGGTACGCATCTTTTGATGTTTTGCGCTTTTCGGGGTTGTGTAGCCTCGTTTTAATTTTTTCCGGCCACCATTTTTTGCTTGCTTAGACGATTTTCTAGTGACGAAAGTCGGCAAATTTGGCTTAAATTTGCATGCAGCCTTGCTCCCAGATGTCCTTGCTGTCCCCCCGTGCTGTGTGTGAGGTTTTTTTTTTGTTTTCTTTTCTGTGTTTTTTTTGTTTTTTCGATTTGCGCGGTTTGGCCGTTAACTTCGTATTTTTACGACCTTGTATTTTTTTTTGGGTTCCGCGCCTTGCAATTTTTTTTTTCTAAGTCCTGCGTTCCTCACCTGCTGGCAGCCTAAGGCAATCCTGCCTTTCCTAACTTCTCTTGGAGGCTAAGTCCCGCACTTTTCAATGCCTCAACGGCTCACCTCGGTTTGCGAGGCTCGCAGGAGTGCCTTCAGCGCTCATTTCTGCCTAAGTCCCACGTGTTTCAATGCCTCCACTGCTCGCCTTGCTTTGCGAGGCTCGCAGGCAATGAGCGCCTTTGGCACTCATCGCCTAAGTGCTCCAAGTTTCAATGCCTCAACTGCTCGCCTCACTACAATTTTTGTAATATTAATTAAACTTTGATATTTGGAGAACTTTGTAAATAGGAAAGCAAAAGAAGCTTAATTTATGCAAACATTCCAGTATTAAAAATAAACTGAAACATCCAACTCTTGGTTTAAACCTTTTAGGATCCTTGTTTGCAATTTAAAGATCAAAATGTCTCCCTTCTACAAAGAAACAGAAACATGTCTTCCCCTCTCACTGGAGTGACAACATTAACAACGTGTTTATGTAAAATTGAATACTCTTTTTGTGTCACAATATTGTACATATGTTCTCTCAAATGGAATTTCAAGGGTCTGGTAGTGCCAGCCACAAACTACATATGACAACTGATATAAGAAATCAGAGAAATTGCTGAAGGAGTATTGCATTTAATGTACTGCAAAAGCTTAAAACATATAATAAAACTTTATAACATAATCTTTTTCTAACATTATACTAACAACATTTATATATGCAATAGTTCCATATGACCTGTAGCCATTTCTTATTGTCTCACAGTTTCTTCTCCGTAGAAGGTAACAACACATTATATCATATTTCTCCTTACAAAATTGGAGTTAAAGGGATATCTAAGTGAACTGGATTATTACATTTCTGTACTTTATAGGCAAAAAGCAGCCTATGTGTATGCAGCACATCTCATAACACATTTTATTTTCATTAATATCTAAAAATCCCACTAATGATTATTTTGACACCTCCGGGGGGTGTCTAAACAGGCATCTGATCCCCCCCCCAATCAGCATGCAGCATCCGGGGAGCAACATTAACCCCCTATTTACCTTCTCTTGCTTGCTCAGCCAATCTCCTTGCAGCTTCCTGTCAGATGTCAGTGATACACTACAGTTCCCAGCTGCTTTGCTACATATCCCATGCTGATTGCACCACAGACAGGAAACCAGAGTAAATTGAAGAGTTTCAGCTAACCTAATTGGCCAAAACAAATCATTCCAAAACAAAATGCATACCATGCTGCCTGTGATTCGTCAGACTGAATATGACTGTTATGCTAATTTTAGAAGAGATTGACTGGGGGTGTCAACTTTGAAAGCCAAATGTCTGCAAATGCAAGAAATTCAGCTGACTTAAAGGTGAGTGTCTAAATGTATATTTTGGCATTTTTTCATGCAAACATTTTTTTTTCACACACTACTTACTGATTCTCCTCTATTAGATGCATTCATAATCCAGCAAAATAGATACCCCTTTCATAATCACTATCGTGGAGATCTTGTCATTCTATGGCATATCAAGCAAACTTATTTTTAGAACTCCAGTTTCCAGCCACAAATACTTAATGGAACAGTTAAAATGACCCTCCTAAATGGAAGGTCTCCTCTTTTCAAAATGCTCTTCATAGTTGCATAGTTTCAGAAGGATCTATCAATATGATGCCTGTGATATCAGAGGATATCTCCCTAACATAATTAACACTGGTGCTGAAAGCTGAAAGCTGAAAAATACATTCCAGTCTGTTCAATTTGCTCACAGGCTAAAGAGCAGAGAATACTACCTTATACTGCTGGTTTTACATCAGAATGGCTTTTACAGATCTCTCCTCTCCCATCATACTTTTGGTTATAGACAGTTTTTGTAAATATACTAACTGATATTCTCTCTCTTCCTTGCACCTCTAAGATAGCTGATATATTCATCAGAAAAATGTTTGCCTGCAAGGCCTAAATATAGATGCAGTTTTACTCCACAGCATGCCTTCTTGGACTATTCTTATTCTTATTTCCTTTATTTGTAAAACACCAAAATATTCCATAGCGCTATACAGGGGTTTACAAAAATGGAGGGCCCTGTCTTTGAGCTTAAAATGTAAAGTAAATGTAAAGTGCTTTTCCTAAAGCACTTAACAAGATTAAAAACGTGCAAACTTATGATCTAACTAAAATAGTTTCTACTATTATGCATGAGAGTATAAGGAAGATGGGATCTAATTTCTCTTGATAACAGAATTTACCCACGAAGTGTATCTCATAGTTAATTCTTGAACACCTTATTATTACAGCCTTTCCATACCTCCTACTTTTATCAGTCCACTAGTATTGTACTTACTTAATATGATGTAAGGAAATTAATATTAGAAATATACATAAAAAGATCCAGGACAAATTACAGAAATAACAAGTGATTAATTACCGACAGCAATCATCTTTTAATGCTTGTGGTAGGGTGTTACTTTCACCCTGTGATAAACACATGACATAATCACCTGCCAAGTTAAGCCCAAAATATATTGACCCATATAAAATACTTCCTCAACTAACCAGTTACATATTAGTTGATACGGTTTAATTTAACTAATAATGTAATTACAAAGTTACAAAGTAATTGAGGTTGAAAACATGTCCATCAATATGTTTATTCATTGTTAATTATTTATTATTATTTTTAAATGTTTAAATTTTTTTATTATAATTATTATTATCTTTATTTGTAACACGCCAACATATTCTGTAGCGCTGAACAAGGGTTAAGTATAAGGCAAACAAAAATTTACACATTGCAAAGAAGGGAGAGCCCTGTCTTTCAGTTTTCTAGTGAATGTGGAGCTTTTGCTAATTGTTAATTAACTGTTTATTAATTTAGAGGAAGACAAACAGAAGGAAAAAAAAACATTGTAACATCGCCAATTGTCTCAAAATGAGGAACCTTTTTTTTTCCTTCCTGACCTCGAATTCCTACCTGGATCAATACTCCCTCTCTAATTATCCAGGAAAAACCTTAATGCCCTATTTATTCAAAAATACTGTATATCCAATCCCTTATTAAAGTTATCTATTAAATCTGCTGTCACAAACTCTGTAGGTAGAGAATTCCACAGATTAACCAACCTTACTGTGAAGAACCTTTTTCTTTCTTTAAAGTGGAATCTTTTTACTTCTAATCTCAAAGGATGTCCTTTTGTCAGTTGAAAACCTCTTGGCAGAAAAAGTTCACTTGACAAAGCCTTTGTGAGGAATTGACTCTGCAGGGTTTTGAACCCTGGTCCCCAGGCTGCTATACCTCTTCCTTACCACTGCGCCAGCCTGCCTGTTGTGAATTTCATTGAGACCTTATAAGCTTGACTCTGCTAGCAATTGTATCAGTACCTAAGTCTCTTCAGCTGTGTCTGGTCAGGTGTCTGGTCCTTGGCCTATATAAGGCACTTCCTGTCTATTGATCCTTGCCAGATTATTGTGTGGTTTCTGATCACTTCAATAAAGCTTGTTCCTGTTTTCACCTACAAATTGCGGAACTGGATTATTGCTGACCTTGGCTGCTGGTCTCCACAACCTTGTGATTCCATATCATTACAGAATAATCTGGCCCTTTCATGGAGACGGCCGGGTCAGATTCTGCATTGGCCCAGCAGGTTGCTTTATTTGCAAGAACTGTGCAGACCCAGGCACAGACCATTCAAGTGCTGCAGGACCAGGTAGCTGAACTGCAGGCCCAACAGGTTGCTTTTACTGCAAGAAATGTGCAGACCCAGGCACAGACCATACAAGTGCTGCAGGACCAGATAGCTGAACTGCAAAATAAGGTTCAGTCAATGCACCGTGAGTATACCAGCTACAGGGCACGTGATGCTGCGGCTGCTACTGTTACACCTGCTCAAGAGGCCCGCTTGCCCCTGCCAGAAAAGTTTGGAGGAGATCGCAAAAAATTTAGGGGTTTCCTAAATCAATGCCGTTTGCACTTCATGATGTTACCTCACCAATTTCCATCTGAAAGAGAGAAGGTGGGATTTATTTTTTCCTTATTCAAAGATGAAGCCCTGGCTTGGGGCTCCCCTCTTCTGGAACAAGACAGTCCAGTCTTGGGTAATCTAAATGACTTTCTTGAAGCCATGTGCCTAGTTTTTGATGACCCCAATCGATGTGCTACAGCAGAAGCCACTCTCCTTCATTTGCATCAAGGGAGGCGCTCGGTGGCTGAATATGCTGCTGAATTCAGACAGTGGGTTGCTGATACTACCTGGAACCAATCAGCCCAGAGGTTCCACTTCAGAAAAGGTCTCTCAGAAGCTATAAAAGATGAGCTAGCTTGTGTTGATCTTCCTGCTGACTTTGATGCATTTGTGCGTTTGGCTATCCGTATTGATCAGAGACTTTCTGAAAGAAGATTGGAAAGACAGGGCTCTTTTAGACCAAGTACTACTCCAATTTCCTATTCAAGAACTTCTACTCCGATCCCACAAACACCTACAGACTCTGAGCCAGAGGCTATGCAGGTAAATCTAATAAGAGGGCCATTATCCAACGAAGAAAAACAGTGGCGACGCACTCACAATTTATGCCTGTATTGTGGTAGTGCAGGGCACTATGCCATCAATTGCCCTAGCAAATCCCAGATTTCGGATCAACTGGATTCTGTCACACAACCCTTGTTTTCTCTGGCTCATGGTGAAGAGGGTATGTTGACTCAACATCCTCATTTTGTGGTGCCTATCACGTTGCAATGTGGTGATCGTAAAATTTCAACTACCGCTATGATAGATTCTGGAGCAGGCGGAAACTTTATGGACATTAAATTTGCAGCAGGAAATAGAATTCAGTCTATCCCTAATTCTTCACCTGTGTTAATGGAGACAGTTGATGGTTCTCCACTTACGTCAGGCCCAGTTACACATGAGACTGTGCCCTTAAAGTTGACTGTGGAAGTGAATTACCATGAGGCTATCTCTTTCCACCTAATTTCCTCAACATGGTTTCCAGTGATTTTGGGGGTACCTTGGCTTGCTCTGCATAACCCACAGATTGATTGGAAGATCAGAACTTTGTCCTTTCCTTCAGAACACTGCTTAATGAATTGTCAACCCTCTAAGGTAACACCTGTTGCCACAACAATTAATGAAATGGTTGCTACAAACTTGACTAAGCTTCCTCTACAATGTCGGGATTTTGCAGATGTCTGTGATAAGAAGAATGCTGATCAGCTTCCACCACACAGGCCTTATGATTGCCCAATAGAGCTGTTGCCTGGGGCTGCTATCCCATTTGGCCGTATATATTCCCTTTCTGAGCCTGAATTGAAAGCTCTTTATTCGACCATCTACTTCTCCAGCAGGAGCTCCTATTTTCTTCGTAGAAAAGAAAGACGGCAGCCTACGGCCATGCGTTGATTACAGGGACATTAATAACATCACTGTTAAAAACCGCTACCCCTTGCCTCTGATTCCTGAACTTTTGGAGAGACTCCGCTCAGCTAAAATATTTACGAAGCTTGATCTTCGGGGGGCATATAATCTGGTTCGCATAAGACCCAATGATGAATGGAAAACAGCTTTCAGAACCAGGTACGGGCATTACGAATATCTAGTAATGCCTTTTGGGCTGTGTAATGCCCCTGCAACTTTCCAGCATCTTATCAATGATGTACTACGAGATCTCCTGGATCAGTTTGTTGTGGCATATTTGGATGATATCCTAATATTCTCTGATAATCTTGAAAACCACAGAAAACAGGTCCGTATAGTTCTAGAGCGCCTTCGTACCCACCGCCTATACATTAAACTAGAAAAATGTGAGTTTGAACAAACAAATTCAATTCCTGGGGTATGTAATAAATCCCAAAGGTTTAACTATGGACGCAAGTAAAATTAAAGCTGTGCTGGACTGGCCCATCCCCAAGAATGAAAAAGATGTTCAGAGATTTGTGGGGTTTGCCAATTTTTACAGGCATTTCATTAAGAATTTCTCTGCCGTTATTACACCGATCACTGAACTCACACGTAAGGGGACTCCTATTCAGTGGTCCGATAAGGCTGATACCGCATTTTCCCGATTAAAGACTCTGTTTACATCTGCCCCCGTCCTGGTCCATCCTCAGCCGGAATTACCATTTATTGTGGAAGTTGATGCTTCTGATTCAGCTGTTGGTGCTATACTGTCTCAAAGGACTGGACCTAAGATGCTGTTACATCCGTGTGCCTTCTATTCCCGCTAGATGGTGCCAGCAGAGAGAAACTATGACATAGGGAATAAAGAACTATTGGCTATAAAAGCTGCCTTCACCGAATGGAGACATCTCTTGGAGGGAGCTACCCATCCAATTACTGTCCTCACAGATCACAAAAATCTGGAATGTATTCGATCAGCTAAGAGACTGTCAGCCAGACAAGCACGCTGGTCCCTATTCTTCTCAAGGTTTAATTTTTTGGTTACATACCGTCCTGGCTCCAAGAATGGTAAGGCGGATGCCTTGTCTAGAATAGCTGACCCCCTCCATACTACCGTAACCAAGACCACCATCTTGCCGGAGGATATATTTATAGGAGTCACATTTCCTTCGGATCTGATGTCTCTCATTAAAAAGGGCTACGCTGAAGACCCAGTTCTTCGTGATCCTCCTCGTGACCTCCATATGACGATGCGTAATGGGTTTTGGATTTTTCAACAACGTCTGTTTGCTCCGGAATCAGTGCGACTGGACCTTTTACGTCTCTACCATGACTCAAAACCAGCATGTCATCCAGGAATCCGAAAGACACAAGAGCTACTCACCCGATCCTTTTGGTGGCCCAAGTATTATGAGGATGTTAAGAAGTATGTGTCCTCTTGTGATGTATGTGCCAGACATAAGACTCCTCGCTCATCCCCTGTTGGCTTGCTTCAGCCTCTTCCGATTCCTCATCGTCCCTAGGGATCTATATCCATGGACTTTATCGTGGAACTACCTCCCTCTAAGGAACACACTACCATTCTTGTTGTTGTGGACAGGTTAACTAAGATGGGTCATTTCATACCAGCTCGTGGTCTCCCTTCAGCTAAACAGACGGCTGACCTGGTTATTTGGGAAATATTTCGCTTGCATGGAGTGCCTGATGTAGTAGTTTCTGACAGGGTAGTGCAGTTTACATCTCGTTTTTGGAAACATTTTTGTTCTAATCTAGGTATTAATGTAAATCTGTCGTCAGCTTTTCATCCGCAAAGTAATGGACAGACTGAGCAAACCAACCAGACTTTGGAGCAATATTTGCAGTGCTATATTAGTTACCTGCAGGATGACTGGCTGGATTTTCTACCCACGGCGGAGTTTGCCTATAACAAGCCCAACACTGCTCCACTTCGTTGAGCCCATTTTTTGCCAACTATGGTTACCATCTGACCTTTCTAGTCAGTCTCCCAATTACTACTTCCATTCCTGCTGTCGCTGACCGGCTAACGGCCTTACGTGATTCCCAAGCACTGTTGAAAGAGACTCTTTTGGAGGCTCAGGAATGTTACAAAAGAGCTGCTGATAGGCATAGAAAGGAGGCCCCAGTCTATCACGTTGGTGACAAGGTGTGGCTGTCAACAAGGAATCTCAAGCTTCGGATTCCTTCTCATAAATTGGGTCAAAGGTTCATGGGACCTTTTGAGATCATTGCTCAGATCAATGCTGTCACTTTCCGTTTACAACTCCCGAATTCCATGAAAATACATCCAGTGTTTCACGTTGCACTGCTTAAACCTTTTCATGAAAACACTTTCCCTGGCCGAGCCCTGCCTGCCCCACCTCCAGTCCTCGTGGATGGTGAGGATGAGTACGAAGTGGACAAAATTCTTGACTCCAGGATCTTCCGTGGCAAGCTTCAGTATCTGGTTCGCTGGAAAGGCTATGGTGAGGAGGAGAGTTCGTGGGAACCAGTGGACAATATTCACGCTCCTGATCTCCTTCGGTCTTTTCATGTGCAGTACCCTGCTAAACCAGGTAATAGGGCATCCAGAGGCTGCACCTATAGAGGAGGGGGTAATGTGAGGAATTGACTCTGCTGGGTTTTGAACCCTGGTCCCCAGGCTGCTATACCTCTTCCCTACCACTGCGCCAGCCTGCCTTTTGTGAATTCCATTGAGACCTTATAAGCTTGACTCTGCTAGCAATTGTATCAGTACCTAAGTCTCTTCAGCTGTGTCTGGTCCTTGGCCTATATAAGGCACTTCCTGTCTATTGATCCTTGCCAGATTATTGTGTGGTTTCTGATCACTTCAATAAAGCTTGTTCCTGTTTTCACCTACAAATTGCTGAACTGGATTATTGCTGACCTTGGCTGCTGGTCTCCACAACCTTGTGATTCCATATCATTACAGCCTTATATTGATCCTGCATGTAATTATATATGGTAATCATATCCCCACTTAGATACCTTTTTTTCTTGAGAAAATAAGTTTAATTAAGTTTGTATATTTTCATAACTTTGCCCCTCCATTGCCCTTATTAGTTATGTTGTCCTTCTCTGTACTTTTTCTAACTCTAAAATGTCCTTTTTATTAAGCAATACCAAAAATTGTACTCCATATTCCAAATGAGGGCGTACTAGCGATTTGTATAGTGACATAATTATATTTGATTCCTTTGCTTCTATAGCCTTCTTAATGCATGCTAATATTTTACTTGCCTTCGCAGCTGCTGCTTGGCTTTGAGCACTGTTACCTAGGTGGTTGTCCACAAGCACTCCCAAATCTCTTTCAATATCTGATACCCCTAGATTTGCTCCATTAAGATTATAAATCACATAGCTATTTTTCCTTCCCAGGTGCGTAACTTTATATTTATTCATATTAAATCTCAATCTGCCATTTAGTTGCCCTCTTCTCTGATTTATGCAAATCCATTTGGAGGGAAATTACATCATTCTCTGATTTAATTACCTTGCACAACTTTGCAAAAATTTCCAGTCTTACTTCTAAGTTATTCATAAATGTGTTAAAAATGAGAGGACCTAATACTGAACCCTGAGGAATCCCACTTACCACATTAGTCCAATCGGAGTATGTTCCATTTACAACCCTTTGCTTCCTGTCTTTTAGCCAGCTCTCAATCCATGAGCAAATATTTACTGTAATTCTCATATGCCTTAGTTTGCATAATAGTCTTCCATGTGGCAATGTAACAAAATCCAAAAAGACTACATCTACTGAGTTGCCTTGATCCAATTTCCTACTAAACTCCTCATAGAAACTAATCAGATTTATTTTACATGAGCTATCCCTCATAAATCTGTGTTGACTCCTACTTATAATCTTGTTTAAATAGACATATCTGTGTATACTATCCCTTATCAACTCTTCTAAAAGCTTCCCCACTACAGAAGTGAGGCTAACAGCTCTATAATTCCCTGGATTTGTTTTGCTTCCTTCTGAAATATAGGTATCACATCTGATTTTCTCGAATCATCTAGTAGCGACCCTGTGGAGAATGAGTCTTAAACTTTTTAGATATAATGGTTTGGCTATTACAGAAACCAGTTACCTCAGTACCTGTATTCCATCAGGACACAGGCTTTATTAATATTTACTTTTTCCAACCTCTTTTGGACTTCTTCCTGTGTTAACCAATTATTTGGTGAAGGTAGTGTAGCTTAATTTTGTTGCAGTTGCCCACCCACTGGTACCTCCCTTGTGTATACCGAAGAAAATAACCAATTTAGCTCAATTGCCTTTTCCTGGTCACTAATTATCAGACGGCCTTTGTCACATTGTAATGTTCCTATAGCTTCCTTCCTGGCCTTCTTCCCATTTATATATTTAAAAAACAGTTTTATGCTTAGTCTTACTCTCCTGTGCAACAAACTTTTCCTTTTCTATTTTAGCCAGCTCTTTTGCAAGCATTGTTGATTTCCTTGTAGTCCCGTAAAGCAGTCTCTGTTCCCTCTCTTTGTAGAATATAAATGCCTTTTTTACTCTGTATCTTGATCTTTAAATCATTGTTAAGCCACATGGGATGTGATTTACTTATTTTACTTTTATTTCCACGGGGTATATGGTGATAAGTATGTATATTTAGTAAAGATTTGAATGTTGTCCATTTATGTTCAGTATTTTTACCTGTCAGTTCATTGTCCCAGTCTATACTTTGACCCCCATTCAATTTGCCAAATTGTAATTACTGGAGCCCGTAATTTAGCCCATAAAATGTATTGATATTCAATTGGCCTCTTCTTGCTACCTCCAATAGATTTGCATGTTGCAAGCCTGCTGTTAGTGCTAAAAATGCAAAATCCTTATTCGATTGCAACAATTTAATAAACCCACAAATAACAGTCTCATTTTCTATTGTCTCTGTCTAAATTGTAACTTACGGTCTTGCTTAATTGATCATGATCATGCCCTTAATTGCTACGTACAAGTTCATTTTACAGTTTTAGGCTTTAGTCATTTGAGTACAGCCAGCATTGTAACAACTTTCTAACCTGCAGACATGGAGCGTGTATGAAGTTAATTATTGCAAGGAGTTGGATAGAGGCATTTATATTGCCACCCTTAGATCATTAAAATCTGCCCTTTTTAAAAATAATAGTTTTTATTGGCTTCTGGGCCAGATAATGATCCCTAAGTGTACTCAAGAACCTGCTCCTCTTTGCTGAACTGCTTCTCTTACTCATCCAGTTTATTTCAGGGTAGTTAAAATCACCCATTATTAAAACTTGCCCATGCTTAGCTGCATTTACAATCTGTAACAATAATTGCAGTTCCTCACCTTTAATTATATTTGGGGGTTTATAGCATACTCCCACCAATATTCTTTTAGAATTTGGTTCTCCGCTATTTAACTCAACCCATTTATAGAAATAACTATATACAGATGCAGAGGTATCTATACTCATAGAAATAAATATATACAAGTGTATTATACTCATAGAAAAACAATATATATAGGAAGGCTGGGGTATTTATACTCATATAAATAAATATACACAGATGCAGGAGTATTAATCTCATAAAAATAAATATATAGGAAGGCAGGGGCATTTATAATTATAGAAATAAATATATACAGATGCAGGGGTATTTGTAATCATATAAATAATTATATAGGAAAGCAGGGGGTATTTATACTTATAGAAATAAATATATACAGATGCAGGGGTATCTATACTTATAGAAAAAATATATAGTAGGGCTGGGGTAATATATATATATATATATATATATATATTTATATTATACACACACTCAGGCAGCGGAATTTATACTCATAGAACAGTACACACACACATAGGTAGGGGCGTTTATTATCCTAGATATATATATAGCCACAGGCAGAGGCATTCTTAATCATGAGACTCTATTCAGACACAGACAGGAGCATTTCAACTTAATAGACAGGATCTAGCCTCTATGCTTCACTTGGTTAACTGTGCAGGGAGATTCAGGGAGCTATACTAGAGCACAGACAACAGGAGCTCCCACTGAACTGTATAATCTTAAAAATATAAAGCTATTCATTGAATTACATTTATGGGGCAGAATGGGAAAGGTCATTATTCAAATAATTTGTCATTAACAAAAGGTAAAAGGTAAAAATCACAAAAAATAGTTGCCGTATTGCAAGTATGTCCGTCACGCCATGTTTAAAGTTACGCGAGACCCGCACAACTTTGCTGCAATGAGCGCCGTAGCCAAAGGGGATCATTGGTAGCCTCTCCCCACTCTTGAGATGAGCTAGCCTATGATCAGCACCAAAGGTGTTCCTCGCGAGGTACGAAAGTGGTGGGTTGGACGATGACTGCAATGAACCCAGGGTTTGCGAGGAGCGCCGAAGGCGCTCATTGCGAGGTGCATAAAGTAAAGGGTAAGAGAGGCTTGCAATGATCACCGAAGTCACTCATTGTGGGTCTCGTGTTGAGTGCCGAAGGTGCTCATTGCGAGGCATGAAAGTGAAGGGTCGGCCAAGGCCTGCAATCAGTGGCAAAGCTGTTCATTGCGGAGCTCGCAATGAGCGCAGAAGGCGTTCAGCACGAGGAGTGTAAATTAGACAGTGACAGGCTTGCAATGAGCACCGAAGGCACTCATCGCAAGGCCCGCAAGTTAGAGGGGGAAAGGCCTTGCATGGTGTAGCAAACAGCATTGCCATGCTTCACTTTCATTGCCATGATTGGCGGGCGAAAAAACCCAAAACGAGGCTACATGACCCCTAAACACGCAAAACACTGCCAAGCAAATAAGACTCTTACACAGGCACGTACGAGCTATAAAAGACACTATTAGGTACAACGGAAAATGCTCCACACCCGTGTAACGCATACACAATCGCCGCCATTTTACAACACTAACCTGCAACGAATAACATTACCATTACAAAATGCCCAATTACACAGCTAAACAAATGGTTTGCCCTCGTCCACGCATCCTATTTACACTACACACTTCACACACTGCTGACACTTACACCTCAAGTCATCAACACTGCAAATGTACATTGTATGCTGCAGGAACATCAAAGCAGATTGTTAGCTCTTCAGTATATTGATTGCTGGGTATATTAATTACAAATAGGTAAAGTAAATAATGTATTACTTCAGTAATTAATTAATTAGCATTAAAAAATATATATATATATATTTAAAGAGGATCACAATGAGCCACAAAGGCGTTCAGCGTGGGGATCACAATGAGCGCCGATGGTGCTCAGTGGAGCAAAACTACACGAGGGGAGAGGCTCGCAATAACCTCCAAGGGTGATCAGCGCGGCACTTGCAATGAGCGCCAAAGGTGCCCACACCACCAAAATTACATGAGCGGCGAAGGCATGCAATGACAGCCGAAGGCGCTTAGCGCGGGGGTCACAATGAGCGCAGAGGGTGCTCAGAGGAGCAAAAGTACACCAGGGGAGAGGTTCGCAATGAACACCAAAGGCGCTCATTGCAAGTCTCATGATGAGCGCCAAAGGCGCTCAGCGCGGGGCTTGCAATAAGTGCCGAAGGTCCTCAGACGACCAAAAACCTTACATTGTGTGCCAAACAGTATTCCCAGCCTTACAATTTTATCAATCGTCATTTTTTGATGGGCAAGTCTCTAGTAATATATATAATAACAAGTATTGCCACAGGCAGCTAACATTTTGGAAGGGCCGTTGTCCAATTGCCCAAATGCACCAGCCACCCCTGTTAATAACGTGATATTTGTTTATTTTATGAGTAGTATTTCTTTATGATTTGAACCAGATAAAGTGTGTTACTGTTATATATGTTATAAGGAATCTTTGGTGGGATAATACTTACTACACAGTAATAGTTAGATAGTTACATAGTTACATAGGCCCTCATTCAATTGCGATTTGGCCAATTGAATAGGTACCTAAATAAGCACATAGCATATTTTTTTAAAGAAGTTTTTAGTTAGTGAAAACCTTGCTTTTGGATAGATGCTTGCTAACTAAAAACTTCTTTAAAAAATATATGTTATGTGCTTATTTAGGGCCCTATTTAATTGGCCAAAGTGCAATTGAATAAGGGCCATAGTATTTAAGTTTGAAAAAAGACTTTCAGTCCTTCAAGTTCAACCTTTTAAGATCTCCTCTGATCTGCAATATGAGGATTAACTATTAATTAATTAGTTGTTAATTAATTATTAATCAATTATTTAATTATTTAAGCGAGACTTAGCCAATTGTCTCAAAGGGAAATGTAAAAAATTTGGATCAATACTGTATCTCTAATTATCCATGATAACCCTGAATTCCCTTTTTAATTAGAAATAAATCCAGTCCCCTTTTAAAGTTATCTATCGAATTCACTGTCACCACCTCCTCTGGTAGAGAATTCCACAGATTAATCACCCTTACTTTGAAGAACCCTTTTCTTTCTTTGAGGTAAAATCTTTTTACTTCTAACCTCAAGGGATGTCCACTTGTCAGTTGAAAACCTCTTGGCACAAAAAGCTCCCATGACAAATCTTTATACTGACCCTGGATGTGTTTATATAAGGTAATCATATCTCCTCTTAGACACCTTTTTTCTAGAGAAAATAAGTTTATTTTGGTTAGTCTTTCTTCATAACTTAGCCCCTCCATTCCCCTTATTAGTTTTGTTGCCCTTCTCTGTACCTTTTCCAGCTCTAAAATGTCCTTTTTATGAAGTGGTGCCCAAAATTGTACTCCATATTCCAAATGAGGGCGTACTAGAGATTTGTATAGTAGCAGAATTATATTTGCTTCCCTGGCTTCTATACCCTTTTTAATACATGCTAATATTTTATTGGCCTTTGCAGCTGCTGCTTGTCTTTGAGCACTGTTACCTAGGTGGTTGTACACAAGCACTCCCAAATCCCTTTGAATATCTGATACACCTTGATTTGCTCCATTAAGATTATAAATTGCATGGCTATTTTTGCTTCCCAGATGCATAACCTTACATTTATTCGTATTAAATCTCATCTGCCATTTAGATGCCCATTTCTCAATTTTATGTAAATCCCCTTGGAGGGAAAGCACATCATTATCTGATATAATTACCTTGCACAACTTTGTGTCATCAGCAAAAATGGAGACCCCAAACTCCAATCCTACCTCTAAGTCATTAATAAATATGATAAAAAGGAGAGGACCTAATACTGGACCCTTAGGAAACCCACTTACCACATTAGTCCAATCGGAGTATGTTCCATTTACAACAACCCTTTGCTTCCTGTTTTTTAGCCAGCTCTCAATCCATGAGCAGATATTTACTGCAATTCCTGTATCACTTAGTTTGCCCAATAGTCTCCCATGTGGCACTGTATCAAAAGCCTTTGCAAAATCCAAAAAGACTACATCCACTGAGTTGCCTTGATCCAGGTTCCTACTAACCTCCTCATAGAAACTAATTAGATTTGTTTGACATGACTTATCTCTCATAAATCCATGTTGACTCCTACTTATAATCCTGTTCAAATAGACATATTCTTGTATATTATCCCTTAGTAACCCTTTCTAAAAGCTTCCCCACTACAGAAGTGAGGCTCACTGGTCTATAATTAACCGGATTTGCTCTTGCTCCCTTCTTAAATATAGGTATCACATCAGCTTTTCTCCAGTCATCTGGTAGAGACCCTGTGTTGAGTGAATCTTAAAAAATTAAATATAATGTTTTGGCTATTACAGAACCCAGTTCCCTTAGTACCCTTGGATGTATTCCATCAGGACCCGGGGCTTTATTAACATTTATTTTTTACAACCACTTTTGGATTACTTCCTGTGTTAACCAATTATTTGGCAAAGGTAGTGTAGCCCCATTTCACATTCTAATGTTCCTATAGCTTCCTTCCTCACCTGCTTCCCATTAATATACCTAAAAAATATTTTAGGGTTAGTCTTGCTGTCTTTTGCAATACATTTTTCATTTTCTATTTTAGCCAGTCTAATTGCTCTTTTGCAAGCCTTGTTGATTTCATTGTATTCCCGTAAAGCAGTCTCTGTCCCTTCTTGTTTGTATAATTTAAATGCCTGTTTTTTACTCCTTATCTTGATCTTTAAATCATTGTTAAGCCACATTGGATGGGATTTACTCATTTTACTTTTTTTCCCCACACGGTATGTGCCGATGTGTATGTATATTTAGTAAGGATTTAAATGTTGTCCATTTATGTTCAGTGTTTTTACCTATCAGTTCTCTGTCCCAGTCTATACTTTGTATTGCTGCCCTTAGACCGTTAAAATCTGCCCTTTTAAAATTAAGAGTTTTTGTTGGCCCCTTAAAATGTTTTTTTTTTAATTCAATCTCAAATGAGACTGTGTTGTGATCACAGTTTCCCAAAGGTTGCCCTATTTCAACATTTGATACTATATCAATATTATTTGTGATGAGTAAATCTAAGATAGCTTCATTTCTAGTAGGCTCCTGTATAACCTGGGCCAGATAATGATTCCTGAGTGTACTCAAGAACCTTCTCCCCTTAGCTGAACTGCTGGTCTCATTTATCCAGTTTATTTCAGGGTAATTAAAATCTCCCATTATTAGAACTTGCCCTTGCTTAGCTGCATTTCGAATCTGTAACAATAATTGTATTTTCTCACTTTCAGCTATATTTGGGGGTTTATAGCATACTCCTACTAATATTCTTTTGGAATTTGCTGCTCCGCCAATTAACTCTACCCACAAACATTCAACTTTATCACTAGGTCCTCCATAAATATCTTCTCTGACTATAGCCTTAAATTCAGGCTTAACATACAGACAAATCCCTCCTCCTCGTTTACCATTGCCTCTATCTTTCCTAAATAGGTTATAACCATCCAGATTAACAGTCCAGTCATGAGATTCATCCCACCACGTTTTGGTAATGCCTATTAAATCCCATTTTTCATTAATTGCTAATAATTTTATCTCTCCCATTTTTCCTGGCAAGCTTCTGGCATTAGCAAGCATACACCTTATGTTATGAGTCTGTAGTTCTGACGTGCCTGCCACTGTACTTGAATTACTTAGTACTACCTCCCTATTGACTATACTACCCCTCCCCCCATCTTCTCCCCTATGAGTTGTTAATTCATCCCTTATACCCTCTACACTTTCTACCCATTACTTATATCTAGTCCCTCCCCCCACCTACTAGTTTAAAAACTCCTCCAGCCTTTCTACCATCCTATCCCCTAGTACAAAATCTCCCTCATCATTACTTACCAGCTTTACATCAAATTATAATAATAGTGACATTGTTGTTGTTCAATCTTTCAGTCGTGTCCAACTCTTGGTGATCATATGGGGACAGCATGACATAATTACATAGTGTTCAAAAATAATTAAAATTAAACACACAATTCCACAGATTCATTGAACTACGCAAAGGTTTCAAAGCAAATCACTGAATGCTGCAGCAACTTTACTGGTGGGAACAATAGTTAAACCAGTCTCAGGAAGCAGTTTGCAGCCCCTATTATGTATAATGAATCTACTTGTTAGGCTGCAGTGAATGCTCATCTTAGACAATCCTCGTAGACATATATAATGACTCAATTTTAAGTTTTTTATATTCAAATAAATCAGGGGTGTCCAAAATCAGTCCTAGAGGGCAGCACCCAGGCCTGGATTTGAATATATCCTTTCTGTGCACAGATGAGTTAATCAGGATGACTGAAGAAGTGATTCACTCACCTGTGCACAGCAGGGTTAGCATCAAATCCAGACATGTGTGTGTCCCTCCAGGACCAAGTTTGGACACCTCTGATATAAATGTAGCTTCACTGCCCTTTTTAAGTAGGTATGTATACACAATCATGTAGCAACAATTAAAATGTGCTTTATGCACTAATGCATAGGACATCTTGCAAAGCACGTAATGTATACAATGTATCCCTACATCATATCTTGGAACAGATAAGATTGAATTATTCACCTTTGTCCATCACCAATATATTCTACCCATGCTCTTTAAATTACCATTAGGATAGACAATGTGGGAGTTCTTTTTTCTCACAGCATTGCCTCATTAAGCAGGTTAATTTTTTTCTGAGCTGTATGTTTTATAGCAATTTACAGATATTAGAGATACAAAACTATGTCTTCTTTAAGCACTACTTTAAGAAAATAAAAATATAATATGTATCTGCTTTAATCATTTACAGCTTGATTTATATCTTACAACATACTGTGCTAGTTGTTACCAACTGTGCTGAGTTACTCAATGGTGGACAATATATTGTGACAGAGGAACATTAGTAAGGTGTGTGATTATAATACTATTAGCGACTTGCCCATAAAAAAATGATGGTCAATAGAATTTTTAATGCTGTGAAAACTGTTTGACACACAATATTGGTCTCTGACATTCTTAGCCTTTTGTTTTATTAAGTACCAATAAATAGAAAATTTTGAATAAAACTTGTTATTTTTTTAACTTTCAACTTGTATTTCACCAACAGGTATATATATTTTTTTAAATATGAACTGTTTTAATTGTCATATATGGAATAACAATATAACAATGTGTTAATTTTTCATGAATAAATATTGTAAACCATAACATCAAAGTTTGTAACATGCAACTTGTATTTTAAACAATTTTTTTTTAACAATAATAACACTTTGAATTGATATTTATCTATAAATAACAGACGACTATGTAAAGTTTCCTAAACTAAGTATTTTGTACAATAACATGCTTTGTAACATTCTTTTTTTTTAAACTCATGTTAAACTAAATTGGCATTGAATCCAGAGGAAGGCAAACTATAAAAACCCCCATTGAAACTTGGCCAATGGTATTAAAGAGGGAAAAAAAAAAATTCCTTCCTGACCCCATTAACTGGCGATCAGATTGCTCCCTGAATCAATACTTAAAATTATACAGTTGAATGTATTAACAAATGCTTAAACTTGAAGTAACATGAATGTTTGACTATATACAATATAGCTTGAAGTAACTTTCCACAACTTTGAAAAGACAATGTTATACAATATAGCTTGAAATAACTTTCCATAACTTTTAAAAGACAATGTTAACATGTTAAATACTACTTTAAAACATTCAAATGTAAGCTTCCAATTAAAGTAAATGGCACCTAATTGTTTTGTGGGGCCAATCATGTGAAAACTTTCTTGTAAGACCTTCCAATCTTTATAACCAATGTTCAGTGTTGTTTTTCTTTTTGATACTTTTTTGTTTCTTCTTCTTGTACTTTGTTTAAATGGCACATCCTATTGGAAAAGTAGTCCCCGTTTTAAAAAGTCCCAGAGACCTCTAATTTTGTCCTGGAAGTAAAACCACTGTTCTCTATGTTTTTTTGCCATTCTATTGAGTTTCTTCTTGAAATATTGGTACTGTAAAATCAGTTTGAGTAACATAAAAAAAAATGTGTTGAAATTAAAGCACTGTCCTGTATATTTACAGTACCTCATAGTACACAATGTTTTTTTGGAAACAACACATCCATCTTCCAATAAATCACCCTGACTTGTGTTTTCTTCAACATGTACTTTAATTTCCTCTTTATTATTGCATCTTGAAAATGCAACATATAGTTGGCCATGTGCAAACACAGGTTCCTTCAAGAAAATACCTACAGACTTAAAAGTTTGTCCTTGGGATTTATTGATGGTCATGGCAAATGTCATGATAATGGGAAATTGTCTACTTTGAAGGACAAATGGCAATCCACTCTCACTTGGAGCCAAATCAATTCTCGGTATAAGAACTGGTTCGCCTTTATGGGTACTACTCATAATTTCTGCATGTATAAAATGATCCTTTAATTCCTTCACAATTAATCTGGTCTCATTACAAAGTCCTTTTTTTAGATTCATATTTCTCAATAGCATGATAATTGCCCCTTTTTTAAATTGCAAAACATGTGGTGGTATTCCAGAGGGAATTAAAGAATTAATAAATTCCATACTAAAGATTGCTTCACTATCTTTGTCGTCAGCCAGAACAAAATCTGCACTGTAATAGTTTTTTGGGGGAGCATTGATTAATTTTAATATTTCGTTGTTTAAATTCAAGGCATCATAAATTTTTAATGTCAATATTACTTTGCTTGCAATGTCTGAGAAATCCTCATTATTGATGGTATTGGGGAAGATTGTTGAATTTAGTGGTTCTGTTGAAATCATTTCTGGAGGAATTTGTACTGCATCAACAGGTAAATTATTTATTTTTGGCTGTTTTCCTTCTCCAATGTGAATGAGCCAATCATTGAATTGATTTAGGCCTTCAGATCTCATATTTACTTCTAATTTCAGGTGTGTAAATGTTTTCCACAGCTTACTTCTTTTTATACACATTTCGACTATGTCAGTCCGATTGCCATGTGGCACCACAGGTAATGTTTGCCTGAAATCTCCTCCTAAAAACATCACCTTTCCACCAAATGGCAAATCATTAGCCATAACTTCTTTTAATAATCGATCAATACATTGCAGGGCATGACATGACATCATAGTTGCCTCATCTATTATAATTAATTTACTCTTGTGCAATTTTTTTACTTGTAATGAATTAATTCGAATATCCGACACTGATGTTTCCAGAATGGGAACTGGCAGTTTAAATCCACTATGCACCGTTCCACCACCTTCTAACAAAAGAACGGCAATTCCAGTGGTTGCAAATGGCAGTGCTATTTGACCCTGTGCTCGAATGCAACTCATCAGCAAATTATATAGGTAGGTTTTTCCTGATCCACCAGTGCCATCCAGATAGAAATAAAGCTCTTTGAGCATATCATCTTCTATTGCCTTTGTGATTGCGTTAAATGTTTCCAATTGCAATACATTTAAAGTTGCAATTTTTTCTTGTGTTTTTTGGTATTCAATGTCAGTGTCATACTCATCAAAGTTAATTTCATCTATAAATCCTGGATCAGGAAGATTAAAGTTGGCACAATTTAATCCATGACAAAGTAAGATTTCCTGTATTTCGATTAATGCTTTAAATTGTGCAATGTTCTCATTATAACATTGCAAGAAATCTTCACACATATGTAATTTAAATGTTTCACACAAAGTTAAGGCATCTGGTACATTGCAAAAGATACAAATAAAAGCAAATTGTTCTCTCATTTGCTTTGGCATTTGACGTAGTGCTGCTTCCTCGAGACATCTCTGACATTCTGTATGATCTGCTAGAAAGTTTTGATGTCTTGCAGCTAACTGGAAAGTGTCATAAACTATGTCATTGACTGTGCGTAAATGTTCATAACATTGTGCACCGGGAAAATGTAAAAGCAGTAATCTTAAACTGAAACGTTCAATGTCAAGTGGACTGACGGCATATATTCTTGGGATAATGTTATAATTATGTTTCTTTTGTTGTCTCCATTCACCATTTACGAATACATAATGATTTGGAATGTCAATGTATAAAATTTCTCCTGCCCGAGTGTAGTGACAATTTAATTGAAACCAAGCAGTAAGCGTTGTTGCTCTATGTTCACTTTGTGCTAAAGCATTTGTTTCATTGCCGGCAGTGAAGCAAACAAATTGACTTTGTGGCAATTGGACAGCTAATCGATACACTGCATGTGACCGATCATGCATCTCAAATTTGAAAAGACGCCACATTGCTTCAGGAGCACTTACATAGCGAGCATCTAAATAAGAAGAAAGCTTGTCGTGTAAAATGGGGTTGTCTTTTTCATTGCCTGCCCCTTGCACAACAACAGTTGCTGCATCATATCCTTTATATATATATTTATACACATATTTGATGGATTTGATGGAAGTGCAAGCTTCCACATTGATATGTGCATTGTACTTCATCAGCAAATGTGGATTGTATAGAACCACATATCCATTATTGACCTTTTGGCCACGGATAATAGCTATTTGTCCTTCTCTTCTTTTATACAAAGGTTATCCATCACAATTAACATAAGTCTGCATTTGAAATTGTTTTCAAAACTCTTTTATGCATTTCTTATTTTCCATACATGGTTAATTTTGGATTGCTCTCTCCACATGGGCCATTTATCATTCCATGAGTTACAATCTCATAAAGTCTTGAATGCTTTTCTGGATGTGGCATTTCAGCACTAATCACTGAATCCACTCTATCTGCTGTACTCAATTTATCTTTTTCTTGCAAGATTAAAAGCATATGTGCATGTGGCAGGCCTCTTTTTTTAAATTGAATGGTATAAACAAAAGCCACACATTTTCCAAATAAGTCTGCTTTAGTGATATCATAAATTAAGGAATTAAGTTTGATTTAGAATACTCTTGCGACCAAATCTGGTCGGTCAGAAGTAGTTTGTCCAAGCATAACATTTTCTTTGATCTCTGGCCATTGTGGATTACATGTAAATGTAATAAATAAATCAGGTTTTTCAAATTTAGTTACAATAGCCATGGCATCATTGTATCTTTCTTGCATATTGCGAGGAGATCCTTGGAAAGAAGATGGCAAAATCATTGCTCATCCAGCAGGATTGTCTCTGTTTGCAGCCATTTCAGCGACATAATCCATCAATCCACAATATTGGTCAACTCAAAGCTTGTTTTGTTGAAATTTGACCAAATTTTAAATATTTGCTTTGACTTTTAGATAGGAATCGATAATCCATTGTTGTGTGAGTTTACCCCCACATAAAATAGGATTATAATGATCCCGGACAGCAGTTTGTGCCACTTTATATTCCAGCATTGAAATATTGTTTCTAATACGAACTTTACTATTGGGATAACTTTGCAACTGTAATTTTGTTTGCCATCCTGGCTCCCCATTTGGAAAGAAAATGGGATATGTCATAGGATCCAAATTACTGCTTAAAATATTGATGTTTATAAAAGGTTGTTCTTGATTGCGTGGATATATTCTAATATCCAGCTCAAATGGTGGTTCCCCATCATCATTTTTAAATACCATGGCAACCTAATTTGCTGTTGGTAAATTATTGCGTCTTTGATCAGTATGGCGATCCCTTTTGAGAACCATATTTACTCTTGGCATTGGCAATTGATGTCTTTGCGCATGTGCCAGTTGTTCTTTTTCAAACTTCGCTAATTTTTTGTATGCGTTACTATAAGGGTGGTTCGCCATAATGTTATCAAGCTGTTCAAAGACTATGGGTAAGCATTGTCTATTTTCAGGAAGCATCATTCGTTGTTCCACAGCTTCCATTGTATCAAGTACATATAACTGTGCACATTTCCTTTGTTCTCCTATTTTTGAGTGTAAATGTGAAGTCTGGTGGTATATTTGTCCTTGGACTTTAAAACAATAAGGACCATGTCCTGGAACATTTTCGGCTAATGTTGCACCCATTGAAGCAAATGAATATGTTATAAGAGTGAATATTTTTCGTAAAATTGGTGTAATTGGGAAATGTAGGATCATTCATGATACTTTTTAAATATTCTGGGAATGTGTGTCTTTCTGGAAGTCTTACCTTTCCTTTCTGACAGAAACTAATAAACTCTCCATCAGTTGGTCTTTCTTTCAGAAAATGATAGGCCCCACAAAACTGACAAAGCACATTCATTAATCCACAATAATTAGTGTCTACTGTTAGTGCTCTAAAGAAAGAACTTTCATGACCTTCCTCAATATAAATCTCAGTTGAACTTTTTATATCTACATTGGTGTCATCTCTATCAACATTGGTGTCAGGAGGCAAAATAGGTTCATTTGAGACAGTTTTACAGACATTTTACTTTTACTTTTTCTTTTCTTTGAAACTCCAGCAGACTCATTTTGGTGTTTTTTAGCCATTTTTCTTTTATTTAGAAGTCTCTGTCAATCTTCTTCTCTTAAACGTTGTGAAGTCTCAGGGGTCTGTGCATCGCTCCATCTCTGCTTCCTTTCCCTTGAGATTCTTCTTTTATATTCTTTCTTATCTTCTGCATTGTCCGCCATTGTAATCTGTAATTGGAAATAGAGTGTTAAGAATGACATAAATTTTATTACACATAATTTGAACCCTGTCATATATTTCTAGAAATGCAATAGTAATCTGTCTGTATCTGTCTCTCTGGCTGTCTGTGTCTCTCTGGCTGTCTGTGTCTCTCTGGCTGTCCGTGTCTCTCTGGCTGTCCGTGTCTCTCTGTCTGTCCGTGTCTCTCTGGCTGTCTGTCTCTCTGGGTGTTTGTGTCAGTGGCTGTCTTTCTCTCTGGCTGTCTCTGTCTCTGGCAGTCTGTCTCTCTAGGTGTATGTCTCTTCATGTGTGTCTCTGGGTGTTTGTGTGTCTATCTGGGTTTCTGTATTTCTGTGTCTGTCTGTCTTGGTGTGTATAGGTTTCTATCTCTGGTTGTCTGCAGGTGTCTGACTCTCTATGTGTCTGTGGGTGTGTGTCTCTCTGGGTGTGTGTCTGGATATCTGTGGGTGTGTGTCTCTCTGGGTTTGTCCCTGGATGTCTGTGGGTGTGTGTCTGTGTCTCTGGCTGTCTTTGTCTCTGGCTGTGTGTCTCTCTTGGTGTGTGTTTCTCTGGGTGTCTGTGTGTCTCTCTTGGTGTCTGTGTGTCTGTCCCTCTGGGTGTCTGTGTTTGTGTGTCTATCTGGGTGTCTGTGTGTGTCTATCTTGGTGTCTGTCTGGGTCTCTGTATTTCTGTGTCTGTCTGTCTTGGTGTGTATAGGATTTTATCTCTCTGGTTGTCTGCAGGTGTCTGTCTCTCTGCGTGTCTGTGGGTGTGTGTCTCTCTGGGTGTGTTTCTGGATATCTGTGGGTGTGTGTCTCTCTGTGTTTCTCCATGGATGTCTGTGGGTGGGTGTCTCTCTGGGTGTGTGTCTGGATGTCTGTGTCTCTGGGTGTCTGTGTGTCTGGGTGTGTGTCTCTGGGTGTCTGGCTGCATGTGTGTTTGTGTGGGTGTCTGTCTGTATGTATGTGTGTCTGTCTCTCTGTAGGTGTGTCTATATCATGAATGGAAAACCAGAAACAGTTATCATGTGTTCCTAAAGAAGAGCTACACAAAAGAGCAAGTGACCTAATATAATACATGAAATAAAACATTTAACTGCTTCTAAGGTGCTATCCCTGTCAATGAGCAGTAACATAGTTACATAGTTACATAGTTACATAGGGCCTCATTCTATTATCGGCCGTAGGAGATGCGGGGCCGCAAGGACCGGCCGCAAGCTATTCGGCTATTCTATTCCCCTCTGGCCGGGGATTCCGGCAGGCTTGCGGCCGGCGCCTTGCTTGCGGCCGCTCACGCCGGAGGAAAGCCTTTGATCTAAAACGGCCGCAAGAGTTTCGGCCGCAAGAAAATCCCGGTTGCTATTTAATTGCTCCGGGAACCCTCTCTGCAAGGCTAAAACCGAGCCGCAGCTTACTTGCAGAAAAAAGGTCCCGCTAGCACCAATTAAGCACATTATAAAGCCGAAATAAAGCCATCCTGCACTCTGAGGAGACTATAAAGTGATTGTAGGTGTTAGCAAAAATAGCACAACATTCCCCTACACTCAAATCCGTAAATAAATTATTTTTTAATTTATGTCAAAAATCCATGGAAAAAGTCCCAAGGGCTTGGAGCACCTCAGACCCGCCCACGCTGCGGCCGGAAAATAAACAGTTAATGTAAACTCGGATTTGGGCTGATGTGCAAGCTTGAGAGGGGGTTGCTATTAATCCTCATGTCCCCTAATATGATCCCTAGCATTTACAGAGCTGTACAGTGCCGTCTTTAATTTTTTGTTTGCGTTTAAAGTTTTCTGAGCTTACTGCCGGATGCAAGATAGACGGCCGGCCGTAAGGGGAGATCCTTGCGGGGCCGTTTAATTGAATTGCAAGATAACGGAACCCCTGCAAGGAATCGCAGCCTTGCGGACATTTTACGGCCGATAATAGAATGAGGCCCATAGTATTTAAGGTTAAAAAAAGTTTTTCAGTCCATCAAGTTCAACCTTTTAAGATCTCCTCTGATCTGCAATATACGGATTAACTATTAATTCATTAGTTGTTAATTAATTATTAATCAATTATTTAATGTTTTTTTTTTATTTATTTTTTATTATTATTAATTAGTCCAGAGGAAGGCAAATAGAAAGAAAAAAAAAGAAAACAAGCGAGACAATTGTCTCAAGGGGAAATGTAAAAAATTTGGATCATTACTGTCTCTCTAATTATCCATGATAACCCTGAAATCCCTTTTTAATTAGAAATAAATACAGTCCCCTTTTAAAGTTATCTATTGAATCCGCTGTCACCAACACCTCTGTTAGAGAATTCCACAGATTAACCACCCTTACTGTGAAGAACCGTTTTCTTTCTTTAAGGTGGAATCTTTTTACTTCTAACCTCAATGGATGTCCTCTTGTCAGTTGAAAACCTCTTGGCACAAAAAGCTACCTTGAAAAATCTTTATACTGACCCGGATTGTATTTACATAGGGTAATCATATCCCCTCTTCGATGCCTTTTTTTTCTAGAGAAAATAAGTTTAATTTGGTTAATATTTCTTCATAACTTAGCCCCTCCATTCCCCTTATTAGTTTTGTGTTCCTTCTCTGTACTTTTTCCAGCTCTAAAATGTCCTTCTTATGAAGTGGTACCCAAAACTGTACTCCATATTCCAAACGAGGGGTACTAGTATATGTGATATATTTATGTTTTATGTATAATTTTAATTGTTGGGGTATAGGCTTGGGGTTGGGAGTGTGTATATATATTCATATTATGTGTTATCAGTTGATATGTGTTTTCAAGGATTAGGTGTAAAATAGGTATTTAAAAAGTATAAATCAATAAAATCGTTAGAACCTGCTATGAATCAACGTCTACTCTCTCTCTCTCAATGCTCCAACTACCAACTCCGGGACCTGCATGCTACTTCGGGAGGAAATAGAATGCAGTCAACACTGGGGTGGGTGGAAAACAGCTTTATTATCTCTCCCTGTCAATCCATAATCCATTAGCCCGCTGTCTATTGGCTCAGAGGGCAGTGACACACACTGTAATTACGGGATTAGATTGTAATTGCGGACCCTGTGTATCCTAGCCCACTAACAACTTGCGGCAGCGGGAAGAGTTTAGGGTTTTAGATTGAATTGAATACAGCCAGAATGGTAACAAATTTGTAACCTGCAGACATGAGGCCTGTAAGAAGGTAATTACAGGCTTGGAATTGAATGGAGGCCATAGTTTTTAAAAGAGGGTGTTAGTCTAGTGGTAAGGGAGTTTTATCAAATGTTTTCATTAGTAAATCATTGTTTCTAAATCAGTGACTTGCACTTTTTTTAAATGAACTAATATGAAATATGAAATATGACTGATATATATACATACAAAAATAAATAAGTAAAGGTTTTAACTAAAAAAAAAGTGTAAGGCAGCAGATTCAAAACCTATGACTTAGCAATGAAAAACATCTTTAAAACAGGATGCTTACAACTATGCCACCATACTTCACTTATAAATGTGGTGTAAATCCCTAATACAATGTGTTACAGTTACAGCCCACAGCCTCATTAATTATGATTTTCCACCCTTTAACTGATTGGTGGGTTTTGATGTCCTTTAATCACTGAGGATGGCCAAAAGATAAAGAGTGAAAAACAATGGGTAATATGATAGACTTTTAATGGAGGAATCAGTTTGTATTGTAAAATAGTTCATGCTATTTATCTGTATTTTGGTATTTCAAGCCTTACAGACCACTTTATCCTGTCTATAAGCATCTGGTCTGATTTCCTCCTTCTCTCTCTCCAAGAGTTCAGTCTTTTGGGCTTGAGGTTGTGAAAAATAATAATGCTGATCCCTATAGTAGAGATCTATAGTCAGTGGCAGAGCTAGTGAATGGAGGGCCCTGGTATGGCCATTTTTTTGTTGTTGTTGCCCTCATTATAAATAATGCACATGTCGACTCGTACACAATGACCCGGTCTCCCTAATTCCCACCTAAGACTGTCGCTGCTTGAATCAGTTTTGCCGATGCTGGATGTGGTGCATAGCCTCACCACCTTGTATTGGGAAGCTGTGGTCTCAGCAGGACACTCCACCATCCTGGGATCCTCTCATCTGCTCCTCAACACCAAACTCTCAGCAGGGCATCTAGGGAACACAGTCCCCTGCAAGTGAGCCAGCTAACACCACACGGGTACTCCTCTCGTCCTTGTGATGGTTAGATCATCAGGCACAGATCTGCTTTATCTTGACATTAAAATGTTTCTGGTTGCTTATTTCATTAAATATAAAAAAAATAAGTAAAGTAATTTTAATGAAAAAAAATCTATTCTCAGCAGGAGCTCATCAGATTGCTTCTGAACTACTTACTAGCCAGGCCAAGCCCCATTAATAATCTTTAAAGTCAACCACATCATTATTTTGCCTCTCATTGCTCCTACCCCTATCTAATTTTTTACATCATAGTTTTTTTATCCTCTTCATAACATTCTAAAACATTCACCCATTTTTCATTCTTGTTTGTCTTGTTAGTTTTGGGGCTATGTAAATTGTTCTTTTAATACAGAACATGAGCATTACATTTTCTCACACATATCCATCCATTCATTCTGTAATTTAGTAAACACTTTTCTAGTATTTATATTATTCTTACCTTTATATTTTTTGTTACTCTTAATAAATCTCAGAAGCAATGTCAAGTCCATAATCCTTAGAAGCTTCCTATCACCTAGAAATAATTTTTGAAAAACAGAGGTGATCTTTATATTATTATTCTATTTTGCCCCTTTTGCTACTCCTTCATCATTTAATTATTCATTATTAAATCATAAATCTAGCTGCAGACAATATATGTAAAAAGTGGGGTAGCCAGGAATGTCCAGTAATCTAGATGAATATTAAGAGTATTGCAGTTTATAGTGACTTTTTTTATTGGACAAACATTTTAGTTAGAGTGACAAGCTTTCGAGAGTTGCATCCCTCCATATCAAGTCAGAAGCAAAACCTTAATCACAATTGCTTCTGCCTTGATATAAAGGGTATCACAATATAGCACAATATACTGCAATAGACTGATTATTGATATATATATATATATATATATATATATATATATATATATATATATATATATATATATATATATATATTTGTTTAGAAAGATCACACGACAAAGGTAATGTATCTTCCTGTCCAACTCTATTGTGGTAACATAGAAGCATTACTGAGGCAGATAATTCCTTGACATTTTATAGTAAATTTTCCATATTTGGTTGATATTGTATCTGAAATTATAGGAAATCTTCAGTTACATCAACTATTGTGGTCCCACCCAAAGTATAAAAAAGTATATATTAGTCAATGTGTTCTCACCATTCATTTTAATAAACTTTTAAAAATTAAAAAACTCTCAATCAAAATTCTAACATAGCCTTAAATATCCTAGATATGTCCTCAAGTTTTGTTTTAATGTAATAAATTAAAATACTGTATTTTGTCACACAGGCCTCTTGGCCAATAGAAAGGCGAAGATGATTGACAGAGAGAGATTATAAAGTTGCTTTCCACACACCCATGCGTTGACTGTGTTGTAGATTCTGACCAAGTAGCATGCAGGTCCCGGAGTTGGTGGTTTGAGCAGAGTGAGTAAGAGTAGGAGAGTTTTCAGAGCAGTATATTGCTGTTTTGTTCATTTAAATTCATAATTTATGATTTTACACTTTTACACATAATCTTTGATTAGACATATTTACAGATAATACAAATACAAATAATACAAATACACATACATTAACATAGATACACACGGATCTAGGCCATTCCATACATTCCATTCAGGTTCAGTATTAGGTTCTCTCCTTTTTAACATATTTATTAATGACTTAGAGGTGGGACTGGAAAGTAGCATCTCCATTTTCACTGATGACACAAAGTTGTGCAAGGTAATTAAATCAGATAATGATGTGCTTTCCCTCCAAAAGGATTTACATAAAATTGAGGAATGGGCATCTAAATGGCAGATGAGATTTAATACGAATAAATGTAAAGTTATGCATCTGGGAAGGAAAAATAGCCATTCAATTTATGATCTTAATGGAGCAAATCTAGGTGTATCAGATATTGAAAGGGATTTGGGAGTGCTTGTGGACAACCACCTAGGTAACAGTGCTCAAAGCCAAGCAGCAGCTGCAAAGGCAAATAAAATATTAGCATGTATTAAGAAGGGTATAGAAGCCAGGGAAGCAAATATAATTCTGCCACTATACAAATCTCTAGTACGCCCTCATTTGGAATATGGAGTACAATTTTGGGCACCACTTCATAAAAAGGACATTTAAGAGCTGGAAAAGGTACAGAGGAGGGCAACAAAACTAATAAGGGGAATGGAGGGGCTAAGTTATGAATAAAGACTAACCAAATGAAACTTATTTTCTCTAGAAAAAAGGCATCTAAGAGGAGATATGATTACCTTATATAAATACATACAGGGTCTGTATAAAGATTTGTCAAGGGAGCTTTTTGTGCCAAGAGGTTTTCAACTGACAAGAGGACATCCCTTGAGGTTAGAAATAAAAAGATTCCACCTTAAAGAAAGAAAAGGGTTCTTCACAGTAAGGGTGGTTAATCTGTTGAATTCTCTACCAGAGGAGGTGGTGACAGCGAATTCGATAGATAACTTTAAAAGGGGACTGGATTTATTTCTAATTAAAAAGGGAATTCACGGTTATCAAGGATAATTAGAGAGGCAGTATTAATCCATGGAGAAGTCCGGTCGCCGGTGTCTGGGATCAGGAGGGAATTGATTTTTTATTTATTTATATAACTAGTTAATTAATAGTTAATCTGCATATTGCAGATCAGAGGAGATCTTAAAAGGTTGAACTTGATGGACTGAAAGTCTTTTTTCAACCTTAAATACTATGTAACTATGTAACTATATAGATAGATAGAGGATGTGTTAGCGATAGTTTGTTTTGTGCAGCACTGCAGGTATGGAGTCTACTGAGCTTCATATTTAAAGTATTTTGCAAGTAGGCTGCAAGTATACAATAGTGCTAGAGAACAATATGGAAACAGGCTATAGTTTTTTTTTTTGTGGGCTGGTTTGGAATGGCTACATAAGCGTAAGGATTATTATTCTCTTAATAGTAGGGATTATTATTCCCTCAGAATGAAACACACACGTGGATTATGCAGTTAAAACTGATAACTGTTTTATTGGTGAACACACAGAACATTTAAAAAGAACACCAGACAATTACAATAGGGAAACTCTTCTGCCTGATTATCCTCTTTTATGTACCGGGCCTGCCCTTCCCCCTTTACCCTGCTGAAATCATTATACTCTAAAACCAGGTAACCCTGTAAACTCTTCCCCCAGAAACCCTTGTAATACACTATATGAAAAGCCCTGCAACATTTTAACACCAATACATTCACCCAATATTACAACAACCTCCTCCATGGAAAACATGGCTTACCAACACAAAATGGCACACAATAATAATAATAAAGCTGTCAAAGTCCAAGTGTCTAGGAAGGGAGGACTGTTTCTGGGGAGAGAAGGAAGAAAGAATATAAATAGTCCATGTTAATCCAGGCCCCACAACCGTCCAACAGCTCCTAAAAATATGTGGGGTCCCCCTTGGACGTAACATTTAGATGATCTTAAAAACAGAAAGGGAGTAGTAGAAAACTACTCACAAAAAGAGCCAATATTTAAAGATATTATTTGGTGAAGATTGCTATATACAATATTTATTTAATTATACATAGCATTCTATTTGTATAACCTCAGCATGTAACTACACCTCTTCAGGAAAATATGTCTATTGTTTTGATCTCTATAGAGGTTGGGAAGATCCATTCATAGGCCCTCATTCAATTGCAATAGCCAATTGAATAGAGCTCTAAATAAGCGCATAACATATTTTTTTAAAGAAGTTTTTAGTTAGTTAACATCTATCCAAAAGCAAGGTTTTCACTAACTAAAAACTTCTTTAAAAAAATATGGTATGTGCTTATTTAGAGCCCTATTCAATTGTCCAAATCACAATTGAATGAGGCCCATTGTATTTTCCTGCTAGAAGGCAATTTTTTACAGTGCCACTAGTTTCACTGGTTCTGAGAACTGAAGACATATTAACTGCATCCGAATATGCATTAAAGTCAGCTACTGATTCTTAAATTATTAAAATGAAGATGCTATCAACAGTATCTATCTATCTATCTATCTATCTATCTATCGCATATACTATGGGTTTGTTTATTTATTTAATTACTGATTAGCAATAAAAATCATCAATCTGTAAAAGTATATCAATACAGTTTAAAAAAGTATTACTGTTTCAGCTTGCTGATCTCCACCCCTTCAGGTTGTCAGGATGTGGGAGAGGATGTGCTCAGGAGGACTGTGCTGAAAAGAGTGTTTATCTATTGCCCTAATACAATTCTGCATACTTCCTTATAGTGGTTATTGTAGGCAAACCTATGAAATTTAGGACAGCCTTCCAAGCAGAACCTCTCTTGCCATCTGGACTCTTAATAGGGTGAGGAAATAAGCATCTCAGCTGGAAGCAACATTCCTAATTTCAAAAGTACATTGATGAGATGTATAATTTTTTTTTTAAAAAATACTGATTTTATTGTTAATAAGTGGCTAAATAAATAAATGAAACCCTATTATATAACCATTACAGTGATACTTTAACGTTATAATATGTATAGGTATTCAATGATTTCATGCTGAAAGATTTATATATAATACTAGTTTTAGCATACATTTCAGAGTTTAAAAATATTTTATTGGCAACCAAAGAATACATCTTTCAGAGATCGAAATTGTAAGAATGCTGCTGTATCTGGGTCATGATGGCTGACTGACCACATATTCGCTGTCAGCAGAATGCATGCATATTTACTTTTTAATTGATTTATGGAGTTTGTAAACAACAGAAACAATGGAATAAAAATGTATAAATAAATAAAACTGCATTCATTTGGAATGCATATAATATACATTTAAAAAAAGAGAATTTCATAAAAGAGATCATTTTAAGTGTCAAATATGACTGAATAGCTTAGATTAAATTTCTTTGGCAATATAAAAAGCCATATTTTAGATATACCAGCTTATCAAACTTAAATAACTAGAATACATTCATCAAAACCAGTCACTTCATAACATTGACCTTTGCCATTTGAGCTGTCAGTCAGCCTTTCTGATCTGACCACAAAACGACTCTTATCATTGTTTATAAATATTATTACATTTAATTATTTCAATTAATCAAGATCTCCTGAAGTACTGTTTGCAGACCATTTGGCTAAACTAAGTGAGATTAGGCATGCCAAGACCAGAAAACAAAAAAGGGGCATCTCAATAATTAACTGTAATGCTCTCTCAGAAAACTTGTCCACATCTTTTTATGGGTGGACCAGAAAGGCTAAGCTCAAAATTACAGTGTTATTTATTGTAGGAAAATTCAATTTTGTTCTAATATTCAATTGATAAAGTACTTATTATTAGCTATATTTTAAAATTATACCATATTTCCAGCTCTATTAAATTCCCCTAACTTGTAAAACCATAGCCCGTAAGACTTACGGCTATTAAATTGGCCCCGTAAAGCAAGCCTCTGCCGATCTGCGGATTATGTGCAAAAAAAGCTTATGGGACGTGGAATGTGGAATTTCAGGGCCGCAAATCCTTTGTTCTGTCAAGCCCGTAACTGCTACGTTTCCAATTTAAGTGCAACAAATTCACTGGCGTTCAACCCCCGTAACACGCAAAAGGAGCCAAGAAGCCAATGAGTGCTAGAGAGGACCTGCAAGCGGGGTAAAGTCTAA
Organism: Discoglossus pictus; assembly: GCA_027410445.1. NCBI lineage: Eukaryota > Metazoa > Chordata > Amphibia > Anura > Alytidae > Discoglossus > Discoglossus pictus. The sequence goes on from CM050166.1 coordinate 248,987,376, forward strand.
TCCGTAGCACTTTAAATGCACATATAAACACACTACTGTACTTTTATTAATGGGTAAAGTGATGTTAGGTCTTGGAATTAATAGCACAATATTCTCAAGCTTGCAAATCGGCCCAAATAAATACTTTATTTCATATTTAATTTCCATGTTATATCGATCCCGGCAATTAATGTGCTAATACATATAATGGAACTCACATGTAATAGAATATCATATTTATGGCTTTATCAATATTGAGTTATCTCTGGAATGTGGGTCCGATCGTAACTCGTAATTGAAAACTGTAACATTTTAAAATCCCACCTCCATTTTTCAGTGACGTAATTATGACAATCTCATTTGCCATTGGCTCCATCTAAACCCGTAACTAGGGGTTTTACTAATTGATCACTCGCATCCAACATTCAACAAATGGTTTACGGGTTTGCATCTCAAGCCCGTAACTCACAGCATCTTCTAATTTAATAGCTCTGTAACTCGGACAAATTTCAAGCCCCCAGACCTTGCGGGTCTCATGTTGCACTTACGGGCTACGAATTTAATGTGGTTGTTGGTGTTACTTAAACTCAGTAACATAAGGTAATGTGAGTTTAGCACATCTGTAGAGCTCATTCTCTGCTAGTTTTGCAAAAACATTGGTTGAAACTGCAGAATTAGCTGTTTACTATAATGTGTGAGTATGCCCCACTTTCAACAATACTGGAAAGAGATTTCTAAACATATTTTAATGCATTGAGTAACACTAAGATTCAATCTTCTTCATAAATATCACTTACAAATAATTTAGAGCCACATTCCATCAAAGACTCATTAACCCCTACCTATCATGAAAGTCTATCTAAAACCCCATGGTAATCAAAATTACCTACAATGGGCGTCTATCTAGTTGTTTTTTTCTTTTTAGAGGGGCTTGTTTTTTTTGGGAAGGAGGGTGAATGGTGCTGTTGAATGGGCCCTGAGTGTGAATTTGGCTGCTGAGAGGGCCCTTGTGGTGACTATGGCTGCTGAGTGGCTTGGGGGGATGAATGTTGTGACAAAGGGGCCTTGCTTTTTTAGGAGTAGGTGAGTTATGCTGCTGAGGGGGCCCTGTTTTTTTTTGGGGGGGGGGGTGTACAGTGCTCCTGAGTGGCCCTGGGGATTTGGGGAATGAATATTGCTTCTGAGGGGGCCCTGAGGGTTCGGGGGTGGTGAATATGGCATCTGATGGTGTTGGGGGTAAATGGTGCTGCTGGGGGGGCCTGAGGGTGTTGGGGTTGAATATGGCTGCTGGGGGGCTTGGGGATTGAATGGTGCAACAAGAGGGCCCTGTTTTTTTTGAGGGGGGTGAATGATGCTGCTTACAGGGTCCGGGGGTTTGGGGTATGAATGGTGCTCCTGAGGAGCCCTATGGGGTTTGCTAGTGAATATTGCTGCCAAGGGGGCCCTGGGGGTGAATATTGCTGCTGAGGGGTTGAGGGCTGCTGAGGAGGGCTTGGCGGTGCTGGGGGTGAATGGTGCTTCTGAGGGGGCCTGGGGGTGTATATTGCTGCTGAGGGGGTTGGGGTGAATAATGCTGCTGAGGGGGGCTTGGGGGTGAATGGTGCTGTTGAGGGGGGTGGGGTCCACTCGGAACAGTTTAACAAAAAAATTTTTTTACAAGAAAATTTAGTTTATATATAATATTTGTGTATATACTGTATATATATATATATATATATATATATATATATATATATATATATATATACAGTATATATATATATATATATATACACATATATATATATATATATATATATATATATATATATATATATATATATATATATATATATATATATATACACATATATATGTGTGTGTATATATGTGTGGAGGGTGGCCCGGGGGATCAAAAGAAATGTTTTTGCATTGGGGCCCTCCATTCACTAGCTCCGCCACTTTATCTGAGAAACTATATTCGCCAACATAACTTCCTTTTATATATATAAAAAAAATACTTTAAAAACAGTAAATATTGAATCTTAGGGTGAAGTGTGACCTTGCAAAATAATCTGGTCACAGGCCATAACATCAAAAAAACAGCAATTATTGCTTATTTTATGATGCCCTAAATAAGGAGCCTGATGACTGTTATCTTATTTGGAAAAGAGGGTTCACTAATAACTCCTAAGAACTTCCTGCCTGATGGATGACTTTTTCACCATCTGTGTGGGTTAATCATAGACTTTGCTTTGTTAAACAAAAAAAGCAGCAAGAGGAGAGGTTTAAATGCCCTCCCAGAAACTTAATTAATATTTGCACCTTTAAAGTGCTGCATGTTTTGTATCATAAGCTATAAAAGTTATCTTTGTTCTAGTTCTATTGGAGTTTGCTTAAGATTTATTGCAACAGGAGAAATCTATTTTACCATAAATAACTCATCATATCATATATATTTGTAGGTGAATCATGACTCATATAGTATGGATGTGAGTATCTGCAACATTGCAATCATAAAGATGTACATGTATGTGACTCTGTGTCTTTATAAATAATAATATCAAGGTTTCCACGGATGACATTATGTATAACAGAGACCATCTTATGATCTATAGTAAAGTCCATCTTACAACCCAGGCTATGATAATATTTCTCATAGTTAATCTTAATTTGTGATGTTCAAATCATATTATGCCTACAGCAGTTTTCTTATAAATATTTTAATTCCATTAATAAAAATTATGATATTATTCAATATTTTGTTTATGACTAATAATATGCAATTGTCACTACTGCCCTAGGATTGCTTCTGATTATGATGGGCTTGTTTGAAGTCACAAACATATCGGCAGGATTTCCTCTGCTTATTTCAAAACATATTATATGTGGTTAACTCTTTATGTAGCGGAGGTTAATATTCATGTGCCACTGGGGTACTTTAATGACACGAATGACACAGGGTTAATATTTAGATGCCATGGGGGACTCAATGGACCCCCATTATTATGTAGATGGGATGATCTGGGGTGAATGGCGAACAAGGGGATTGGGTTTGAGGCTGGAAGGAGGCAATCAGCAGGAGGAGGGAAAGGTAAAGCATTGTTATGCCTTTATGCCCTAACTACAGGCACGAGGAGATGGTGGTCCTCCTCAGTGCCCACTCTGCTTAAGCCCATATCCTTCCAGGGAGGAGGGAGGTCCAGGCCTGGAAGGAGGTAGCAGCTGCCGTTACTGAGTTCGAATTTGCGAATAGGGATGTCTGTAAGGCATCATTATGACAACAGCTGGGCCAAGGTGAAGAGGATAATGAAAGAAGAGACAAGTGCAAGAGTGCTCCAAGTGATGGCCCCCAAGTGACCGTCCAGTATAATAAATATGAAAAGTTGCTCAAGGACTTGATGGCCACAGCGACCATTGCAGCAGCTCCAGACCACACAGGATCCAGCCATCACGCCAGGTGAATATCATATACACCAACATACATCCCACATATAGAGAACACACATGCCATGTAAGTGCTATACAATACTGAGAGAGATATGTGAGCTCCATGGATTTGACTAGGGATAGATGTATAATCACTAGTCATATCCAGGATGCTTACATATAACTCAAGCTTACATATAACTCAAATGTGTGAAAAATACTCACAGCAATAACATCATATATTTAGAATGAGTAAACACCAAGGGCCTCATTCTATTATCGGCCGTAAATCGGCCGCAAGGCTGCGATTCCTTGCGGGGGTTCCGTTATCTTGCAATTCAATTATACCTCCCTTTATGGCCGGCCGTATATCTTGCAACCGGCCGTAAGCTCAGAAATCTTTAAACGAAAAAATAAATTCAAGACGGCACTGTAAAGCTCTGTAAATGCTAGGGATCATATTGGGGGACATGAGGATTAATAGCAACCCCCTCTCAAGCTTGCACATCAGCCCAAATCTGAGTTTACATTAACTGTTTATTTTCCGGCTTCAGCGTGGGCGGGTCTGAGGTGCTCCAAGCCCTCTGGACTTTTTACACTTCAGTGTAGGGGAATGTTGTGCTATTTTTGTTAACACCTACATTCACTTTATAGTCTCCTCTGAGTGCAGGATGGCTTTATTTCGGCTTTATAATGTGCTTAATTGGTGCTTGCGGGATCTTTTTGCTGCAAGTAAGCTGCGGCTCGGTTTTAGCCTTGCAGAGAGGGTTCCCGGAGCAATTGAATAGCAACCAGGATTTCCTTGCGGCCGAAACTCTTGCAGCCGTTTTAGATCAAAGGCTTTCCTCCGGCGCGTGCAGCCGCAAGGGATAGCAAGGCGCCGGCCGCAAGCCTGCCGGAATCCCCGGCCGGAGGGGAATACAATAGCCGAATAGCTTGCGGCCGGTCCTTGCGGCCCCGCATCTCCTACGGCCGATAATAGAATGAGGCCCCAAATAGATAGTCGATGTATGGGTGTGCCCACTGCATCATATGCAGATACAGACTATGTAGGGATGGATGTGTTGAGTAGTTTATTAGCCTATCAGGGAACATGTCTCAGCAACATGTAGAAAAGGATTACTGAGAGTTGGTCACTGATTGGTTGGTATGCCAAAGTGGCAAGTTCATCAGAGTATATGTTTGCATGTGGTACAGAGTGCAAACCTTAGCAAGAATCAATATATTTGATGTGCCATTAACAACAGTGGCTGTATATATTCCATCAATTAAATTGAAAAGAACTCCAGAAGTAATTATTTTACATGTTTTACCTAAAGAGATTATAAACACAACAAAAAACTGATTATTCATATACTGATTGTGATACAAATGACAATACAATAGTCAGGAACTGGAAATCAAAACCAAAATGGTCAGAAATAAAATTATTTATTGAGAGAAACAGAGAAATGGAAAAAAACTTTATTGACTTTAATAATACAATACAAGGAAGTAGTAAGACGTGGACATTGTAGGATAAACATTATACACTATAAGATTAAATAAAGGCATGCTTAGCTGAAATGAACAAGTATACGTTGTAATTTATTTTATTCATTCCTTATAAAAAAAGATTATGATGATAACTGATTTGAATGTTTTTGATATGAACTTTTATGTGTGTAAATGTTTTTTAAAATATATATATACTAGCGACTTGCCCGTCAAAAAATGACGGCAATGAGATGTGTATGTTTGGAAAGTTGTTTAGTTATTAATACATATATGTGACAGTTGTGTTGTGATATTAAAACATGTTTAGTTTTGTAAAATGTTCTCTTGGTGAACAATAATTGTGAAAGCATTTTGAATGAACATTTTAATGTAAGAATAGTGGAACTTGAAATTATTAATTATTGTAAACTTTAGGCAATGGTTTCTTAAAATGCAATTTGTATGTGAAGACTTGTTAACTTCAATATACATGAAATCCCGTGGAAAGCAAACAGTAAAAAGGCTTGTTGAAACGTACACAATTTTAACCTGAACTTTGTAATATATGTAAGTAAGAAACTTGAAAGTATATTTTTTGAAACTTTAACTTTATTATTTTTGTAACATTGTAACTTGATAAAACATTTGTATAACTTTGAACATTATAAAGAGTAACATAGTGAATACATTTTTTAACATAATTTTGTATTAAAAGTAAGTACAAACAGTTTAACTTTAAACTAATCAGTATTGTAAACTGGAAGTAATGGTTTTTTAACATGCAATTTCTATCTGAATAATTGTTAACTTCAATATTATACATTTAATCCCGAGGAAAATTTTCCAACTTGTAACATTAGAAACAGTAACATAGTTAATTAACATTTTAACATAATTTGTATAAATAATGCAAGGCAAGTGTTTTGTGAGGCAAATCATTCATAAAGAGTCCTTCCATAAATTATGACTGAAATTGTTTATTGTTTATTATTTTTGAATGCTTTTAAATTTGTTTTGCTTGTGTTTTATTTCTTTACTGAAAAGTTAGAGTACTTCATAGTAGACAATGTTTTTAGTAAAATCACCTTGACTTTCATTCTTTTCAATGTAAACTTTAATAGCCTGTGGATTTTTGCACCGTGACAACGCAACGTACAATTGACCATGTGCAAATACTGGTTCTTCCAAGAAAATACCCACAGATTTGAACATTTGACCTTGTGATTTATTAATGGTCATGGCAAATGCCATAATAATGGGAAATTGTCTTCTTTGAAGTATAAAAGGGAGACTACTTTCACTTGGTGCTAAATATATTCTTGGTATGAAAACTCTCTCTCCTTTATGGGTACCAGTTAAAATTTCAGCATCTATAAAATGGTCCTTTAATTGTTAAACAATTTATCTTGTCCCATTGCATAGGCCTTTTTGGGGGTTCATATTTCGCAGTAACATGATAATTGCACCTTTCTTTAGCTGCAAAATATGTGGTGGCATTCCAGAAGGAGTTAGTGAGTTTATGAATTCAGTTGAAAAGTTAGCCTGACTTTCATTGTCATCAGCAAGTACAGAATCAGCACTGTGATAATTTCTTTGTGGTGCATTCATTTTTTTTAAGATTTCATTATTGAGGATTAATGCATCTTTATTTTTACACGTCAGTATGACTTGGTTGGCAAGCTCGGAATATTCTTCGTTATTTATGCTCCCTTCAAATATAACCGATATAATACCTTGTTGACAAATTATATGAGGTGTCGTCTACAGTGTCGTCAGCTAAAAGTAGTATTTTTTCTGTCCTGCCTTCTCCAATTTTAATAAGCCAATCATTGAAATCAGTTTGGCCTTCTGATCTCATATTTTGTTGCAGTTGAAGATGGGTAAAATGTTTCCATACTGTGCTTGACTTGATACAGGTTTCGATAATGTCAGTTCGATTTCCATGTACAACGACAGGTAATGTTTGTCTAAAATCGCCACCCAACAACATTACCTTTCCACCAAATGGAAAAGTATTATCCATGACTTCATGAAGCAAACGGTCAATACATTGGAGGGCATAGCATGACATCATTGTGGCCTCATCTATTATAATTAATTTACATTTCTTCAATTTCTTTGCTTGTAATGATGTCATGCGAATATCTGACACAGAAGTTTCTAAAATAGACACTGGCAGTTTAAATCCACTATGAACAGTTCTTCCACCTTCTAATAAAAGTGCAGCAATTCCAGTAATGGCAAACGCCATTGCTATTTGACCTTGTGCTCGTACTGAACTCATTAATAAATTATACAGATAGGTTTTTCCTGATCCGGCAGGTCCATCAAGATAGAAATAACGCTCTGTCACCATGTCATCATCTATTGCATTTTTAATGGCCTGAAATGCTTGCAATTGTAATGTATTTAAAGTTGCAAGTCTTTCTTCTGTTCTTTCTGCTTGTAGTTGAATGTCATAGTCTTCAAAGTTTATGTCATCTACAAGACCTGGATCAGGCAAATAAAAACTTGCACAACTTAATCCATGAGTTAAAAATACTTCTTGGATTTCCATTAACGCTTTTAAGTGTGCAATGGGTTCATTGTATTGTCGCATAAAGTCTTCAGCCATATTACTTTTAAAAGTCTCCCACAAAGCTAATGCATTTGGAGCATTTGAGAAGATACAAATAAAAGCAAATTGTTCTCTCATCTGTCGTGGCATTTGACATTGTGCTGCTTCTTCTAAACATCTTTCCCACTCTGTATCATCAGCGAGTAAGTTTCTATGTCTTGCAGCTAAATGGAAGGAGTCATATACAATGTCATTAACAGTTCTTAAGTGTTCAAAACTTTGTGCTCCTGGAACATTTAAAAGTAATATCCGTAAGCAAAAACGTTCAACATCTCTTGGACTGACTGTGTAAATTCTTGGAATTATTTTATTGCCTCTGCTTTTTCTTGGTCTCCATAATCCATTCACAAAAACATAGTGATATGGAATTTCAATAAATAAGTATTGTGTTGCTTAAGGATCAGTGGAATTTAATTCAAACCATGCAGTTAGTGTAGTATGACGATCTTCACTTTGGGCCAATGCATTCATTTCATTTCCAGCATGGAAATAGACTAAATGTCGTTGTGGCAAATGTACTGCTAATCTATATACTGCATGTGATCTATCATGCATTTCAAATTTTAAAAGCCGCCACATAGCTTCTGGCGCACTGACATAGCGAGCATCTACATGAGATGCAAGTTCATCATGTACTAACTCACTATATTCTGGGTTGTCTGCACTTTTGACGACTACAGTAGCTGCATCGTAGCCTTTGTAAATATATTTGTAGAGATATTTAATGGATTTGATGGAAGTGCAGGCTTCTACCTTGATGTGGGCGTTGTACTTCATGAGTAAATGTGCATTGTAGGGTACAACATATCTATTGTCCACTTTTTTCCACGAATAATGGCACTATCTCCTTCTCTTCTTTTATAAAGTGGATAGCCATCACATTTTGCATATGTTTTGTCTCTATAATCTTTTGGAAATTCTTTGGAACATTTATTATTTTCCATACATGGTGATTGTGGATTAAGGTCTCCACAGGGTCCATGAATCATGCGATAAGTAACAATCTCATATAGTCTACCATATAGTTCTGGATCTGGTAGTTCAGCAACAATTACTGCATCCACTTTGTCCGAAGTATCTAATTTATCTTTCTCTTGAAGTATTATGAGAAGATGTGCATGTGGAAGGCCTCTTTTTTTGAAATTCAATGGTATATACATAAGCAAGACATTTTCCAAATAACTGATTTATAGTGAAGTCACGTATTAATTCATTTAATTTGATCTTAAAAACTCTGGCTACTAAATCTGGTCGATCAGAAGCAGTTTGTCAAAGAAGTAGATTTTGTGTAATTTCTGGCCATTGTGGATTACATGTAAATGTCAGAAATAAATCTGGTTTGCCAAATTTGGTGACAATAGCCATAGCTATGTATCTTTCTCTCATATTTCGAGGAGATCCTTGAAAGGAAGATGGTAAAATGATGGCTTTGCCAGCTGTCATGTATCTGCTTGTAGCCATGTCAGCAACATAGTCCATTAGTCCAGAATATTGTTCTACACGTAGTTTATCTTGTTGATATTTTATAAAGTTTACATTATTTGCCTCAACTTGCAAATATGAATCAATAATCCATTGTTGGGTTAGTTTTCCACCACATAAAATTGGATTAAATGCATTTCGAATGGCAATTTGAGCTACTTTAAATTCAAGCATAGAAACATTATTTCGGAATCTGGCTTTAGCATTTGGGTAACTGGGAAGTGTTAATTTTGGATGCCAACCTGCTTCTCTGTGTGGGAAAAAAATGGGATATGTCATGGGATCTAAATTTGGACTTAAGATACTCATATTAATGAATGGTTGCTCCTCATTTCTGGGATATATTCTAATGTCTCTTTGAAATGGTGGTTCTCCTTCATCATTTTGAAACACCATTGCAACCTCATTTGATGTTGGCAAGTTATAACAACGTTTATCAGTATGTCTGTCTCTTTTAAGCACCATATTAACCTTTGGCATTGGTAATTGATGTCTTTGTGCATGAAGTACTTGTTCATTTTCTACTTCTGCCAATTTTTTGTAAGCTTTACTGTAAGGATTATTGTTTATAATGTTATTTAGCTCTATAAAAACACTGTGTAAGCATTTTTTATTTTCTTCCATCTGCATACGTTGGTCAACAGCTTCCATTGTATCTAGGACATATAGTTGAGCGAATTTTCTTTGCTCTCCTTCCTCTGGATGTAAATGGGAAGTACGATGATAAATTTGGCCTTGGACTTTAAAACAGTAAGGACCATGTCCTGGTACATTAGCAGCTAATGTTGCCCCCATAGATGCAAAGGATATGGCACTATTGTAGGATCTTATGTTTGTCTTAACATTTTTGTAGTTTGGAAAAGTAGGTTTAGTCATAATATTTTGTAAATAGATTGGAAATTCTTTCCTTTCTGGAAGTTTGAACTTGCCTTTTTGACAGCAACTAATAAATTGGCCATCTCTGGGTCTCTCTTGTTTAAAATAATAAGCCTCACAAAACTGACATTGAGTATTCATGTCCCCACAACTATGAACCTCTACTGCTAAAGACTTGAGTAAAGGACAATTTGCAAAGCATATAGGAGTTTGACTTTCATATTCATCAGGTGAAATGTCATGGAATGTTTGAACAACAGGTTCTAAATGCTTAGTTTTTTTCGTGGCTTTTCTTGGTATATGTTGTCCTGGTTTTGTGTAAATGTCCTGTAAGGTTTCAGTAACAGGTTGTAAATGCTTTGTTTTTGTAGTTGTTTTTTTTGGTATGTCTTTAATTGTATCTTGTAAAATGTCATCTGATGTTTGAGGAACAGGTTGTAAATGCTTTATTTGCTTTGTAGTTTTTTGGGGCGTATCTTTCATTTTTGCAGCTGATAGTCTTTTGCTTGCAAGTCTTTTGCGTTCTTTTTCTCGTCGCATTTCTTTCTCCTCTGGTGTCTGCTGTGCGGCCCATCTCTCTTGTCTTTCTCTAGTTTGACGTCTTTTCTTCTCTTGTTTGCTCTCGTTAGTAGCCATGTTAATCTGTAAAGGCAAAAAAAGAAATGTAATTGGGTATATTGAAATTTGTAATTACTGTTAAACATTATTGTGCATAATTGAGAAATAAGAGGTAAATCATTATTGTATCAGTTATATTTTGTTAAAAGTTATAAGTCCTGGCCTCATTGAATAACAATTAGGCCAATTCAATACTGCTGTAATTAAGCAGTTAACATCTTTTTTTTAAATAAGTTTTTAGTTATTGAAAACCTTGTTTGTAGATAGATGTTTACCAATTAAAAACTTCTTTGCAAAAAAAACATTGATGTGGTTATTGACACATGTATTGCATAGTGCCAATTTAAATAGAATAAGGGACATAGTTATTAATATTTTTTTTTTTTTCTGTTGACACGGATGCAGATGAAACATGTTTCTTTAGTTTTCTCCTTTTGTACTTATTTTACTGTACCTTGGTTGAAGTGTGATTTGAATCCGAATGTTTGTTGGTCCTCGGTTGAAAATCTTTGTCCAATGGTCTGGTCCTCTGTTGGAAGTCCTTGTCCGATGGTGTAGTCCTCTGTTGAAAGTCCTCGTCCGATGGTGTGGTCCTCTGTTTAAAATCCTCGTCCTATGGTCTGGTCCTCTGTTGAAAGTATTGGTCCGATGGTGTGGTCCTCTGGCGATAGCCCTCGTCCGATGTTGTGGTCCTCTGGTGAAAGTCCTTGTCCGATGGTCTGGTCATGTGTTGAAAGTCCTCGTCCAATTGTCTTCACGGAGTATCTGTTGTAAAATAAAATTGAATATTTTGTTTGAGTTAAATGTCTTTGAAATAAAGCAAAAATGTCTTAATTTTGGTGTATTGTATCTGTTATGGTGAATTTTTTCTATGTGTTTGTCTGACTTTATCTACAATCCTGATTTGTGCGCACCACTTTTGTTATGCTTATTTAGGCTTCTTTGTAAGGCTTCTAGGTTGTTAAACATTAAAGAAGAATCTTAATGTAGTTTCCTATGTGTTAGTGTGAGTTTTAGTACAATCCTGTTTTGTGCGTACCACTTGTGGTAAACTTATTTATGCTTCTTTGTAAGGCTTATAGGTTGTTAAACATTAACAAAGAATATGAATTTAGTTTGCTATGTGTTTGTGTGAGTTTTTCTACAATCCTATTTGTGCGCACCACTTGTGGTAAACTTATTTAGGCTTCATTGTGATGGTTATAGGTTTTTAAACATTAAAGAAGAATATTAATGTAGTTTCCTATGTGTTTGTGTGACTTTGTTACAATCCTGTTTTGTGCGCACCACTTGTGCTATACTTTTTTAGGCTTCGTTGTAATGGTTATAGGTTGTTAAACATTAAAGAAGAATCTTAATGTAGTTTCCTATGTGTTTGTGTGAGTTTTAGTACAATCCTGTTTTGTGCGCACCACTTGTGGTATACTTATTTAGGCTTCTTTGTAATGCTAATAGGTTGTTAAACATTAACTAAGAATATGAATTTAGTTTGCTATGTGTTTGTGTGAGTTTTTCTACAATCCCGTTTTGTGCGCACCACTTGTGGTAAACTTATTTAGGCTTCTTTGTAAGGCTTATAGGTTGTTAAACATTAACAAAGAATATGAATTTAGTTTGCTATGTGTTTGTGTGAGTTTTTCTACAATCCCGTTTTGTGCGCACCACTTGTGGTATACTTATTTAGGGTTCTTTGTAAGGCTTATAGGTTGTTAAACATTAAAGAAGAATATTAATTTATTTTGCTAGGTGTTTGTGTGATTTTGGTACAATCCTGTTTTGTGTCTACCACTTTTGGTATAGTTATTTATGGTTTTTTGTAAGGCTTATAGGTTGTTAAACATTAAAGAAGAATATGAATTTAGTTTGGTATTTGTTATTTTTTTTTGTGTCCAATCCTATTTTGTGTGTACCATATGGTGCATAGTTGGGGCCTCATTCAATTGCAATTTGCCCAATTGAATTGGACCCTAAATAAGCACATAAAATATATTTTTTAAATAATTTTTTAGTTAGTGAAAACCTTTCGTTTGGATAGATGCTTGCTAACAAAAAACTTCTTTCAAAAATATATGTAATGTGGTTATTTAGGGCCCTATTCAATTGTGCAAATTGCAATTGAATGAGGGCCTTGATTTACTTAATGAGACCGTCATTCAATAGCGATTTTGCCAATTGAATATGGCTGTAAATAAGCACATAACATATTTTTTAAAGAAGTTTTTAGATCGTGCAAAGCTTGCTTTTAGATAGATGCTTACTAAGTAAAAAGTTACTTCCAAAAAATATGTTATGTGTTTATTTAGAGCCCTATTTAATTGTCCAAAATAGCAATTGAATGAGGGCCTTTGGTTGCTGCATTTGTTATATTGTCACCATTAAACATATATAGGTCCTCATTCAATTTGAAATTTGTTAATTGAATAGGGCTCTATATAAGCACATAAGATATTTTTTTGACAGAAGTTTTTAGTTAGTGAAAACCTTTGTTTTGGATAGAGGTTCAGTAACTAAAAAGTTTGTTTACATTTTTTTGTATGTGCTTATATAGAGCCCTATTCAGTTGGGCAACTCGGAATTGAATGAGGCTCATAGTTTTTTTCTTTTTTCTACTTAATACTTTACCTTGATTGAAGTGTTGAATGACAGAGGGTCCCCTCCTGCCAATCTTAATCCGCCGGTCTTCTTGTAGTGTCTGTTTTAAAAAGAAAGTGAAATGGTTAATTGTATATTTCTTCATTTTGATTTAGCAGAGCATGGTCTTTTTCAGCATGTAATGTATTTTTCTATCTTACCTTTTGTTCTTTCTTGGAGTTGTTTAAAAGGGATTGTGGGTCACAGTGCACGGTGCAAATTCTTGAGTGACACTGTTGATGCAGAGTCTGTAGTAAAAAAAAGGAGAAAGATTGATGTTTCGGTTATATATTGAATTCCAATAATTTAATGTTATGTAAAGATATACTTCTGTAATTACTTTCAATGAACATGACTCATTTTTTGGGGCTCCACAATAAATGTTCGTGTGACATGTGACTATACATGATACACATATATGTGCGTGTCACATATCACTATACATAAATCCTATTTTAATATTAAATTATTAATTTTGGTAATGTCATTTAAAGATTAGTTTGTTGCAGGGGCTATACACATTAATGTGCGTGTCACATGTCACTATACATAAATCACATTTTCATACTTAACATTTTTTTTTGTTGTTGTCCTGTCTTGATTATAAAATGTAATATATTATAGCTTACCTCAGTTGTAATTTGCACAGTGTAAAGTAGTAAATTAGGAAAGAATTGTCTTCTCAAGTAACAGCAGCAGTTAACTATGAAGTCACTCCGTTCATCACCTGAGTAGAAATGTAGAATTTTGTGGAAATTAGGCAGTATTTATAAACTTGGAGAAATGTCTGGAAAGTTAGAACGTTAGAACGCAATACGCATGCGCTATTTGCGTTCCAGCTTACAATTTGCGTTCCATCCGCCATTTTGTGCGTAGTAGTAGTCAAAATGGTGTTTAATATCAGTGTGGTATGTGCCGTATAGTATGTATTTCATTCTTGCGAGTCAGTGTAGTATATTTACGTATGAAGCCTCGTTTTCGTTTTGTTCGTCGGCCATTTTTTCTCTTGCTTAGCGATTTTATTAGTGTCTAAAGTGTTTTATTTTTATTTAAATGAAAGTGTAACTTGTTTTTTTGAGGTGCTGGATCGTTCCTCTTGCTGTAGGTAAGCTTTTTATGTTTGTGTTGTGTGTATTTATTGTGTTTTAAATGTTTCTATGTCGGCATGTTGCGTCCGATGTTTGCGAGGTCGTAATGTCTGGTAACGTGTCTCGTATGGTTTTTGCGTGTGTAGCCTCGTTTTCGTTTTGTTCGGCGGCCATTTTTTCTCTCGCTTAGCAAATTTTTTAGTGTCTAAACTCTTTTATTTTGAGTGAAATGAAGGTGTAAGCTGCATTTTTGAGGTCCTGGATGCTCCATGTTGCTGTAGGTAAGCTTTTTATGTATGTGCTGTGTATGTATTGTGTTTTGAATTTTGAAATGTTTGCGAGTTGCGTCCGAGTGTTGCGAGGCCGTAATGTGTGTTAACGTATGTCATATGTTGTTTGCGTTGCTCGTAAAATTTATCGAGTGTCGTAATTGGTGTGTCGTGTAGTTTGCGTTGCGACGTGAAGTTTGCGGTGCTCCATGAAGTTTGCAGCGCTCCATGCCAGCAACTGAGGCCCTCGCCCACTGCCCTCGCTTCGCGAGGGCCTTGGCTCCCTGCGCGAGCCGCGGCCCTCGCTACGCGAGCCCGCAAGCGTTAGCAACAACTCGCATGCTCACAACTATATATGTGATTTGTTGTGGTATCATCACTCCTAAATAATGAATATAATTTGTTGAAATTCAAAAATGAGATAAAGTAGCTTCTGAGTCAACATCCAGAACACTTACTAAACTTATCCAGAGTTTCATACTAGTGATGACGAACATATATATATATATATATATATATATATATATATATTTGTAATCATTAGCAAAATATTATGCTCTAATAGACACTTCTTGATTCATAAATTTAATTTCTGGGATACTGACATTTTGGCTAATCAATGTGGTTAGCGGGTCAATTGCAATTTCAAACAATAGCGGAGATAGTGGGCATAATTTGTCTCGCCCCCCCCCCCTCCTTATGGTAAACCTTTGAGAAAGAGTCCCCATAACATTTACCGTAGTTATGTTATTGAGTTATTGTATAATATTTATAATTCTGAATAAAGGATCCATTAAATCCAAATCTATGCAGTCCTTAAATAAATAATATCAACTCAGAGTATCAAAAGCTTTCTCTAAATCAAGTGCCAACCGGCAAGCTAGTGTATTTGTTTGTTCTGCTATAGCTATTAGATTCTGTGTTTTAATATTATCTGGGGCTTACCTATTTTGAATAAACTCAACTTGGTCTTCATGAATTAGCAATAGAAGAGACTGATTTAACCTAATTGCTTATATTTTAGTGAACATTTTTATTTCTATATTCAAAAATAATTTCGGAGTGAAAGTTCTTACAGAATAATAATGGATCTCACTTTGCTTTGGTGTCACTGTTATATAAGCTAGTTGGTAGATTTGCCATTTTTAGTAGAAGATTTCCATATATCCCCCCGCCCTTTGTGATTACCTATTTTTAAGCTTTTGATCACATCCTTTAATTCTTCTTCTATTGGTAAATTCAATTTATCCCTTTGTGTATCATTAAGCTTTTGTGTTTGGCAATATTGCAACATTAAAAAAGGTCATGATTAAAGCAACTCGCCAATGAGGTCACATTTTAAAAAAAATCCAAAAGCAGGAAATGCATCAGGTTGCCATGTCTTAATTGGAAACTAGCTTGAAACAATCACAGATTGTCACTCTTTGAAAAAGAAGCATTTGAAACACAACAGGGTGGACTAGAACTCCTAAGTAGGGACCCTATCCTCTATTATAGCTACTCTAGTTTCTTAGTTATATCTCAAGAAAAACAATAGAAATCCCCATGTTCAAAAATGTTTTTATTGAGAAAAGAATAAAAAAAAGCATATACAAGATAATAATAATTGAAAAGATTGTGGAAAATAGGTTAATCAAACTTATAATAAAATAATTTAATTAGAAATAATAGAGCAGATTATTCCTAAAATAAATATCTAGGAACAAGTTAGTTAACCAAATAGAAATTAATTTGGGTAAAAAATTGTACATTGCTCCCGACTTCTGAAAGCAAACTTCTTCAATACCTAATGCTGGCAACAAAGAGCCATATTGCCAAACAATAGAAAACCCACACCTTTAGCTTACACATGGTTATAAACAAATTAAATGATATACTTATAAACAAAAGGCGCTCCTTCCTTATAGAAGATAATATTTATTTGTTTGTGCAAACATGGAGCCCATGGCTAGATTCAAACCACAGAATTTCCTTAACGTAATCTCACATCCCCTGCAATTTTCAAGTTAACGTTCTTGAAGATGCCTAGCCATAATAGGGTGACAGCCTAGAGAAGACGTGAGTTCACACTTCCCCAAATCAATATCATTAAGGCAGGAGAATAGAGATGTCGCGAATAGTTTGCCGGCGGACTGTTCCCTGTGAACATAGCATGTTCGCGTTCGCGGTGAACTGCGAACATATGCAATATTCGATCCGCCCCCTATACTTTATCATTGAGCAAACTTTGACCCTGCATCTCACAGTCAGCA
The DNA here is from genome assembly GCA_027410445.1 of Discoglossus pictus. Lineage (NCBI taxonomy): Eukaryota > Metazoa > Chordata > Amphibia > Anura > Alytidae > Discoglossus > Discoglossus pictus. The sequence continues at coordinate 249,004,072 of CM050166.1, forward strand.
GACACATTCCAGCCAATCAGCATCATACCCTGCCTTCCAGACCCTTTAACCTCATGGACAGCAGCCATTTTGGAATCATAACTAACTTGCAGTCTTACAGAGAGGGGATTGAGTGTAGGTGATACTGCATCAATAGGGAAAAACATATCTAGGCTACTGTACACAGTGTGCAATACAGTCCTGAAGGACTCTTTTGATCTCTGCTGCAAGGACACCCCTGTGTCTCTCCCCCCCCTTATCATCATTTTGCCCTCAGATATCTCTGGTCCCTCTGTCCCTCTCACCCTCTCTCAAGGCTCCAAAGAACAACACCTAACTCAGGCTCCAAAGAACAACACCTAACTCCGATATCTCTGGTCTCTCTGTCCCTCTCACAAGGCTCCAAAGAACAACACCTAACTCAGGCTCCAAAGAACAGCACCTAACTCAGATATCTCTGTTCTCTCTGTCCCTCTCACTCTCTCTCAAGGCTCCAAAGAACTACACCTAACTCAGATATCTCTGTTCTCTCTGTCCCTCTCGCCCTCTCTCAAGGCTCCGAAGAACAACACCTAACTCAGATATCTCCTGGTCTCTCTGTCCCTCTCACAAGGCTCCAAAGAACAACACCTAACTCAGGCTCCAAAGAACAACACCTAACTCAGATATCTCTGGTCTTTCTGTCCCTCTCACCCTCTCTCAAGGCTCCAAAGAACACCTAACTCAGATATCTCTGTTCTCTCTGTCCCTCTCACCCTCTCTCAAGGCTCCAAAGAACAACACCTAACTCAGATATCTCTGTTCTCTCTGTCCCTCTCACCCTCTCTCAAGACTCCAAAGAACAACACCTAACTCAGGCTCCGAAGAACAACACCTAACTCAGATATCTCCTGGTCTCTCTGTCCCTCTCACAAGGCTCCAAAGAACAACACCTAACTCAGGCTCCAAAGAACAACACCTAACTCAGATATCTCCTGGTCTCTCTGTCCCTCTCACAAGGCTCCAAAGAACAACACCTAACTCAGGCTCCAATGAACAACACCTAACTCAGATATATCTGTTCTCTCTGTCCCTCTCACCCTCTCTCAAGGCTCCAAAGAACAACACCTAACTCAGATATCTCTGTTCTCTCTGTCCCTCTCAACCTCTCTCATGGCTCCAAACAACAACACCTAACTCAGGCTCCAAAGAACAACACCTAACTCAGGCTCCAAAGAACAACACCTAACTCAGATATCTCTGGTCTTTCTGTCCCTCTCACCCTCTCTCAAGGCTCCAAAGAACAACACCTAACTCAGATATCTCTGGTCTCTCTGTCCCTCTCACCCTCTCTCAAGGCTCCAAAGAACAACACCTAACTCAGATATCTCTGTTCTCTCTGTCCCTCTCACCCTCTCTCAAGGCTCCAAAGAACAACACCTAACTCAGGCTCCGAAGAACAACACCTAACTCAGATATCTCCTGGCCTCTTTTTCCCTCTCACAAGGCTCCAAAGAACAACACCTAACTCAGGCTCCGAAGAACAACACCTAACTCAGATATCTCCTGGTCTCTTTGTCCCTCTCACAAGGCTCCAAAGAACAACACCTAACTCAGGCTCCAAAGAACAACACCTAACTCAGATATCTCTGTTCTCTCTGTCCCTCTCATCCTCTCTCAAGGCTCCAAAGAACAACACCTATCTCAGGCTCCGAAGAACAACACCTAACTCAGATATCTCCTGGTTTCTCTGTCCCTCTCACAAGGCTCCAAAGAACAACACCAACTCAGGCTCCGAAGAACAACACCTAACTCAGATATCTCTGTTCTCTCTGTCCCTCTCACCCTCTTTCAAGGCTCCAAAGAACAACACCTAACTCAGGCTCCGAAGAACAACACCTAACTCAGATATCTCCTGGTTTCTCTGTCCCTCTCTCAAGGCTCCAAAGAACAACACCTAACTCAGGCTCCGAAGAACAACACCTAACTCAGATATCTCCTGGTCTCTCTGTCCCTCTCACCCTCTCTCAATGCTCCAAAGAACAACACCTAACTCAGATATCTCTGGTCTCTCTGTCCCTCTCACCCTCTCTCAAGACTCCAAAGAACAACACCTAACTCAGGCTCCGAAGAACAAAACCTAATTAAGATACCAGGTTGGTAATTGGGTCAGGGTGGGGTCACTGGGTCAGGGTGGTAGGTAGGTGGCTTGGTAGTACCAAGCCACCTACCTACCACCCTGACCTGACCCATATATATAATGTGTGTATATTTATATATATATATATATATATATATATATATATATACATATATAATGTATATTTTCAGGGTACGCTTTGGGCCTATATGGTCACACTTAGTCTTTTAAGGTTTTTAAGGTACGGTTGGAGCCTATATGGTCCTGATTGGTCATTTAAGGTTTTTAGGGTACGGTTTGGGCCTATATGGTCACACTTAGTCTTTTAAGGTTTTTAAGGTACGCTTTGGGCCTATATGGTCACACTTAGTCTTTTAAGGTTTTTAAGGTACGGTTTGGGCCTATATGGTCACACTTAGTCTTTTAAGGTTTTTAAGGTACGCTTTGGGCCTATATGGTCACACTTAGTCTTTTAAGGTTTTTAAGGTACGGTTGGGGCCTATATGCTACTAATTGGTCATTTAAGTTTTTTGAGGTACTGTTTGGGCCTATACAGTCCTGATTGGTGCAGTGTGTGTTTTTAAGGTACGGTTGGGGCCTATATGGTCACACTTGGTCTTTTAAGGTATTTAAGGTATGGTTTGGGTCTTGAATGGTCTGATTGATTTGCTTGGTTTATATCACCCCCAGGTGCAAACCCTCTGTGGCAGCAGATTTGTTTGGACTCGTTGGTCAACTTACTGAACATGAACACCCCGAGAAGAAGAGCCAACTAATGGTGAGTGTCATTACTTTAATTTTTCTGTCAATGCGTATAGATACAATTTTGATATTGCTGTAGTCTTGTCACATGATTTTTTTTCGCAATCTATATTGTATGCGGATTAGTTAATAATTAAATTAATGATTAATTAATTATTAATAGTATAGTATTGGAGGATGAATAAAGAGTTAGTCCATCAAGTTCAACCTTTTTAGATCTCTATTGATCTTTTTAATGTGGACTATTTATTATTATTGTTAATTGACATCAGGGGGAGGAGTTAGAAAAATGGGTGTGGGTTGTGTAAGGGGAGGGGCCAAGGTTTGCCCTGGCGCCCCCCCCCCCCAACTTGAAAGTTCACCAGCCACCACTGGACAGATACCACATTACATAATAGTGCCACTCACTTTATATCACATCTTTTCCCTCTCTAACTAATGGATAACCTAACCTCTTTATTTTCACAACTTCCTTCCTATGTACCTCTCACTTCCTTCCTAACCTTGCTATTCCTTATCTACCCTTCCCCAGGGCTCTGTCTCTTCCATTACCTTTAGATTGTAAGTGGCTGGTGTCTAATCTTGTGGGTGCTTTGGGAAAGAGCACTTCTTACAAGGATTGAAGCTCAAAACAGGGCCCTCCATTTTCTGTTTGTCGTCATTATTGTATATTGTATATTTCCTTGTTCTTCTCCCCTGTACAGAGCTACGGAATATGTTGGCGCAATACAAATAAAAGATAATAATAATCATTCTCCCGCCTCCCTCATCATCCTCCCAGTGTCTCCTCCCCCCTCCCTCATCATCCTCCTGTGTCTCTTTCCCCCTCCCTCATCATCCTACCCCCTCCCTCATCATCCTCCCCTGTGTCTCTTTGCCCCCTCCCTCATCACCCCCCCCCTCACTTACCCTGCAGCTGCTCCTCTGCACTTCTTCCGGCACCCGGCATATGCTAATTACGTGACGTCATATGCGCGTCACGTCATTAGCATTGGCCGGGTGCCGGAAGATGCATGAAGGAGCCAAGGAGCAGCTGCAAGGTAAGTGAGGGGGGGGTGATAAGGGAGGGGGCAAAGAGACACGGCGGGTATGATGAGGGAGGGGGAGGATGATGATGGAGGGGGAAAGAGACACAGGAGGATGATGTGGGAGGGGGAAAGAGACACGGGAGGATGATGAGGGAGGGGGAAAGAGACACGGGAGGATGATGAGGGAGGGGGAGGATGATGAGGGAGGAGGAAAGAGACACGGGAGGATGATGATGGAGCGGGGAAGAGACACAGGGGAGGATGATGAGGGTGGGGGAGGATGATGAGGGATGGGGAAAGAGACACGGGAGGATGATGAGGGAGGGGGAGGATGATGAGGGAGGATGAAAGAGACACGGGAGGATGATGAGGGAGGGGGAAAGAGACACAAGAGGATGATGATGGAGGGGGAAGAGACACAGGGGAGGATGATGAGGGAGGGGGTAAAGAGATACAGGGGAGGATGATGAGGGAGGGGGAGGATGATGATGAAAGAGGGGGAAAGAGACACGGGAGGATGATAATGGAGGGGGAAGAGACAAAGGGGGGGATGATGAGGGAGGGGGTAAAGAGATACAGGGGAGGATGATGAGGGAGGTGGGAAGAGACACAGGGGAGGGTGATGAGGAAGGGGGGAAAGAGACACGGGAGGATGATGATGGAGGGGGGTAGAGACACAGGGTAGGATGATGAGGGAGGGGGTAAAGAGATACAGGGGAGGATGATGAGGAAGGGGGGAAGAGACACAGGGGAGGGTGATGAGGAAGGGGGGAAGATACACAGGGGAGGATGATGAGGGAGGGGGTAAAGGGATACAGGGGAGGATGATGAGGGAGGGGGTAAAGAGATACAGGGGAGGATGATGAGGGAGGGGGAAGGATGATAATGAGGGAGGGGAAAGAGACACGGGAGGATGATGATGGAGTGGGGAAGAGACACAGGGGAGGATGATGAGGAAGGGAGGGGGTAAAGAGATACAGGGGAGGATGATGAGGAACGGGGGAAGAGACATAGGGGAGGGTGATGAGGAAGGGGGGAAAGAGATACAGGGGAGGATGATGAGGGAGGGGGATGTTAAGTTATTTTTTCCCTTTATGGATTAAAACCAGACTCGGCATCAACTATGTAATTTTCCGTGGTAGTTTTGACATGGATCCCCCTCCTGCATGCCACAGTCCAGGTGTTAGTCCCCTTAAAACTACTTTTCCATCACTATTGTGGCCAGAAAGAGTCCCTGTGGGTTCGCCGGTTCGTGAACAATTGCAGCGGTTCGTGATCGCAGTTCGCGAACCGAAAATTTTATGTTCGCGACATCACTACAGGAGACTTATATTTCCTTTTTTTTTATGTTTCCCTTTCCTTATTATGCTTTTTATTTCCTTCCCCACACTCCTCCTCATCTTTTCCTTTTTTTCTTCATTTCAAAGTTGTTTTGTTGTTTTAGTTTAATGGTTATTTTTTTTAATTCAGCAAGTCTCCAAGAGGATAAAGTGTTCATTACACTAAGATTTTTTCTATCTCTTGGTACATATAATCCTTGTAATTAAAAAAAAGAAAACTTTTTTGCATGGTAATATTCCTAAATGTAATGAAGATTAAATATTTTTCAGTGATTTCTGACAGAATGGTTTGCATTGCTTGCAGATGAATTGTAAATTGGTTTATTGTTACAGTTACAGTATAAAGCACTGTATTGTACGTACAAATATTGCTAGATTCTTCTCCCCCTTTGTCATTTTTTAGATTATATATATCAGGGGTGGGCTAGTTCGGTCCTGGAGAGCCCCACACATGCCAGGATTTGATTATATCCCTGCTGCATACAGGTGAGTGAATTGTTTCTTCAGTTGCCCTGATTGACTCACTTGTGCTCAGAAAGGATAGCTGCAAATACAGGCCTGTGTGGGGTTCACCAGGACTGGACTTGGACAGGCCTTATATATATTATACATGTAAAGGGATATTAATCAATGTTTGATAGTAATGCTAGGTTCCCAAGGTATTTGCTACCTATTGATTAACAATCTATATACAATGTGGGAAATATTTAAAACTAAAGTTTTTATTAATAAGGGGTAACAACGGCGATATCTTTTAAAAACAATTTTATATAAAAAATCCCGGATTGGAAAAAAGGAAATATAAAATAGGCTGGTTGATATGTGAACATATAACCACTTGATGATATTTTAAACTCTTAATAGAGGGGTTCATAAGTTCACACCTAACAGTACTTCAGAGGGAAAATGGATGGCTTATCCAATTTAATTAATCCTGTCTTTATAATTATAATAGATCTGTAATACACATTAATAAATGTGATGTTTCTGGATATTCTGTATATCAGTGACCCTTATCTTCTAGGGTTCATAATATAAATAACCTGGAGTAATCTGATCTTGATGATATTGTAACAGAGCGCCCCCTTCTGGCGGGATCAACACTCTGTTTATCCAACTTTTTATGCTCTTTATGGAGGACTCTGGAGCCTTTGTATGCTTTCACAGGCTTTAATAAGTGGTTGGCATAATATAAATAAACATAGCTTATGGTCAGCATGAAATAAACATCTACTCAAACAGGCTTACTTACTTGCAGGAACGCAACTGACTAGCCCTGGGACCGCTAATCGGCCTGCAGGTAAAACAGTACCTTTTGTATCACAAAGGGGTGGTACCTTTAAGTCCAGTCACTTAGCTGCAATGGATCCTCTTCTGCTTGCAGCGAATGTTCTCCTTTAAATCAGGTGTAGTCACACAGCCTGATCCCACAATGGCAGCTTCACTTGCTGCTCTGGCACACTTGCTTCTCAGTCTCTGGTGCTCTGTCTCTCTCTGGAGCACTGTGGGTCCACACCCAGCCTGAAAAACCCCTGTGCTGGTTGCTTCAGGAGGCCTTTTAAAGAAACTTCCAGCTGGGCCTGATTACACCTCAAGCTTAACTCCGTAGCTCCTGGTGTAAATAATAATGTCTCAGGGATTAGTCCTCTTCCTAACGCTGCGTCCACACTGGCTTCTGGGGGCAAACCATCACATCTCCTCCCCCTCAGCTCGACACCATAGGGTTGAGCGACAACGCCGAGAGGCCGTGTATGCCACCATCCTACCGTCCGGCCATTCTTGCGCCAGTAAGACCTTCCCAATAGTGCTGAAGCTTCTGCTTTATCAGCTTTCTCATCTTGAAGCGCTCTCTTCTTCGCACCGCCCGGGACATTGCTCACACATCGTGGGTAGGACACCGGCCTGCTCATCACTCCGAGTGCCCTCCTCCAGGGACCCTTCAAAAGTACTCGTCGTACTACTGTATGAGAACTCACTTCTCCATACCGTCTCTTCCCTGGGGTATCAAGCAGATCACTCAGTAACTCCCTCCTTACAACCTGATGGGGTTTAGTGTAGGGCTCAAATATCAGAGAGTCAGCTGCCCTCGCCGAGTACAATTCTTGGCCAAATTTTGTGACCTCTTGAGATTGTCGTGTTTCCTTTCTCAGTCCATTCTGTAGGGTTTCCAATTCTCCCCCTGTAGGCTCATCAGTAGCATCCCTTTCAACTTCATTAAACAACAGCAACTTCCTGTGCTGTCTTTCTTCCCTCTGTTCCTGGCTCCCTCTATTCCAGGTGCTCCTATTGTCTGGCTGACAATTCTCACCAGAACGTATGAGCTTCATACAAGCACCTTGCTTCTGTTCTGGTCCAGGATCCGCTATAGACTCCAAAGCTAGGCCCCCTCTCACGGCTGCGTCTTGCTCTTGGGTCTGTACTTTATCTTTCTCTCTGTGCAGAGTAGGCATATTCTCTGCCTTTGCTAGAAAGAAGCTCTCAGACTCTTGTTTTTCCTGGAATATCTCCAGCTGTTTAGCAACGTCCAGCTGACGACCAACAGATAGGCTAGTATAACTCTTAGTAGCCTCTTGTATCCTGAATTCCTGTACAACATTTTTATTTTCTGCATCCTCGGCCTTCACCCATTTTATTTCTTCTTTTAGTGACTTGTCTAATAGCTTTGCCTCCAAGGCGTCCAGCTTTTCATGACCATTTTCTAAATTTTCTTCTTTAATAGAGTGGTCATTATGGATTACTTGTTGGTCATTGGTTTGTGGCTCAGAGGACTCATTTTCTAATTCTTCAGCCGCGGTTTCATGGTTTGGCACTTGTTCTTCAGAAATGCTTTGGGCAGATGGGTCATGCACTTTTGTTGCCGAGTCACTATTCACAACCTCAGGGTTAGAAGAAGATTCATTTTCTTTCTGGAATGTCTCTACCCCCTGACCATCTTGTCCTGGTTCATGTTTATCTCTTTGTTTACCTAAATCTATATCTGGTGTCTTCTGCTCTGTTAATTGCACATTTGCCAATTTTTCTTCATGAGACTCTTTCTCTCCTGTGCATACAGTCTCAGATAACTGTTCTGATGATACAGTTTCAGCTGATATGGTCTGTGAATCATGAGTGTCCATAACCTGTTCCCCACTATCAGAAGACTCTTTATTTATGGGATGCTCATTCATATGAGCAGACCTCTCAGGCACTTGGGTTGATTTTGGTGGTTCTGCGATTGGCTCATGCATTGCGGACTCTTCTGGCTCGGAAGTCGGTATAGATTCTCCTACCGGTTCATGAGCTTCCTGCGAACATCGTTCTGCATTTAATGTAGCGTCTTGAGTACACAGGTTCTGGAGGTCAGTGTTAGTCTCTTCTGGAGATGCATCACACTGAACCAACTGTCTCTTCATATCAGATGAATTGGCCATTCTCTGTATTTGTGGAGCATGAAATAGCAGCTCCCTCTGTATTACAGTTGCTTTCCTCTGTTTACGGGATTCCTCTATCTCTTGTGGCTGAGAGCTGGAAACTGTGATTTCTCCTTCTCTCTGAGATGCACAATTAGGGAGGAGATCTGGCCTCTCCTGTTTATCCTTGTGCTGCAGCTCCCACACAACGGATTCTTTCAGCTTATACCTGGGAGGACTCCTCCTCTGGTTCCATCTAGGCATCTGTAATTTACTCCTGTAGGACACTCTGTAGTCTTCCAACGAAGTCTTCCTTCTCCATTCAGGAATATCATTAGGCATCTTCCGGATACCCTTCCTTTTAGTAGTAACTTGCCCGTCTGTCTTCTCTTTAGAAAGGCTTCCAGTTACTTCTTCTTTTGTAAAAACACTGGCTTTATTCATTTGTTTGATCTCTTCTTTCTCTGAATCAGAGATCTTTATCAGGCACTTTCTTTGTCTAGACACCTCAGGAGTATTCACCCCGGGCAGGTGACTGTGTCTGTCCCTTTTTCCTTGTTCTTGGCTCACAACTTTAGTTGCTTTTAAATCATCATTAGCTTGCTTCAGGGACAAAAGGTCTTTTCCAGACTCCTCTGTCTCTTTTGCCATCTCTTTTTAAGCGGTTTCTGTTATTTTCCCAGCAATCGTGTATGCCGTTTCATCTGTCTCTTTCACCGTATCAGCTGTTCCTGCAGTCTTTTCCACTTTCTCTGCAGTCTCATCAGCGGCTCCTGCCGTCTCTGCGCCGGCTCCTGCCGTCTCTGTGCCGGCTCCTGCCGGCTCTGCGCCGGCTCCTCTGTCAGCCCGCCAGTTCCTTGCTTGTCTATCTTTGACAATATCATCAAATGACTTCTCAACGCCAAGCTCCAATGGGGTGTCCATAATATTTGGATGGAAATCTCTCCTTGTCATGCCAGTCACACCTTTCTCGTGTGCTTGAAGTATAGGAGCACTTCTCCGGCTAGCTTGTTGCACCCCCAGCGCCTTTATGCTGGCTGTAAAGTACGCCTTCTGTTCATTCTGGGAGTCGTTCCTCATCCTCTCATCAGGGACCCCGTACACTGGTTTGTGGTAGGGATGGGCATGCTCTTCTTCGGTATTCCATCTTCTATTATCAGATTTTTCCCACAGAGAGGTAGGGGCCTGTCCAAATTGTGAGACTTCCCCTCTGTACTGTAACTTCTCCTTATTACAACTCAGGTTCTCTTTGTTCTTATATTTCTGGGTACTGATTCTCTGTGCTCTGACCTCCCGGGTAACTTCAACTCTGGCAAGGATCTCAGCTTTGAGGTCATCATAATTTTCTATCTTTTCTTCATTCAAGCTCAGATAAGCTTTCTGAGCTTCGCCAGTCAAATACGGGGCAATGAGGCTGACCCAGTACCGTTTGTGCCACGCCTCCCTAATGGCTGTTCTCTCAAAAATGGTGAGGTATATGATCACATCATCATCCTCTGTCAGCTCCAAAAGAAGTTCATTGGCTCTAACTCTGGCCGCATCTTTTCTATATTTTTCCAGTATAGCTTCATTCTGGGCTAACTGGATGGCCCACTTTCTATTGTACTCTTGCTGAGCAGCTGTGGCCTCTCTCATGCCGATTATTCTCTCCTCTGCTTGTCGTTGCCACTTCTCTGTGGCCTCTCTCATGCAGATTATTTCCTCCTCTGCTTGTCGCCGCCACTTCTCTGTGACCTCTCCAAAACATGCAGCAGCACCTCTTAGTTTACCCTCTTTTGCAGCATGGGCTCCGTCCGCTGCAATTACTTTTTGCCATTCCTGCTGACAAGCTCCGCCCACTTTCTGGCGTGTAGTGGCATCTACCAGGGCTTTCACTAGTTCCTCCATGGACATCTTGTAAGGTGGGCTGTCTTCTTAATACAGACAATTTAGCATCCCACTTCTGACACCAACTGTGGCAGAGCGCCCCCTTCTGGCGGGATCAACACTCTGTTTATCCAACTTTTTATGCTCTTTATGGAGGACTCTGGAGCCTTTGTATGCTTTCACGGGCTTTAATAAGTGGTTGGCATAATATAAATAAACATAGCTTATGGTCAGCATGAAATAAACATCTACTCAAAAAGGCTTACTTACTTGCAGGAACGCAACTGACTAGCCCTGGGACCGCTAATCGGCCTGCAGGTAAAACAGTACCTTTTGTATCACAAAGGGGTGGTACCTTTAAGTCCAGTCACTTAGCTGCAATGGATCCTCTTCTGCTTGCAGCGAATGTTCTCCTTTAAATCAGGTGTAGTCACACAGCCTGATCTCACAATGGCAGCTTCACTTGCTGCTCTGGCACACTTGCTTCTCAGTCTCTGGTGCTCTGTCTCTCTCTGGAGCACTGTGGGTCCACACCCAGCCTGAAAAACCCCTGTGCTGGTTGCTTCAGGAGGCCTTTTAAAGAAACTTCCAGCTGGGCCTGATTATACCTCAAGCTTAACTCCGTAGCTCCTGGTGTAAATAATAATGTCTCAGGGATTAGTCCTTTTCCTAACGCTGCGTCCACACTGGCTTCTGGGGGCAAACCATCACAATATATATATATATATATATATATCTTAATTGTTTTCCAGGATCTAATTATACCATATTTTTCTGCTTTATAGTCAGGGCACAAGTTCTAAAAGGGGCACAATAAAGTCATGGGAGTACCTTTGTTCTCTATCTTTATAGAACTATTATGTACATATAATGTCTACTCAAGACTACTCCTCTTAAAAAGATTTGCTTCTGTTTTGCCCCTACCCTGTTACAGAGATAGCATAATATGAAAAAATCGATTAATGGAGAGTAAATGGAAGCCAGCGGGCTAGCTATTACTCTGTGCACCGTCTATTGCGTGCTCAATCTAACTCATATCCAGACAGCAACATTCACTCATATGGAAACGGACAGGGAGGGTAAGCATGCAACCTCTAAATATCTAAGGTACAATACTGTTAGTTGAGAAGACGCCGGCGTGCCCTTAGCTGCAAGGCATGCCACATCATCAAAGGGGACTTCAATCGGCACTCCATGTGCCCCTAGCTATTCGAACCTTTTTTTAGGTTGCTGGGAGAAGAAGATCTTCTCAGAACCAGGTATTTAACATCTCACCGCACATGCAATGATTTGGCGTCGCTATATAGACGATATCTTTGTTATTTGGGATGGAACAAAATTAGAATTCGAAACCCTCATGGATTCATTGAACAAAAATGAGATGGGTTTGAGATTCACGCACAAAATCCATAGAACAGAGATTCCGTTTCTAGATTTGCTCATCCAAAAAGATTATGAATGAAACATTTCAACTACTACATTCAGAAAAGAGACAGCTGCAAATACGTTATTATCGTGGGACAGCCAACATTTTGTACCCCTGAAAAAAGGTATCCCTATGGGGCAATACCTAAGAATTAGGAGAAACTGCAGCTCAGACATTAAATTCAAAATCGAGGCAGATAAATTAAAACAAAGATTTCTAGAAAGAGGATACTCAAACAAATGCCTAAAGAAAGCACACAATAGACGGTGCACAGAGTAATAGCTAGCCCGCTGGCTTTCATTTACTCTCCATTAATTGATTTTTCCATATTATGCTATCTCTGTAATGGGGTAGGGGCAAAACAGAAGCAAATCTTTTTAAGAGGAGTAGTCTTGAGTAGACATTATATGTACATAATAGTCCTATAAAGATAGAGAACACAGGTACTCCCATGACTTTATTGTGCCCCTTTTAGAACTTGTGCCCTGACTATAAAGCAGAAAAATATGGTATAATTAGATCCTGGAAAACAATTAAGATACATATATATATATATATATATATATATAAAACATCAAGATCAGATTACTCGAGGTTATTTATATTATGAACCCTAGAAGATAAGGGTCACTGATATACAAAATATCCAGAAACATCACATTTATTAATGTGTATTACAGATCTATTATAATTATAAAGACAGGATTAATTAAATTGGATAAGCCATCCATTTTCCCTCTGAAGTACTGTTAGGTGTGAACTTATGAACCCCTCTATTAAGAGTGTAAAATATCATCAAGTGGTTATATGTTCACACATCAACCAGCCTATTTTATATTTCCTTTTTTCCAATCCGGGATTTTTTATATAAAATTGTTTTTAAAAGATATCGCCGTTGTTACCCCTTATTAATAAAAACTTTAGTTCTAAAGGGATATTAACACTAAAAAAAGATATACATTATGATCTGAAACCACCACATCTGGAGTCCTATGTCCAGGTATGTTTTATCAAATAAAAAATAGATACATACTATATAATATAATATTGTGTGCATTTTTAAGTAATGATAATTTGGCTACTTGAATAAAACTAAAAGTGATATATTTAATAAAATAAACTGCTCTCTGTTAATTTTATATATATATCCATAAGTGAATGCAAGGGATATATATATATATATATATATATATATATATATATATATATATATATATATATATATATAAATAAATATAATAAAATATAACAAAATTGTTAAATATGTGGTGCGTAACACCTAGTAAAAAAGTGACCAAAACAAACAAAAAAAATTACAATTTCTTTTTTTGTTTTGGTATATATATATATATATCTATATATATATATATACACACATATAAATAAATAAATATAAATATATAATATATATATATAATAATAAATATATATATATATATATACACACATATAAATACATGTAAATATACATGTAAGTATATATATATATATATATGTATATATATAACTTTTCCTTCATATCTTTTTTTGATGACTAAGGCCCTCATTCAATTGCGATTTGGCCAATTGAATACGGCTCTAAATAAGCACATAACATATTTTTTTAAAATAAGTTTTTAGTTAGTGAAAACCTTGTTTTTGGATAGATGTTTACTAACTAAAAACTTATTTAAAAAAATATGTTATGTGCTTATTTAGACCCCTATTCAATTGGCCAAATTGCAATTGAATGAGGGCCTATGTATGGTATTCTTCCATCTAGGTTATTTCAAACAATGTAAATCCTAAATTCCTCTAACAATAGAAAAATATATCAGTCATGACATGAATCTTCTCCTGAACAGCAGAGATACAAGATTATCAGTGCTAAGAAAATTCAATAAGGTAATACTGTTTGTGGTGTGGTGCCATGCGAGGACTTTGGCCCTCATTCAATTGCAATTTGGCCAATTGAATAGGGCCCTAAATAAGCACATAACATATATTTTTTAAAGAAGTTTTTAGTTAGCAAGCATCTATCCAAAAGAAAGGTTTTCACGAACTAAAAACGTCTTAAAAAAAAATATGCTATGTGCTTCTTTAGGGCCCTATTCAATTGGCCACAGTGATTAGGTTCTGTGCTATGTGAGAGCTATAAGGCTCTGTGCAGTATCTTTAAAATTCACCAAAAAAGCAGTTTTGAAACTACACTTCTCGAAGTTAAAAAAATAACTGAACACTTGTGAATATACTCACCACCAGCGCCCACTGAATATATAAACACTTATATTAATACATACCCTTAATTTTATGTAAGATTAAGATATAATGTGATATTATGTGTCTTGTGCTACATTAAGTGTAGCTTATATTATATAATTATCATTTATTTAGAAAGCCCCTAAATATTCTGTAATACTAAGTACAGGGGTGCATACATAAGCTAAACATGAAAAAAGTTGTATACTGGTAAAGAAGGCTTAGAAGGCCCTAACTATATATACAATAAATGATCACATATAGAGTTGTGAGCGTACGAGTTGTTGCTAACGCTGAGGGCACTGGGCGAGGGTCTCAGTTGCTGGCACGGAGCGCAGCAGGCGCTCCATGCCAGCACCTGAGGACCACGCAAAGCGAGGGCCGCAGTTGCTGGCATGGAGCGCCGCAGGCGCTCCATGCCAGCAACTGCGACCCTCGCAAACTTCAAGTCGCAACCCAAAGAGCACGACACACACATTACGACACTCGCAAACAACATACGACACACGTTCACACACATTACGGCCTCGCAACACTCGGACGCAACTCGCGAACATTACAAAATTAAAAACACAATACATACACACAGCACATACATAAAAACCTTACCTACAGCAACAGGAAGCATCCAGGACCTCAAAAATGCAACTTACACATTCATTTTACTCAAAATAAAAGAGTTTAGACAGTAAACAATTTGCTAAGCGACACAAAAAATGGCCGACGAACAAAACAAAAACGAGGCTTCAGACGTAACTATACTACACTTACTCGCAATAATGAAACACATACTATGCGGAACGTATCACAATCATATTAAACACCATTTTGACCACTAATACGCACAAAATGGCGGATGGAACGCAAATTGTAAGCTGGAACGCAAATAGCGCATGCGTATTGCGTTCTAACGGTCTAACTTTCCAGAATTTTCTACAAGTTTATAAATACTGCCTATTTTACACAAAAAAATACATTTCTCCTCAGGTGATGAATGGAGTGACTTTATAGATAACTGCTGCTTTTACTTGAGAAGACAATTCTTTCATAATTTACTACTTTACACTGTGCAAATTACAACTGAGAGGTAAGCTATAATATATTACATTTTATTATCAAGACAGGACAAAAAAAAAAAATTAACTAGGAAAATGTGATTTATGTAGTGACATGTGACACGCACATTTATGTCTATCATGTATAGTCACATGTCACACACACATTTATGTGTGTAGGCCCACAAAAAAAAATAAGGTTCATTTAAAAAAAAAAAAAAACATAATTCAATATAAAAAAGGGGTTTATGTATAGTGACATGTGACACGCACATTTATGTGTATTGACACTGCAACAAAATGATCTTAAAACAAACTAATTAAACAACTACATTTAAATGACATTAGAACAAAAAAAATGTATATTAAAATATGAGTCATGTATACTGATATGTGACACGAACATATATGTATCATCTATAGTTACATCTCACACACACATTTATGTGTGTTGGAAAAAACAAAAAATAAGGTTCATTTAACAATTAAAATATGATTCATGTATAGTGATATTTCACACGCACACAAAAAAATTACATTGAACTCTGGAAATGTGCTTCATGTATGTGACATATGTGTGTAGTCCCCCCCAAAAAATAATGTTAATTGAAAATAATTACAGAAGTATATTTAAATGACATTAATTTACTGCAATTCAATAGATCACCTAAAGCTGAATCTTTCTACTTCTTTTAATATTCAAACAGACTGCATCAACAGCGTCACTCAACAATTTGAACCGTGCATTGTGAAGCACAACCCCCTTTAAAGAACAGCAACAAAGAAGAACAGGTAAGATATAAAAATACATTAGATGCTGAAAAGCCCATGCTTTGCTAAATAAAATAAAAAAATATACAATTAAATATTTCACTTTCTTTTTCAAACAGACACTACAAGAAGACCGACGGATTAACATTGGCAGGAGGGGACCCTCTGTCATTCGACACTTCAATCAAGGTAAAGTAATAAGTATAAAAAAGAAACGAACCATGAGCCTCATTCAATTGTGAGTTGGCCAATTGAATAGGGCGCTATATAAGCACATAACATATTTTTTATACAGAAATTTTTAGTTAATGAACTTTGATACAAAATCAAGGTTTTCACTAACTAAAAACTTCTGTCATAAAATATGTTATGTGCTTATATAGAGCCCTCTTCAAATGGCAAAATTGCAATTGAATGAGGACCTATATATCTTTAATGGCCGAGGGCCTCATTTAAATGTGATTTGCCCATTTCAATAGGGCTCTATATAAGCACAGAGGATATTTTTTTAATTAACTTTTTAGTTAGTGAAGACCTTGCTTTTCGATACAAGTTCACTAACTAAAAACTTCTGTAAAAAAAGATGCTCTGTGGTCATATTGAGCTCTATTCCATTGCCCAAAACGCAATTGAATAAGGCCCCGACAATATAACAAATGCAGCAACCAAAGGCCCTCATTCAATTGCTATTTTGGACAATTGAATATGGCTCTAAATAAGCACATTTAGGCCCTCATTCAATTGCGATTTTGCCAATTGAATAGGGTTCTAAATAAGCACATAATATATATTTTTTAAAGAAGTTTTTAGTTAGTGAAAACCTTGCTTTTGGATAGATGCTTAATAACTAAAAACTTCTTTAAAAAATATATGTGATGTGCGTATTTAGACCCCTATTCAATTGGAAAAATTGCAATTGAATGAGGGCCTTAGAGTCCTATTGAATTGGTCAAAATGCAATTGAATGAGGGCCAAAGTATGCAACATATGGTACACACAAAGTTGTACACACAAAACAGGATTATAACAAACTCACACAAACACATAGCAAACTAAATTAACTTTCTTATTCAATGTTTAACAACCTATAAGCCTTACAAAGAAGCCTAAATAAGAATAACAAAAGTGGTGCGCACCTAAAAGGATTGTACAAAAACTCACACAAACACATAGGAAAATACATTAACATTCTTCTCTAATATTTAACAACCTATAACCAGTACAATGAAGACTAAATAACTTTAGCACAAGTGGTATGCACAAAACAGGATTGTAACAAACTCACACAAACACATAGCAAACTACATTAATATTCTTATTTCATGTTTAAAAAACTATAACCATCCCAATAAAGGCTAAATAAGTATACCACAAGTGGTGCGCACAAAACAGGATTGTACAAAAACTCCCACAAACACATAGCAAACTAAATTCATATTCTTAGTTAATGTTTAACAACCTATAAGCCTTACAAAGAAGCCTAAATAACTATACCAGAAGTGGTACGCACAAAACAGAATTGTACTAAAACTCACACAAACACATAGGAAAGTAAATTAAGATTCTTCTTTAATGTTTAACAACCTATAACCATTACAATGAAGCTTAAATAAGTATACCACAAGTGGTGTGCACAAAACAGGATTGTACAAAAAAAACACACAAACACATAGCAAACTAAATTAATATTCTTCTTTAATATATCACAACCTACAAGCCTTACTAAGAAGCTTAAATAAGAATAACAAAGGTCGTGCAAACAAATCAGGATTGTACATAAAGTTAGACAAACACAGAGAAAAAAATAACCATAACAGATACAATACACCAAAATTAAGACATTTTTGATTTATTTAAAATACATTTCACTCAAACAACATTTTCAATTTTATGTTACAACAGATACTGCTTGAAGACAATTGGACGAGGACTTTCAGCACAGGACCAGACCATCGGACGAGGACTTTCAACACAGGACCAGACCAGCGGACGAGGACTTTCAACACAGGACCAGACCATCGGATGAGGACTTTCACCAAAGGACCACAACATCGGACGAGGGCTATCGCCAGAGGACCACAACATCGGACGAGGGCTATCGCCAGAGGACCACACCATCGGACCACGACTTTCAACAGAGGACCAGACCATAGGACCAGGATTTTACACAGAGGACCACACCATTGGACGAGGACTTCCAACAGAGGACCAGACCATTGGACAAAGATTTTCAACCGAGGACCAACAAACATTCGGATTTAAATCACACTTCAACCAAGGTACAGTATAATAAGTACAAAAGGAGAAAACTAAAGAGACATGTTTCATCTGCATCCGTGTCAACAGAAAAAAAAAAATAATAATGACTATAGGCCTCATTCTATTACCGGCCGTAAATCGGCCGTAAGGCTGCGATTCCTTGCAGGGGTTCTGTTAACTCGCGATTCTATTATACGGCCCCGCAAGGATCTCCTCTTACGGCCGGCCGCATATCTTGGAACCGGCCGTAAGCTCAGAAATCTAAAAACGCAAAAATAAATTCAAGCCTACACTGTACAGCTCTGTAAATGCTAGGGATCATATTGGGGACATGAGGATTAAAAGTAACCCACTCTCAAGCTTGCACATCAGCCCAAACCCGAGTTCAAATTAACTGTTTATTTTCCGGCTGCGGCGTGGGCGGGTCTGAGGTGCTCCAAGCACTCTGGACTTTTTACATGGATATTTTACAGATATTAAAAAATAAATATTTTACGGATTTGAGTATAGGGTAATTATGTGCTATTTTTGCTAACACCGAATATCACTTTATAGACTCTGCAAAGTGCAGGATGGCTTTATTTGGGCTATTTTATGTGCTTAATTGGTGCTAGCGGGACCTCTTTCCTGCAAGTAAGCTGCGGCTCACTTTTAGCCTTGCAGAGAGGGTTCCCGGAGCAATTGAATTGCAAATAGGAATTTCTTACGGCCGATTTCCTTGCGGCCGTTTTAGATCAAAGGATTTCCTCCGGCACGAGCGGCCGCAAGAGATAGCAAGGCGCCGGCCGCAAGCCTGCCGGAATCCCCGGCCGGAGGGGAAAAGAATAGCTGAATAGCTTGCGGCCGGTCCTTGCGGCCCCGCAACGGCTGCGGCCGCTAATAGAATGAGGCCCTATGTCCCTTATTCTATTTAAATTGGCACTATGCAATACGTAGCTCAATAACCACATCAATGTTTTTTTTGCAAAGAAGTTTTTCAGTGGTAAACATCTATCCACAAACAAGGTTTTCAATAACTAAAAAATGTTTTCAAAAAAATATGTTAACTGCTTATTTACAGCAGTACTCAATTGGCCAAATTGTTATTCAATGAGGCCAGGAATTATAACTTTTAACAAAATATAACTGATACATTAATGATTTACCTTTTATTTCTCAATTGTGCACAATAATCTTTAACAGTAATTACAAACTTCAATATACCCAATTACATTTCTTTTTTGGCCTTTACAGATTAATATGGCTGATAACGAGAGCAAACAAGAGAAGAAAAGACGTCAAACTAGAGAAAGACAAGAGAGATGGGTCGCCCAGCAGACACCAGAGGAGAAAGAAATGCGACGAGAAAAAGAACGCAAAAGACTTGCAAGCAAAAGACTATCAGCTGCAAAAATGAAAGATACGCCAAAAAAAACTACAAAGCAAATAAAGCATTTACAACCTATTCCTCAAACATCAGATGACATTTTACAAGATACAATTAAAGACAGACCAAAAAAAGCAACTACAAAAAAAAAACATTTACAACCTGTTACTGAAACCTTACAGGACATTTCAACAAAACAAGGACAGCATATACCAAGAAAAGCCACGAAAAAAACTAAGCATTTAGAACCTGTTGTTCAAACATTCCATGACTTTTCACCTCATGAATATGAAAGTCAAACTCCTATATGCTTTGCAAATTGTCCTTTACTCAAGGCTTTAGCAGTAGAGGTTCATAGTTGTGGGGACATGACTACTCAATGTCAGTTTTGTGAGGCTTATTATTTTAAACAGGAGAGACCCAGAGATGGCCAATTTATTAGTTGTTGTCAAAAAGGCAAGTTCAAACTTCCAGAAAGGAAAGAATTTCCAATCTATTTACAAAATATTATGAATGAACCTACTTTTCCAAACTACAAAAATTTTAAGACAAACATAAGATCCTACAATAGTGCCATATCCTTTGCATCTATGGGGGCAACATTAGCTGCTAATGTACCAGGACATGGTCGTTACTGTTTTAAAGTCCAAGGCCAAATTTATCATCGTACTTCACATTTACATCCAGAGGAAGGAAAGCAAAGAAAATTCGCTCAACTATATGTCCTAGATACAATGGAAGCTGTTGACCAAGCTTACCCAGTGTTTTCATAGAGCTAAATAACATTATGGACAACAATCCCTACAGTAAAGCTTACAAAAAATTGGCAGAAGTAGAAAATGAACAACTACTTCATGCACAAATACATCAATTACCCATGCCAAAGGTTAATATGGTGCTTAAAAGAGACAGACATACTGATAAACGTCGTTAGAACTTGCCAACATCAAATGAGGTTGCAATGGTGTTTCAAAATGATGAAGGAGAACCACCATTTCAAAGAGACATTAGAATATATCCCAGAAATGAGGAGCAACCATTTATTAATATTAATATCTTAAGTCCTAATTTAGATCCAATGACATATCCCATCTTTTTCCCACATGGAGAAGCAGGTTGGCAACCAAAATTAACCCTTCCCAGTTACCCAAATGCAAAAGCCAGAATCCGAAATAATGTTTCTATGCTTGAATTTAAAGTAGCTCAAATTGCCATTCGACATGAATTTAATCCGATTTTATGTGGTGGAAAACTAACACAACAATGGATTATTGATTCATATTTGCAAGTTGAGGCAAATAATTTAAACTTTATAAAATATCAACAAGATAAACTACGTGTAGAACAATATTCTGGACTCATGGACTATGTTGCTGACGTGGCTACAAGCAGAGACATGACAGCTGGCAAAGCCATCATTTTACCATCTTCCTTTCAAGGATCTCCTTGAAATATGAGAGAAAGATACAATGATGCTATGGCTATTGTCACCAAATTTGGAAAACCAGATTTATTTCTGACATTTACATGTAATCCACAATGGCCAGAAATTACACAAAATCTACTTCTTTGACAAACTGCTTCTGATCGACCAGATTTAGTAGCCAGAGTTTTTAAGATCAAATTAAATGAATTAATATGTGACTTCACTATAAATCAGTTATTTGGCAAATGTCTTGCTTATGTATATACCATTGAATTTCAAAAAAGAGGCCTTCCACATGCACATCTTCTGATAATACTTTAAGAGAAAGATAAATTAGATACTTCGGACAAAGTCGATGCAGTCATAGTTGCTGAACTACCAGATACAGAACTTTATGGTAGACTATATGAGATTGTTACTCATCGCATGATTCATGGACCCTGTGGAGACCTTAATCCACAATCACCATGTATGGAAAATAATAAATGTTCCAAAGATTTTCCAAAAGATTATAGAGACAAAACATATGCAAATTGTGATGGATATCCACTTTATAAAAGAAGAGAAGGAGATAGTGCCATTATTCGAGGAAAAAAAGTGGACAATAGAAATGTAGTACCCTACAATCCACATTTACTCATGAAGTACAACGCACATATCAACGTAGAAGCCTGCACTTCCATCAAATCCATTAAATATGTCTACAAATATATTTACAAAGGCTATGATGCAGCTACTGTAGTCGTCAAAAGTGCAGACAACCCTAAATGTAGTGAGTTAGTACATGATGAACTTGCATCTCATGTAGATGCTCGCTATGTCAGTGCGCCAGAAGCTATGTGGCGGCTTTTAAAATTTGAAATGCATGATAGATCACATGCAGTATATAGATTAGCAGTACATTTGCCACAACGACATTTAGTCTATTTCCATGCTGGAAATTAAATGAATGCATTGGCCCAAAGTGAAGATCGTCACACTACACTAACTGCATGGTTTGCATTAAATTCCACTGATGCTCAAGCAACACAATACTTATATATTGAAATTCCATATCACTATGTTTTTGTGAATGGATTATGGAGAGTAAGAAAAACCAGAGGCAATAAAATAATTCCAAGACTTTACACAGTTAGTCCTAGAGATGTTGAACGTTTTTGCTTACGGATATTACTTTTAAATGTTCCAGGAGCACAAAATTTTGAACAATTAAGAACTGTTAATGACATTGTATATGAATCCTTCCATTTAGCTGCAAGACATAGAAACTTACTCGCTGATGATACAGAATGGGAAAGATGTTTAGAAGAAGCAGCACAATGTCAAATGCCACGACAGATGAGAGAACAATTTGCTTTTATTTGTATCTTCTCAAATGCTCCAAATGCATTAGCTTTGTGGGAGACTTTTAAAAGTAATATGGCTGAAGACTTTATGCGACGATACAATGAACCCATTGCACACTTAAAAGCGTTAATGGAAATCCAAGAAGTATTTTTAACTCATGGATTAAGTTGTGCAAGTTTTAATTTGCCTAATCCAGGTCTTATAGATGACATAAACTTTGAAGACTATGACATTCAACTACAAGCAGAAAGAACACAAGAAAGACTTGCAACTTTAAATACACTACAATTGCAAGCATTTCATGCCATTAAAAATGCAATAGATGATGACATGGTGACAGAGGGTTATTTCTCTTGATGGACCTGGCGGATCAGGAAAAACCTATTTGTACAATTTATTAATGAGTTCAGTACGAGCACAAGGCCAAATAGCAATGGCGTTTGCCACTACTGGAATTGCTGCACTTTTATTAGAAGGTGGAAGAACTGTTCATAGTGGATTTAAACTGCCAGTGCCTATTTTAGAAAATTCTGTGTCAGATATTCGCATGACATCCTTACAAGCAAAGAAATTGAAGAAATGTAAATTAATTATAATAGATGAGGCCACAATGATGTCATGCTATGCCCTCCAATGTATTGACCGTTTGCTTCGTGAATTCATGGATAATATTTTTCCATTTGGTGGAAAGGTAATGTTGTTGGGTGGCGATTTTAGACAAACATTACCTGTCGTTGTACATGGAAATCGAACTGACATTATCGAAACCTGTATCAAGTCAAGCACAGTATGGAAACATTTTACCCATCTTCAACTGCAACAAAATATGAGATCAGAAGGCCAAACTGATTTCAATGATTGGCTTATTAAAATTGGAGAAGGCAGAACAGAAAAAATACTACATTTAGCTGACGACACTGTAGAGATCCCACCTCATATGATTTGTCAACAAGATATTATATCGGCTATATTTGAAGGGAGCATAAATAACGAAGAATATTCCGAACTTGCCAACCAAGTCATACTGACGTGTAAAAATAAAGATGCATTAATCCTCAATAATGAAATCTTAAAAAAAATGAATGCACCACAAAGAAATTATCACAGTGCTGATTCTGTACTTGCTGATGACAATGAAAGTCACGCTAACTTTTCGACTGAATTCATAAACTCTCTAACTACTTCTGGAATGCCACCACATATTTTGCAGCTAAAGAAAGGTGCAATTATCATGTTACTGCGAAATATGAACCCCAAAAAAGGCCTATGCAATGGCACAAGATTAATTGTTCAACAATTAAAGGACCATTTTATAGATGCTGAAATTTTAACTGGTACCCATAAAGGAGAGAGAGTTTTTATACCAAGAATAGATTTAGCACCAAGTGAAAGTAGTCTCCCTTTTATACTTCAAAGAAGACAATTTCCCGTTATTATGGCATTTGCCATGACCATTAATAAATCACAAGGTCAAACTTTCAAATCTGTGGGTATTTTCTTGGAAGAACCAGTATTTGCACATGGTCAATTGTACGTTGCGTTTTAACGGTGCAAAAATCCACAGGCTATTAAAGTTTACATTGAAAACAATGAAAGTCAAGGTGATTTATTAGAAGATGGACGTATTTTTACTAAAAACATTGTCTACTATGAAGTACTATAACTTTGCAGGATACAAATTAAAGCCATGCAAACATTTTTTAAAAGCAAAAAGGTTATTGCTTACATATATTTTAAACTTAATGTTAAAATTCGGGACATTTCAACAAGGTTTTTTACTTTTTGCTTTCCTCTGGATTCAATGTATATTAAAGTTAACAATTCTTCAGATACAAATTATATGGTAAAAAAACATTACATTAACATTTTACAAAAATACACGTTCATATCACAATACTTACAAGTGTCAAAAATCTTTATTAATAACTAAACAACTTGACAAACATATACATCACATTGCCGTCTTTTTTTGATGGGCAAGTCGCTAGTAATCAATAATAGTAATACAAAAAAGAAGTGTAGTGTTAATAAACCATACACTTTAGTGTACAATTATAAATTAGCAATTTACACATAGGTTGGAATAAATGTTGTGCTAACATTATATTTAGTCTGCTGTTCATAACTGCACTCACTATGTATGTGATTGATTTAGAAATTGCTATTTGCGAACTTGTGCAAAAAACCCTCTTTTTTCCACATTTGTAGTGAATATCATATATACAGGATGTAGCTCAGCACTGGGTGTTGCTCTGGATCAAGGTACAAATTGCTACAACATTGTGTATCATCTGTTAAGAAGATGTTAAAAAGTGATATATTCTCTATGTAGTATGTTTACTCATTATTCATTGCTAGCGAAATGCCCGTCAAAAAATGACGGCAATCAAATTTGAAGCCATGGCAATGCTGCTTGCCACACAATGTAATGCTTTTGCTCCTCTGAGGACCTTCAGCGCGAGCCTCTCCCCTCATGTACTTCAAGTTTCATGCTTTGCAACAATCACCTTCAGCGCTCATTGCGAATACAGATATATAAGTACAGTGTAAAATATACAATTCTTTTAGTACAGTGAATTAATAAATAATATGAATTAATAGATTAATATACTTTACCTATTTATAATTAATATGCAGCAGAGCTAACAATCTCTTTGGATTTCCCTGCTTCAGAAAATGTACAGTTGTACTGTTGATCACCTGAGGAGAAAGTGCCAGCAATGTCAAACCGTTTGTTTAGGCGGGTAAAGTGCCATTTTAGAATCGTAATGTTATTATTTGCAGGTTAGTGTTGTAAAATGACGGCTTTTTATGTTACTTGGCTCGCAAGCATTTTCAGTCCGTTGTACTGGTATATTTTGAATCTCGAACGTTCCTGGCTAACTCGTACGTGTCTGGTGGTGATTTGCGCGCCTCGTTCTCCTTTTGCCTCGTTTTTATTTTTTTCGTCCGACAATTTTTTTTGCTCGCTGATTTTTGAGTGCCAAGAGTTGCCAAATTTGGCTTAAATTTGCATGCAACCTCACTTCCAGGTGTCCTGGCATTGCCCCCGTGCTGTGTGTGAGTGTTTTTTTAATTTATATTTATGCTTTTCGATTTCCGCGGTGCGGCCGTTAAATTAGTATTTTTGCGAGGTCATTTTTTTTGCTTTCGAGATTCCTAGTTCGTTCCTGGTTAACTTGTACATGCCTGGCATTGATTTGCCCGCTTCGGTCTCCTTTCGCCTCCTTTTAATTTTTTACGCCCACCAAATTTGACTTAAATTTGAGTGCAACCTCACTCCCAGGCATCCGGGTTTTCCCCTTGTGTGACTTTTTTTTATTTATTTTTTCGTGTTTTTACATTTCCGCTGTTCAGCCGTTAAAGTCGTATTTTTGCAAGGTTGTTTTTTTTTGCCCCCAAGATTACGAGCTCTGAATATTTTTTTCTAAGTACTGTTCCTCAGCTGCTTGCAGGCTAAGTCCTGCGTGTTTCAATGCCTTTGGTTCCTTAGATGTGAAACTATTTCTGACCGCAATTTGCTTAATCTGGTTGGCACCCCACATACTTCCACAGCTGACTGAACAGAACATTATTTGTGAATCCTGGAATTTCAAATCAGTATTGCCTCTGCCTCATCAAAGAGTTTGCCTATATGATTAATTTAATGCACATAGGCCATCCCTGATACCTATCCCCTCCCATTTGTATCAGATGGATAGAGGCGATTGAGATGGGGAGAGTAGAGGAGAGGAAAGGAGAGTGATGAGGTAGAGAAAGCCAGAGTGAAATAAGTGGGGTTAGAGGAGGAGAAGGGGGCTAGATCAGGCAGGTGGCACAGAGACTCCAGAGCACAGTTATCAGGGCCAAGAGGCAAGAAACAGAAGTTCCCAATTACTCCAACAAGGAATTTCTCCTCTTAAATGGCATCAGTGACTGGTCTCATGTACTTCACGGAGGTTGAAAGTTTGGAACTGGTCAGAGGGAAAGGATGTGGGAAGGGGTTGGCAGAACAGGTCAGGGATGTGGAAGTCCATGTCATAAGAAGAGTGTCAAACACTGTTATGATCTCACCAGGTGAGAAAATGTCTCAACAATCAAAAACACAATCATTAAAGGCATATTTAAGTGATAGAGGAGAATCAGTAGTATATGAAAATGTTTTGTTACATGAAACAATAACAACATAAACATTATTAACCTTACCCTAAATTTTTTGAGAGATAATGCCCCAGAAAATCTCTGCTAAAATTAGCATAGAAGCCTTAAGTCGTTTTAACAAATCACTGGCAGCTATAAAAAAAATTCAATCTGTGATTGCAGTTTGTACAGCAAAGCATCATGGAAAGTGTAGTCTTGTTTTTCTCTTGCACACGGAAGCGAGGAGATGCTCAGACATTACTATGTGGATCTCTGCATTTTGCTGCTGTTGGTTTGAAGGTTAGTATTGGGTTAAAAATGATACCCAAATTAAGTTTTAGTTTTCTATTGGTAGGTACACTGTGCCTATGTAAGCAGCTCTGGGGGTGTGGAAAACAAATTTTATTATTAAATAAATAAATCTGTATGTGTATAGAATGACTCATTGTAGTGTATATTTCTGATATAAGCAGAATGTGTGAAGCTAGAAAAAATTAAAAACAGGGAAACTTTGATATACTTTTAATCATGTTCACAAACAGACACTCCTACTCACTAATATGGCCTACATCACAATTGTCCCATAGTCATAGTGCCTACTCGTACAGGGTGAGAAGTTTGGGTGGCTGATCCTATAGGGCAGTGATGGCGAACCTTTTTGAGCCCGAGTGCCCAAACCGCAATACATGCCAACTTTTTGATAAATACACACACTGCATTGAGGGGTGCAGTGTATGTGTTTGTGAGTGGGTAGGGGGTGCTGTATGAGAGTGGGGGGGTACTGTATGAGAGAGTGGGGGGTGCTGTATGAGAGAGTGGGGGGTGCTGTATGAGAGAGTGGGGGGGTGATGTGTGTAAAGGAAGAATTTTTTTTTTTATTCCTATCATAAAATCAAATTATTTTTATTTATCCCCCCCTCCCTTCTTCTTACCTTTGGTGAAGGGGGGGGGGGGGACACACAGTCGGTGGTGGTTAGTAGCTCTAGCTATGCCTCGGTTCGCCTCGCCTTTCCTCAGTCCTCCCGCGCAATGCTGTGGGGAGCGTGCCCGGATTACAAAACTCTTTAAAACTTTATTCCCATCTCTGAGGTATAAACACATTGTTTTGCAGATACAGCTCTTGGCCACTGGCGGGAATACAGAAATATTCTGTGAATTATGGAAATGACGTCAAGTTAAACAACTTTATTTTTTAATATGAAAAAGACCAGCACTGAGCCAGATTTGCATACAAAGAAAACTAAGCCGCAAACTCTAAGCATCTCTCCCCCCTTGGATCATACACCCTTCTCTCTCCCCTCCCCTTGTCTCTCCCCTTCCTCCTTGTCTCCCACCACCCCTGTATCTCCCCTTCTCCTTTGTCTCTTCCCTCCATCCTTCTCTCTCTCCCACCCTTATTTCTCCTCTCTTGTAGCGCTCACAATTGTCTCTGTTTTCTCACTTGCCTCTACCCCCCCTTGTCTCTTTCCTTCCCTGTGTCTCTCCCTCCTCCTTTCTTTCCATTCTCTACCTCTCCCTTTTGCCTCTCCCCTCTCTCTCACTCCTCCCTTCTCACTCTTCCTTCTCTACCTCTCCCTTTTGCATCTCCCTCTTCCTTTCTCTCTCCTCTCCCTTCCTCTCATGTGCCTCTACCTTCTCTCCCATCTCACACTCTTACTTCTCCCTTTCCCTTCTGCCTCTCCCTATTTTCTTTCTCTCCATCCTCCCTTCTCTCTGTTCTCCTTTCTTCCTCCCTCCCTCCCTCCCTCTTCTCTCCCTCTCTCTCCGCTTATCTCTCCCCCACCCTTGTATCTCCCTCACCCTTGTCTCTACCCCCACCCTTGTCTCTCCTTGTACTTCACTATTGTCTCTCCCACCATTCACTCTCCCCTCCCCATTGTCTCCCCCCTTGTCTCTCCCCTTCCCCTTGTGTCTCCCATTACCCTTGTCTCTCACCCTGGTCTCTCCCATCCTGCTCTCTCTACCCCCTTGTTTCACCCAACCTTGTCTCTCTTATTCTCCCTTTTCTCCCACACCCTTCTCTTTCCCATTCTCCACTGTCTTCCCCCTTCTCTCTCCCCTTCTCCCTTGTCTCCCCCACCCTTCTCTTTCCCCTCTTGTCTCTCCACTTCCCCTTGTCTCCCCCTTCTCCATTGTCTCTCCCCTTCTCCCTTATCTGTCCAACTCCCCATTGGCTCCCTACACCATTGTCTCTCCCTCCACTCTTGTCTCTCCCCTTCTCCCTCCCCCTTGTCTCAACCCTCTTCTCTCTCCCCCTCTCCTTTGTCTCTCCCCTACCGCTTGTCTCTCCCCTGCCCCATATCTCTTACCTTCCCCTTGCCTCCGCGCGCGCGCGCGCACGCGCTAGCACAGCCCTCCTCACGCTAGCACAGCCCTCCTCAGTGATGGGAGAGCGCTCAGGCGCCGTGCTCGCGCACGATGAGCAGGCCCAGCAAGCTGCCGGCGACCTATGGCCGCGTGCCCACAGAAGGGGCACGGCGTGCCACCTGTGGCACGCGTGCCATAGGTTCGCCACCACTGCTATAGGGGGTGGTGGGGAGGTGGGACAGGCACCAGGTCAGAAGAGGGAGGACAGGATCCCTGCAAACAGTCGGAAAGACAAGAGGCTAGGGGCAAGCACTGGGCCCGTAACTACAGGCACAAGGAGATGATGGTCCTCCTCAGTGCCATCCATGATAGGGGGAGGGAAGCTAGGCCCAGGACCAGGGCCCAGGAGTGGAAGGAGGGGGCAGCCGCAGTGATAGAAGTGGGATAGGTAGGAAGGGATATGAGGTCTATTAAGAATTAATTCAATGACATCCATGCCATATCAGATAGACATTATTTTACTGCTTACTTCTATTAAATAGAGTGATGTATGATGAGATTTTAGTAGATTTGAGATGGAGTGTGCTTAAATCGGCCCAGAAAGTAATATCTTGTTTTGTGAGTTAAGGTGTTTACGATTGTGATATGGTGAATTTGCTGTGCCTCAAGAAGCAATAGAATGCTAATTTAGATGCTGCTATTATGGTGAGTGAAGTTTTAGCACCAAAATGGTTGTTAGACAGATAACCTTAATAGCAATTAGAGTGATCAAGTGTTGGAATGGATGGTTAGCTAGGTAGCTAGCGAATGCAGGCAAGTTGAGTGCTAATTGTAATTTATGAAGCATTACATAGAGACAAATTGGTTTGGCACGTGCCATGTGACAAACTGAGCAGACATTCAATAACCTGCAACCCATTTTTGTATTTCATTATTACAAAAAGGCTCTGCCCGAGGAAATGGTTATGTATATTCCAAAAACAAATAGCAAAGCAAATAATACTTCTTTAATGTTTAAGAACCTATAAGCCTTACAAAGAAGCCTAAATAAGCATAGCAAAAGTGGTAGACACAAATAGGATTGTACCAAAAATCACACAAACAAATAGCAAAGTAAATTAATAGTCTTCTTTAATGTTTAAGAACCTATAAGCCTTACAAAGAAGCCTACATAAGGATACCACAAGTGGTGGACACAAAAAAGGATTGGACAAAAAATCACACAAACAAATAGCAAAGTTAATAATATTCTTCTTTAAGGTGTAAGAACCTATAAGCCTTACAAAGAAGCCTAAATAAGCATACCAAAAGTGGTGGACACAAAACAGGATTGTACCAAAAATCACACAAACACATAGCAAACTAAATTAATATTTTTCTTTAATGTTTAAGAACCTATAAGCCTTACAAAGAAGCCTAAATAAGCATACCAAAAGTGGTGGACACAAAACAGGATTGTACCAAAAATCACACAAACACATAGCAAACTAAATGAATATTCTTCTTTAATGTTTAGGAACCTATAAGCCTTACAAAGAAGCCTAAATAAGCATACCAAAAGTGGGGGACAGAAAATAAGATAACGCTAAAAACATAGCCATCATATCCAAAATAGGAAAAAAATGTAACCTCTATAAAAAAAAATAATTAAGCAAATAAAGTATGCAACATATGGTTGACACAAATAGGATTGTACCAAAAATCACACAAACACATAGCAAAGTAAATTAATATTCTTATTTACTGTTTATGAAGCTATAAGCCTTACAAAGAAGTCTAAATTAGTATAGCAAAAGTTGTGGACACAAAACAGGATAATACTAAAAACATTGCAATCATATCCAAAATAAGAAAAACATTAATAATTACAGTATAAAAAAAAGATAACTGGAATATACAAATACATTTAAAGTATTTTTAAATCATTGCATATTAAACAGCATAGCAGAAAAAATCACCATAACAGATACAATACACAAATCTAATGAAATTTGTTATTCATTACAAATACATTAAAATCAAATAACATTTTCATTTTTCTTTTACAACAGCCACTCCGTGAAGACCATCGGACGAGGACTTTCAACAGAGGACAAGAACATCGGACGAGGACATACAGCAGAGGACCAGACCATCGACGAGGACTTTCAACAAAGGACCAGACCATCGGACGAAGACTTTCAACAGAGGACCAACAAAGATTCTGATTGAAATCACACTTCTACCAA
Organism: Discoglossus pictus; assembly: GCA_027410445.1. NCBI lineage: Eukaryota > Metazoa > Chordata > Amphibia > Anura > Alytidae > Discoglossus > Discoglossus pictus. The sequence continues at coordinate 249,035,097 of CM050166.1, forward strand.
GGTACAGTATAACAAGTAAAAATGTAGAAAACTAAATAAACATGTTTGCTCTGCATCCATGTCAACAGAAAAAAAAGAAGAACAATCACTATGGCCCTCATTAAATTGCAATTTTGCCAATTGAATAGAGGTCTAAATAAGCACATCACATATTTTTTTTAAAGAAGTTTTTAGGTAGTAAACATCTAGCCACAAACAAGGTTTTCACTAACTAAAAACTTATTTAAAAAAAAATGTATCTGCTTATTTAGAGCACTATTGAATTGGCCAAATCATAATTGAATGAAGGCCTACAACTTTTACCAAAATATAACTGACACATTTCTTATTTACCTCTTATTTGTCTGTTATGGACAATAATGTTTAACAGTAAATCCAAACTTCAATCTAGCCCCCAAAAAAAGAAAACAGCATAATTCACAAATGTCTCAAAACATACATTTAATCAAATTTGTCATTCTAAATTACCAGTCGAAATGTACAATATTAAGCATAAAACCTAAACACACACAAAGTAGAATAGTACAACAAATAGTAGTAACACCCCAAGAAAGAAATAAATAAATCATTGACTGGAACATATAAGCTTTTAAATAAAATATCAAAATACTATTATGACAATCCCCTGTACTAAAAATTACAAAGACTAATTTTTGCCCTCTCCTATGTCTGTAAGTTAAAACTAGAACAAAAAAAAATGACAAAACAACTTAAATATAAATTTTAATTACCTATTAGATGTAGAAGAAGGTATAGTGTCAGTTTCTTCCCTGTGCTATTTATCTAAGGCAAAAATGACAACCTACCACAGAAAGTAAGACCACAAAAATAAAATACACATATTTAACAATACAAAGAAACTACCACTACAATAAACTACAAGCACATATAAACAAACTGTTGATAATAAAAAATGTACAAAACAAACTTAACATCTCAAACTAAACTAATTATAAATTATTTTCTTTTACAGATTAACATGGCTACCAACGAGAGCAAACAAGAAAAGAATAGACGTCAAACTAGAGAAAGAAAAGAGAGATGGGCCAACCAGCAGACACCAGAGGAGAAAGAAATTCGCAGAGAAAAAGAACGCAAAAGACTATCACCTGCAAAAATTAAAGATACGCCAAAAAAGCTACCAAGCAAATAAAGCATTTAGTACCTGTTCCTCAATCATCAAATGACATTTTACCTGAAAAAATAAAAGAGATACCAAAAAAAGCCACCAAAAAAACAAAGCATTTACAACCTGTTCCTGAAACATTACATGACATTTTATCTAAACCAATACAAGATATACCAAGAAAAGCCACCAAAAAAACAAAGCATTTACAACCTGTTGTTGAAACATTACATGACATTTCATCTGATGAATATGAAAGTCAAACTGCTATATGCTTTGCAAATTGTCCTTTACTCAAGTCTTTAGCAGTAGAGGTTCATAGTTGTGGGGACATGACTACTCAATGTCAGTTTTGTGAGGCTTATTATTTTAAACAGGAGAGACCCAGAGATGGCCAATTTATTAGTTGCTGTCAAAAAGGCAAGTTCAAACTTCCAGAAAGAAAAGAATTTCCAATCTATTTACAAAACATTATGAGTGAACCTACTTTTCCAAACTACAACATTTTTAAGACAAACATAAGATCCTACAATAGTGCCATATCCTTTGCATCTATGGGGGCAACATTAGCTGCTAATGTACAAGGACATGGTCCTTACTGTTTTAAAGTCCAAGGCCAAATTTATCATCGGACTTCACATTTACATCCAGAGGAAGGAGAGCAAAGAAATTTCGCTCAACTATATGTCCTAGATACAATGGAAGCTGTTGACCAACGTATGCAGCTGGAAGAAAATAAAAAATGCTTACCCAGTGTTTTTATAGAGGTAAATAACATTATGGACAACAACCCCTACAGTAAAGCTTATAAAAAATTGGCAGAAGTAGAAAATGAACAACAACTTCATTCACAAAGACATCAATTACCAGCCAAAGGTCAATATGGTGCTTAAAAGAGACAGACATACTGATAAACGTTGTTATAACTTGCCAACATCAAATGAGGTTGTAATGGTGTTTCAAAATGATGAAGGAGAACCACCATTTCAAAGAGACATTAGAATATATCCCAGAAATGAGGAGCAACCATTCATTAATATGAGTATCTTAAGTCCAAATTTAGATCCCATGACATATCCCATTTTTTTCCCACACGGAGAAGCAGGCTTGCAACCAAAATTAACACTTCCCAGTTACCCCAATGCTAAAGCCAGAATGCAAAATAATGTTTCTATGCTTGAATTTAAAGTAGCTCAAATTGCCATTCGAAATACATTTAATCCAATTTTATGTGGTGGAAAACTAACACAACAATGGATTATTGATTCCTATTTGCAAGTTGAGGCCAATAATTTAAACTTTATAAAATATCAACATGATAAACTACGTGTAGAACAATATTCGGGACTAATGGGCTATGTTGCTGAGGTGGCTACAAGCAGAGACATGACAGCTGGCGAAGCCATCATTTTACCATCTTCCTTTCAAGGATCTCCTCGAAATATGAGAGAAAGATACAATGATGCTATGGCTATTGTCACCAAATTTGGCAAACCCGATTTATTTCTTACATTTACATGTAATCCACAATGGCCAGAAATTACACAAAATCTACTTCTTGGACAAAGTGCTTCCGATAGACCAGATTTAATAGCCAGAGTTTTTAAGATTAAATTAAATGAATTAATACGTGACATCACTATAAGTCACTTTTTTGGCAAATGTCTTGCTTATGTATATACCATTGAATTTAAAAAAAAGAGGCCTTCCACATGCACATCTTCTGATAATACTTCAAGAAAAAAATAAATTAGATACTTCTGACAATGTGGATGCAGTCATTGTTGCTGAACAACCAGATCCAGAACTATATGGTAGACTATATGAGATTGTTACTCATCGCATGATTCATGGACCCTGTGGTGATCTTAATCCACAATCACAATGTATGGAAAAAAATGTTCCAAGGATTTTACAAAAGATTATAGCGACAAAACCTATGCCAATTGTGATGGCTATCCACTTTATAATAGAAGAGAAGGAGATAGTGCCATTATTCGTGGAAAAAAAGTTGACAATAGATATGTATTACCCTACAATCCACAGTTACTCATGAAGTATAACGCCCACATAAATGTAGAAGCCTGCACTTCCATCAAATCCATTAAATATGTCTACAAATATATTTACAAAGGCTATGATGCAGCTACTGTAGTCGTCAAAAGTGCAGACAACCCTGAAAGTAGTGAGTTAGTACATGATGAACTTACTACTAAATAAACGTACACATCGGCATATACCGTGTGGGAATAAAAGTAAAAGGAGTAAATCCCATCCAATGTGGCTTAACAATGATTTAAAGATCAAGATACGGAGTAAAAAACAGGCATTTAAATTATACAAACAAGAGGGGACAGAGACTGCCTTACAGGAATACAAGGAAATCAACAAGGCTTGCAAAAGGGCGAGTAGACTGGCTAAAATAGAAAATGAAAAATTAACTGCAAAAGAGAGTAAGACTAACCCTAAAATATTTTTTAAGTATATTAATGGGAAGAAGGCGAGGAAGGAAGCTATAGGAACATTACAAAGCATTATATTTAATGTTTCAAGATTCACTCAACACAGGGCCTCTACCAGATGACTGGAGCAAAGCTGATGTGATACCTATATTTAAAAAGGGAGCAAGAGCAAATCCGGGGAATTATAGACCAGTGAGCCTCACTTCTGTAGTGGGGAAGCTTTTAGAAGGGTTAATAAGGGATAATATACAGGAATATGTCTATTTGAACAGGATTATAAGTAGGAGTCTGTGGTGTATCACCAAATTAATATATATATATATTACACAAGGTTCGTCTACATTAAAAGGTATTTATTAAAAGGCAACAACACAATACTATAAATGTATCACAAACACACAGCCCAGACCCACGGAGCAACAACCCTTTTTAAATCCATCTATATAGTAATCCCCTTCCCCACACACTTGATCTCACCCACGGTTAGGCCTTCACATCTAGTAATGGCTCACTGCTGCAAGTTCAACATCACATCCACCAAGGAAGAAAAGGAAGCAACAGGGCGATTTCCTGCCTGGCCTTATGTTATATTCCCCTAGCTGAGATGATGTGATTTACATCACATCCTGTCCATGCATCGCTTCCTTTAGCAATTGTGGGAGGGAAGTAAAGATTCTTAGCCCTCCTACCTAGACCTGTTTAAGGAGGTCCTGAAAGGAAGATAAATTACCATGCAAGGAAGACAAGTTACCACATTCCCTCACTTTTTCTTCTTCTATGTTGCTCAGTTTTCTAGTTATCCCTCTAGTACAGGAGAACCTAGTGGGAGCAAAAACCTGATATACAGGAGAAATTCAACCCACCGTCCCTCCGGAATAGTTCCCTCAGCGACATTAGTTCTCCTGTACTTTCCTATGGCTGTCAATCCACATATTACACAAAAACAGAACTTATAGAATTTAGGTGAGAGTGTGTGATAAATGTTTATGTATGTGCAATGTAAAACTTTATTAAAGAATGTATGAGAGAGAGAAAGAAGAGGAAAAAGACAAAAAAAAACCATTTAAATTTCATTTTTATATATAGTTTCTTCCTCATTTGTTTCATTGCCACACAAAAGTATATTATTATCCACCACAATCTTCTGTTGACACGCATCTTCATTCTTATACAGCCTTGCTCTGTGGGAACACTAGATTCCATCATTAGAAACATATACATACACAAACAAAAAATAAAAAAATAAAAACAGCATTAGAGACATATACATACACAAACAAACAAAAAAAATAAAAAATAAAAACAGAATAAAAACTAATAAATAAAAAATAAAAAAACAATGTGTATTTATTTATTCAATTTGTACTTAACCTCTATTCCATATTTTGTCCTTCCTAAATCTTTTAAGCTGTGATGCATGCAGCCAGACTTCTCCTTTCTCTGCGTGATCAATCAAGTATACAGAGGTCCCTAATTTATCTACTACAGTATATGGTCCCTTCCATTTTGCTCTTCCCCAAGGAAGGTGTTCATCTTGATTCTGCACCATAACTCGGTCCCCTGCCTCATATGATGTCAGATCCCCTGCTGCATCATACCATCGCTTGGTATTGTTCTTCATCTTCCACAGCCACAGATTTATGAACAATTTCCAAGTGTGTGGCCAACTCCTTTACCCATTGATCTGTGATTGCAGCGGTTTGTAAAGCTACAGGTGGAGGTATTGTCATCCAGTTTTTCCAGGAGGGCATTGGTCTACCCATTAAAATTTCATATGGTGAAAATCCTGTTGATCTACAGGGCCTTGATCTAAGTCAGGCACATACTAAAGGTATGTATATGTCCCAAGCTTGCCCATGTTCTGCCACCAGCTTTTTCAGCTCTCTTTTTATGGTGCCATTCATTCGCTCAACTTGACCTGCTGCCTGTGGATGGTATGGGATATGGTGTTTCAGTTCAATACCCACCATCTTACAAAGTTCCTTCATTACATTTCCTATGAATGCCGCTCCATTGTCGCAATCAAGGACTTTTGGAATTCCCCACACTGTCAGTACATCGCTTACTAATTTCCTGGCTGTGGTTAGTGCTGTACAGTTTCTTGTTGGGATTGCGATCATCCATCTTGAGAAGCTATCTACTATCATGAGAATATATTTATTTCCTCTTGTGGTTGTTGGCAATGGTCCGGTGTAATACATTTGAATTCTTTCCCATGGGCCTACAAGTGTCTGTCTCATTAATTCTCCCCTTCTTTTCCTGTTGGACTGGTCAAATCTTGCACATATAATACAACTATCCACAAACTCTTCAAGATCCTTGTTTTGCCCGATCCACCATCCCAAATGTCGAATCCTCTCTTTTGCTTCTCTGATCTTTGGATGTCCTCCTGCTTGTGATCCATGTATCCATCGGAGTAAGTCTTTTCTTACTTGTTGTGGTACAATCCAAATCGGTTCCCCGGTTTCTGATATACATATTAGCCCTTGCTCCTCCATCACTTTTTTTCCCCCCGTATATCACTTCTTCTCCCTTTTGTAATTTCTCCCGAATATCTTTTAGTTCCTCATCTTGATCTTGTAATTCCTGCAGTTGCGTCATCCTAATTGAAATAAATGTAGATTTGCGCCTTGTAGTAGAAGCTATTTGTAATGTGTTTTTTGTGGGTGGTTTCCAGTCTTCTGCTTGGACAGCTGCCTCTTTTGCATACCGGTCAGTGGGGTAGTTTCCCTCTCGGTGTGGCCCTGTCTTTTTATGTGCCCGTACTTTGATCATGTTAATTCTTTTGAAATTTTGTGATAACTTTTCTACCATCTGCCATAGATCTTGGAACTTAACAGGGGATCCATCTGTGGCAAGGAATTGGTTACTATCCCACCATTTTAGCAGAAGGCCTGTGCCTCGGAACACCCAGTCACTATCCAAAACAATTGTCAATATGTCACTTCTTACAGACTCTTGTTGAAGTACTTCAATGACTGCAGCCAGTTCTGCAAATTGTGCTGAATATGCTTTGATTCTAAATCCAAATTCTTTTATGATATCTTTACCCAACATTTTTACTCCGGCCATTCCTGATATTCTTTTTCCTTGTGCATAGTGACAGCTGCCATCAGTATACCATACAGGATCTGAGGTCATCACAAGATGAGTGGCATCTTTGAACACCGCGTGGCATGTTGATTCAGGATAGATCTGGCATTCATGAGCTTCTCCCTTTATGCAAATTCCAGCCACCCATTCTTTTGGTTCTCTTAAGGCATGAGTTGAAATGTTATCAGCGAGCAGTGCCATAGTCCATTTCTGAATGCGGGCATTGTTGATGTGGCTGATTGCCAGGCTGCCTTGTCTGAGGATCTGCAATGGAGTATAATGTGTACAGATTATTATTGTCTGTGTGTCAAATAGGTATTTAAATCTTCTAATTGCCCAGTATGCTGCTAAGATCAATCTCTCACACCATCCCAATTTCAGCTCTACGGCAGACAGCATCTGAGATCCAAAAGCCACTGGACGTTCTGCATGTCCCCACAGTTGAGTGATGACTGCTCCTTGTGAATCTGGCATTGTAATCGGATATAGTCTAAATTCTTTTTCATGGTCTGGAGATGCCAGAGTTGGTGCACTCCCTAGTTCAGCCTTCAATTTTTGTACTGCTGATGTGTGTTCCTCTGTCCAATCCCAATTCTGTGCTCTCAGGAGTTCATAAAGGGGTTGTGCCAGTTGAGCATATCGTGGGGTAAATTCACAACAAAATCCCATTATTCCAAGCAATGATTGGAGCGCTGTACGGTCTGTAGGAATGGGTAACTGAGCAATAACTTTGGCCCTGTCTTGATCAATTGATCGTCCATCTCCTGATATGGTTACTCCTAAGAAGTTGACTTTCTGGCATGCCAATTGTGCCTTTGCCCCATTTAGCTTAAGTCCAGCTTCCAGTATGCATTGTAATAATATTGCCAGGTCTTCTTTGTGCTCTTCCATGTTCGGGGATTGTAAGAGGACATCATCAACATATTGAATGATACGATCTGGACGTGGGAAAGCTGTCAATGCATTTTTCATGTATGTGTGAAAAATAGCTGGGGAGTCACAATATCCCTGTGGTGATACTGTAAAAGCATATTGTCGGCCCTCCCAGGTGAACGCCGTCCGGTAGTGGCATTCTTCAGCTAAGGGAATTGACCAAAATCCATTGGCCACATCTATTACACTGAATACTTCCATTTCTGGTTAAATTTTGGACATCATTTCACAATAAACAGAAACAACAGGGGCCATTCTTTTTGCAAGTTTGTTCACGGCCCTGTAATCAAGGGTAAGTCTCCATGATGAGGCTGCTTTTTCATTTCCATTCCCTTTTAACACAGCTTTTCTCACAGGCCAACATGGTGAGTTACATGCATACCCATTTCCAGATTTAATTATTCCACGTCTCTCCAGCATTTCTATCATCTCGGTGATTGATGCCACTGATTCTCTTGGGACTGGATATTGCTTTTGCCATTGTGGGTCTCCTCCTTCCAACAAGACCATTCCTTTCATTCTTCCACAGTCTAATTTATTTGTAGCCCAAACAGGTATGTCTTGGATTAGCTTCTGCAGCCATTCTGGTTGTCCGTCTAGTTTCAGTTTGTTTTTTTCCAGACTTTTTATCGGAGAGACAATATATGCCATTGGGAGCACAACCCCTTTCGTCAACTCTGTACTTACCTGATTCACCTTTTCTGTCTTCCACAAACAAAAATTGGCAAGATCTACAATGAAATTTCCTTTTTTTAAAGCTTCTATTCCCAATATTTCCTCTGGCCAACCCACTATTGCTTCTACTTGTATTGTTTTTCCTCCAACTGCTACATCAATTGGACCTGCTCTAACCTCCTGTGGATTCCCAGTAACTCCCATAATACTTACTGAAGAATCCCCATTTTTGACCCTGTTGGTCATTGTAACTGCTGCTCCTGTATCTACCAACATATTTTTCCCTACCCCTGCGATGACTGTATAAATGGTAGGCCGACCTGCCTCATCCATGGTTAAATTAGCTGAGTGAATGAGACGCTGAGGCGCAGGGGTTGGGATTTGTCATTGTGACTCACTTCTAACTGTCCCTCTTTTATAACACTATATTGCATCTTTGCCTCACTTTCCTTCAATTTCCTCTCTGACTCAGCTACCTTGTTTTTAAGTATGTGATTTTCCTCTTCTATCCTATCCTTCTGTCTCCTGAGTTCCCAATAGCCCATGTTACCGTTTCTCTCTCCTTCCTGATTAGCCCTCCAGTTGCTGCCATCCCTATTCCTATAGTCCCTAGGTGGATCTCTCCATCTTTTGTCAAGGTTCTGTTTTGGTCTCCAGTTTTGATCATCCTTCTTGTTCTGGGGTACATCCCACGTCTGGTTTCTCCATTTACCATCTATATCTCTACCAGACTCAACCTTAAATGTTCTTACAGCTGAAACAGAGCAGGCCTGTTCTGTGAAAGGATGCTTGATCCACCACTTATAAGCTCTAGTTAGTACCATTTCCAAGTCTGTTGGTGTTGGATCAAAAAGCCTGACAAATTCTTGACACTCCCGGGGAAGGGCTTCCATTAATTTTGCTATATGTTCTGGTTAGCCCAGCACTAGAGGCTGTTGAGGTTGTCGTAGAGTATACCAAAAAAATATCCTTTGAGCTACCTCTCTAGGACCATCTGTTGGCCTCATGGTAATATTTGCTATTTCTTTCTCTATGCTAAGTAGATAGAAATTAGTTGCAGCAATTCTTCCTGCCTGATCAGACACACTGTTATTAAATCCCAATAGTCTACTAGCCAAAGGACCCATAGCGTATTCTAACAGTTCTGTCCATTCCTCTAAGTTAGGACCTCCTTTTTTAGCTCTATCTGCTCCCCTCATAAACCAATGTGTAAACGTATTAAAGTTGTTAGTTGGCATACTTCCCCACCATTTCTGGAAATTGTCTTTATCTGCCATAGACATCGGTCGAGTCTGCATAGAAAATCCTGTAGGTGTTTGCCTTGCATTAAATAATTCTGAAACAATAACTGGTGCTTGTGGTTTGGTATCTACTTGTGGAACAGAATAACATAAGAACTCTTTTCTATCTTGGTTCGTTTTCGGCACTGGTTCTTTATTTTGTGCCACGAACATATCCAGATCTGGATATATTTTGGCAATGTCTCTGACTCCTTTTATCCCTTCTAACTTTGTTTTATTTTTATAGTCCATTATTATGTTTTGAAGTTCTGTTATTTTTACTCCATAAGCAACCCTCTGCTCTTCTATTTCCCTTAACTCCCTTTCTAGTTCCCCAACAATTGTAGTTGTTCTCAAAGCTGCAATTTTTAAACAATCCCTTTTGTCCATTGCTTCCTCCATTTTATTTGTTGTTTCCAAATTATGCTGCAGTAATTCTACAACTAAGTCTATTAGGCCTCCTATTGTGGCTACAACAGCTTGTGTGACCAAACTTTTTCTTTTCTTTGTTCTATACTTTTTGTTATTTACAATTTGTGTTAGAACATCCATTAATCTCTCCTCTTTTTTACTGTCTGGGTTTGCTGGCTCTGGAAGCTCATATGGACCATCATGTTTTTGAATATGTTTCCTAAAGTACTCACGCACTTCTGTGGGAAAGTATTTGGCCCCTTGAAAAGACATTCCTACTCTTTTACTCACCCAAGTAAGAATCCAAATCAATTTGCGACTAAAGTAGCACGCTTCTGAGTAGCCAACAATAGTTGATGACTATTCAGTAGGCCAGGTGTAATATGTAGAAAAATAGACTAGTACCCACAATGCAAATTACACTTATCTTAGTATGGTGAAGGTAATACTTGCTAATTAACTTCAACACCAGTAGTGCCAATTAAAATATACACAACAAACTCAGGTATTTGAAACACACAACAAAACTAATATATTCAAAATTGTGGCCTGATGCCCAAGCTTGTATATTAAAATGGAGGCCCGAACTAGGATACAAAGGAATCAAATCAGCATTCAAATTCAAAAAGAAGCCGCATGGAAGCCTACTATAGTGTATTCAAATGCAGGGCTAGGCCTGTACTCTGATAGTCAAAGCACAACAAAACTCAACTCAGATATTTGAAACCCACAAAAACAACCTGTATGATATCTTTGTTTTATGTAGCAAAATAAGCTAGTACGATATAAAGGATTAAAAATAATAATTAAGGCCTATGCTGGTAGTCTATTACAATAAAATAAAAATGAAGGCCTGAAAAACTACTAGGCCTGAACTATGGTAGTCAAAACACAACAAATTCAGGTATTTGAAACACACAACAAAACTAATATATTCAAAATTGAGGCCTGATGCCCAAGCTTGTATATTAAAATGGAGGCCCGAACTAGGATACAAAGGAATCAAATCAGCATTCAAATACAAAAAGAAGCCGCATGGAAGCCTACTATAGTGTATTCAAATGCAGGGCTAGGCCTGTACTCTGATAGACAAAGCACAACAAAACTCAACTCAGATATTTGAAACCCACAACAACAACCTGTCTGATATCTTGTTTTATGTAGCAAAATAAGCTAGTACGATATAAAGGATTAAAAATAATAATTGAGGCCTATGCTGGTAGTCTATTACAATAAAATAAAAATGAAGGCCTGAAAAACTACTAGGCCTGAACTATGGTAGTCAAAACACAACAAATTCAGGTATTTGAAACACACAACAAAACTAATATATTCAAAATTGTGGCCTGATGCCCAAGCTTGTATATTAAAATGGAGGCCCGAACTAGGATCCACACACAATCAGCACTTGATTTCCCATGCAGAGGATAATTAGACAAAGTACTTCTTTTTTTTTTTTTTTTTTCTCCCCCCCCAAAAAAAAATATCTGACTATCTATTAATGTGATATTACCTCATAAAAAACCTTTTTGTAGAAGTCTAAAATTCGTGGTCGCCAAATGTGATATATCACCAAATTAATATATATATATATTACACAAGGTTCGTCTACATTAAAAGGTATTTATTAAAAGGCACCAACACAATACTATAAATGTATCACAAACACACAGCCCAGACCCATGGAGCAACAACCCTTTTTAAATCTATCTATCTATATAGTAATCCCCTTCCCCACACACTTGATCTCACCCACGGTTAGGCCTTCACATCTAGTAATGGCTCACTGCTGCAAGTTCAACATCACATCCACCAAGGAAGAAAAGGAAGCAACAGGGCGATTTCCTGCCTGGCCTTATGTTATATACCCTTAGTTGAGATGATGGGATTTACATCACATCCTGTCCATGCATCACTTCCTTTAGCAATTGTAGGAGGGAAGTAAAGATTCTTAGCCCTCCTACCTAGACCTGTTTAAGGAGGTCCTGAAAGGAAGATAAATTACCATGCAAGGAAGACAAGTTACCACAGAGCCAACATGGATTTATGAGGGATAGGTCATGTCAAGCAGATCTTATTAGTGTCTATGAGGAGGTTAGTAGGAATCTGGATCAAGGCAACTCAGTGGATGTGGTCTTTTTGGATTTTGTAAAGGCTTTTGATACAGTGCCACATGGGAAACTATTGTGCAAACTAAGAGAAACAGGAGTTGCAGTAAATATCTGCTCATGGATTGAGAGCTGGCTAAAAGACAGGAAGCAAAGGGTTGTTGTAAATGGAACATACTCCGATTGGACTAATGTGGTAAGTGGGATTCCTCAGGGTTCAGTATTAGATCCTCTCCTTTTTAACATATTTATTAATGACTTAGAGGTAGGATTAGAGTGTGGTGTCTCCATTTTCGCTCATGACACGAAGTTGTGCAAGGTAATTAAATCAGATAGTGATGTGCTTTACATAAAATTGAGGAATGGGCATCTAAATGGCAGATGAGATTTAATACGAATAAATGTAAGGTTATGCATCTGGGAAGGAAAAATGCAATGCAATTTATAATATGAATGGAGCAAATCTAGGTGTATTAGATATTGAAAGGATTTGGGAGTGCTTGTGGAGAACCACCTAGGTAACAGTGCTCAAAGCCAAGCAGCAGCTGAAAAGGCAAATCAAATATTAGCATGTATTAAGAAGGGTATTGAAGCCAGGGAAGCAAATATAATTATTCCACTATACAAATCTCTAGTATGCCCTCATTTGGAATATGGAGTACAATTTTGGGCACAACTTCATGAAAAGGACATTTTAGAGCTGGAAAAGGTACAGAGGAGGGCAACAAATCTAATGGGGGAAGGGAGGGGCTAAGTTATGAAGAAAGACTAACCAAATTAAACTTATTTTCTCTAGAAATAAGGCGTCTAAGAGGAGATATGATTACCTTATATAAATACATCCAGGGTCAGTATAAAGATTTGTTAAGGGAGCTTTTTGTGCCAAGAGGTTTTCAACTGACAAGAGGACATCCCTTGAGGTTAGAAGTAAAAAGATTCCACTTTAAAGAAAGAAAAGGATTCTTCACAGTAAGGGTGGTTAATCTGTGGAATTCTCTACCAGAGGAGGTGGTGACAGCGGATTCTATAGATAACTTTAAAAGGAGACTGGATTTATTTCTAATTAAAAAGGGAATTCAGGGTTATCATGGATTATTAGAGAGGCAGTATTGATCCAGGGAGAAGTCCGGTCGCCGGTGTCTGGGATCAGAAAGGATTTGATTTATTTTTTATTTTTATATTTTATACAACTAATTAATTAATAGTTAATCCGCGTATTGCAGATCGGAGGAGATCTGTTGAACTTGATGGACTGAAGGTCTTTTTTCAACCTTAAATACTATGTAACTATGTAAGAGAAGGATTGGGAGCGTCTACTTCCCTACCTTCTCTTTGCTTACCGCGAAGTACCACAGGAGTCCACTGGGTTCTCTCCCTTTGAACTCCTTTATGGTAGACAGATAAGGGGACCTTTGAACGTGATCAGAGAAGCATGGGAAGGTGACAATGGGCAACACCAGGTTTCAGTAGCCTCATACGTCCTAGCTTTCAGTGACAAACTAGTCATGTTAACTGGTTTGGTTAGGGACCACATGCAAGAGGCTCAGGCCAAAGCCAAGAAATACCAAGGAGAAGGAACTGGAGGTAGGACAAGAGATGTTGATGTTAGTCCCTCACCCCCAGGATAAGCTCAAGGTAATATGGGAAGGACCCTACCCAATTACTAAGAAATTGAATCCCCATACATATGTGGTAATGTTAGACCCCGAGAGAAAGGCCCACATAAACAGGCTGAAAGAATACCAGAGGCGACCCCAACATTTGCTAGATATTTGTCTGCCTACCGGTGACCCAGAGGAAGGAGTCCTACCTGACCTGTTAGCCCCAGCTGGGCTCAACAATCAGATTGAGGTGGTAGGACAGTCCTTAAATGTAAGTGCAGCCCACCAAAGGCAGCTGGTGGAATCACTGTCCCGCTACTAAGCCCTATTCTCTACTAGCCCAGGGTGTAAGGTTTTCCCCCATAAAAACATCCCTCCTATTGGGTACCAGAGGGATTGAGGGCCAGTATAGCTGCAGGAAATGCTAGGATTAGGGATGAATGAACACTCTAGTAGCTAAACGACAGGACCAAGATTGATGCTTACCCTTTTCTACACATGGACGAGTTGTTGGACTGTCTAGGTACTGCCAAGTACCTCACCACTCTGGATCTCTCCAAGGGTACTGGCAAATTCCCCTTGCTGAGACAGCTAGAGAGAAGTCAGCCTTTATTACCCCCTTTGGACTTTACCAATTCAAGGTGATGCCATTCAGGATGAAGAGTGCTCCTTCAACTTTTCAGAGGTTAGTAGATCGATTATTACAGGAGCACCAAGGGTATGCTCAGGCTTACTTGGATGACAGCGCCATAGTTAGTAATACGTGGGAGGATCACCTTCAGTATGTCAAAAGTATACTGGATACTATCAAGGGGGCCAGATTGACTATTCGCCCCGACAAATGTCAGTGGGCCAGGGCTGAAGTACAGTATTTAGGTCAATGGGTGGGCAGATTAAGCCAGAACCAACCAAGGTAGATGGGATAGCTGCATGGCCCAACCCCCAAAGTAAGAAACAGGTAATGGCTTTCCTGGGGACCACAGGGTATAACAGAAAATGTATTCCCTGTTACAGTGCCATGGCCAAACCCCTAACCGATTTTACAAAGAAGAGGATGCCCAGGATGGTGAATTGGACCCCTGCTTGGGAAATTGCCTTCTGGGCTTTGAAGGACGCTCCCCTGTATAAGGTGCTCTCAACTGTCAACGGCCGTTTATTGTACAAACAGATGTTTCCACCTATGGACTGGGGGCTGTGTTGAGTCAAAAGGATGAGCAGGGATGTGAGCACCCTATTAAATACCTCAGCCGAAAGCTTCTACCCAGGGAGGTGGCATATGCAGCAATTGAAAAGGAGTGTCTGGCTGTGGTATAGGCTCTTACGAAGCTGCAACACTACTTGTATGGGAGAGAATTTACTGTGGTTACTGACCATAATCCCCTGTGTTGGTTATCCCAGGTGGCTGGGGTTAATGGTTGTTTACTGAGGTGGAGCTGGGCCTTACAGACTTATAATTTTGCCATTCAACACAGATGAGGGAAGGTCCATCAGAATGCTAATGGACTTTTCAGACAGGAGGACAAGTAAAAGTAGTGTAGCTAGAGAATTATACATAAACTCCCCAGATGTCTTGACAACAAGAATTACTAACACTCCTGTCACTTCCCCCTCCACAACCTGAGCAGAGCAGGTCACATAGTATAAACACAGGCTCTTGCAACAGATCAAAGCATAATACTTTTCCAGACCCCTCTATCTGGTCTAAGACGGGTCGTAAAAGTGAATCAGCCCCCTAACAATTACCCCCTCCCCAAGCCTGAGACAGCTGGTGTGAGTAAAGATATGTCAGCCAGGAAAAATGTGCCGGTGATTGAAAGGAGGGATGGTCTGATAGGAGGTAGCCTGTGGGTGGGGAAAGTGTTGTAAAAGATACTGGATCTGAAATAATAAATGGAGTCTGCATGTACTACACAATGATATGGATGTTCTTTTTGTGTCCTAAACCATGGGATGTAAGAGAGACAGTTTAAACATACATCAGCATTGTGTATGATTTAATCTGGAAAGATAACAGAACTTTGGCAATGGATCCTATCTGATACATTGCTCCTACACACTGTACACAGAACTCTGCTGACTTGGATTCCTGCCATTCCTGGGTACTGTTATGCTGTGCGGACTTAAGTTCTGCTTAAAGGGATTTTCAAAAGAACCCTTGGTCCTACAGTGGCAGAGTAGGATCATTATATATATACATATATATATATATATATATATATATATATATATGTATATATATATATATATATATATATATATATATATATATATATATATATATATATATATATATTGTGGTAGATTAGCCTATTACCTTGTAAATTACCAGCCAGGAATCCAGATATTCTTTTAATATTTTATTTAAAAGTCCAAATTTTATAGGAAAATAATAAACACTCTCTTCATCTGTGGAAAAAGGGGAGCATTCGGCCCGCCCGTCTCTCCAAAATGCTCCAACCACCAGGGACCCTTAAAATAGTCTTTTGTAAGACAGTGCCACTTTCAGTT
This sequence comes from Discoglossus pictus, assembly GCA_027410445.1. Lineage (NCBI taxonomy): Eukaryota > Metazoa > Chordata > Amphibia > Anura > Alytidae > Discoglossus > Discoglossus pictus. Next base: position 249,051,294 of record CM050166.1, read on the forward strand.
ATACTGCTGCTTTCTCCCTGGGGTTAAAATGTCCACTGTCTCTAAACAGGAAAACTGCTTTCTCAGCAGATTAACTTGCCTTGTAGGCCCGAGTTGCTCCTGCAGACAGCTCTGTTCTGGAAACCGTGCTGCTCCTGTAGACAGTTTTGCTGTGGAAACGTGTGCTGCTCCTGTAGACAGCTCTGCTGTGGAAACTTGTGCTGCTCCTGCAGACAACTCTGCTCTGGACTTCAGACTGTCTCTCCTTGCAGACAAACAAATCTTTACTCCAAAACACTCCCCCATAGTGTGCTCTGTAGGACTTTTTAAATCATCCTGATAGGAATCGGGTGCACTGGCTGTTTGAGCTGCAGTCCCAGTTAACTCTTGCTAATCCTGCCTGGATATATGGCTCTGCTCAATCTCAGGCTTATGTATACTCCTTGCTTAACTCTGCTACATATCCTTCCCCTTAGCTCAACACCATGGGGTTGAGTTACATGAGCCGAGAGGCAGTGGTCTGTAACTAGCTTGAATGACCTGCCCAGTAAATAATACTTTAGAGCCTCTGTAGCCCATTTTATAGCCAGAGTCTCTCGCTCAACCACTGAATACCTTTGTTCTCTAGGTAACAGTTTCTTGCTGAGATATATGACTGGATGTTCTTCACCCTCTACTTCTTGGGATAGTACAGCTCCCAGACCAATCTCAGAAGCATCCGTCTGTAATATAAAGAGTTTTTGGAAATTTGGAGCTACTAATAATGGTTCGTGACACAAAACCAACTTTAGGTCTTCAAACGCATTTTCAGCTTCCGGATTCCATTTTGCTGTATCTGGGGCTCTTTGTTTAGTTAGGTCTGTTAAAGGAGCTACAATGGTGGCAAATCTGGGTATAAATCTTTGATAGTATCCGACTATCCCCAGAAATGCACGCATTCTCTTCCACACAGGCCTTGGCCATACTCGTATGGAATCCACTTTATTTAGCTGAGGTTTGATCAGCCCTCTGCCAACTGTATATCCGAGATATTTAATTTCTGCCAATCCTAGTGCAAATTTTGCGGGGTTCGCTGTTAAACCTGCTCTTCTCAGGGACTCCAATACTTTTTCAACTTTGTGTAAATGCGAATCCCAGTCTGTGGTATGTATTACAATGTCATCCAAATAAGCAGTTGCATATTCTGAATGAGGTCTTAGCAGTTTGTCCATAAGTCTCTGAAATGTTGCTGGGGCTCCGTAAAGGCAAAACTTTACACTGGAATAGTCCATTAGGGGTGCAAAACTCTGTTTTTTCTCTTGCTGATTTTGTCAGAGGAACCTGCCAATATCCTTTGGTCAAATCTATTGTAGACATAAATCTCGCAGTTCCCAGTCTGTCTATTAATTCATCCACTCTTGGAATGGGATACGCTTTAAATTGGGATACTTCATTTAACTTTCGGAAGTCACTGCAAAAACGAATTGTCCCATCGGATTTGGGGATTAGGACAATTGGACTACACCATTCACTGCTAGATTCTTCAATGACCCCCAGCTATTTTTTTACTTCTATTTTTACTTCCTCTCTTTTTGCCTCCGGAATATGGTACGGTCTGTTTACTTATTATTACTCCAGGTTTGGTGATAATGTCATGGTAGACCATCTTTGTTTGACCTGGATTTTCAGAAAAAAACATCTGTATTTCATTGAATCATTTTCATTACTTCCTCTTTTTGCTGTGGTGATAATTCTGATGATATTTGCACCTCAGGTAGCCTCTCTTCCATTGGGTATACATTGAATACAGCTGCTACCTCGGTCTCTGCCTTCAGGTATTTTAATAAATTCACGTGATAGATCTGTTGCCTGTTTTCATTTACCAGGCTGCTTGATTTTGTAATTTACTTCACCTACAGCCTCTATTATTTCATATGGTCCCTGCCATTTAGCCAGGAGCTTGCTTTCAGCTGTAGGAACCAGTACCATAATCCTGTCACCTGGTTGGAATTTCCTGACTTGGGCATCTCGATTATAATATGTTTTCTGGTGCAGCTGTGCTTGTTTCATGTGTTCTTTAACAAGCGGGGTTATCTGAGAAATTCTATTTCTCAAGGACTGGACATACTCCACAATATTTTCCCCTTGGATTTTTTGATCTTCCCAGGTTTCTCGTAGTGTATCAAGTATTCCTCTTGGATGACGTCCATACAATAGCTGAAATGGTGAAAATCCTGTAGATGCCTGGGGTAAATCTCATACTGGAAATAATAGAAAAGGCAGCAATAGGTCCCAGTTTTTTCCATCTTTATCCACCACTTTTCTTATCATTCTTTTCAAAGTTCCATTGAACCTTTCCACCAGTCCATCAGTCTGAGAGTGATATATTGAAGTCCTTAAAGTTTTTACTTGTTTGCATAAATCCCTCATTAGTTTTGAAACAAATGGTGTTCCTTTGTCCGTTAGTATCTCTTTGGGTATTCCTACTCTTGAGAAAAGAAGTAGCATCTCTTTTGCGATACTTTTAGAGTTAGCAGACCTTAAAGGCACGGCTTCTGGATATCGTGTAGCATAGTCCAATATAACTAAAATGTATTGATGCCCTCGGGCTGTTTTTTCTAGTGGTCCCACAAGGTCCATCGCTATTCTCTCAAAAGGTTCTTCTATAATAGGAACTGGTATCAAGGGAGCTTTTAGATGGGGACGTGGACTTGCAAGCTGACACTCTGGGCAAGATAGACAATATCAGCGTACTTCTTCATATACTCCTGGCTAGTAGAATCTCTTCATTACCCAATTTAATGTTTTCTCTACTCCTAGGTGGGCTCCAAAAAGATGACTGTGAGCCATGTCTAATACTTTTCTTCTGTAGCCCTGAGGTACCAGCAATTGTTCTGTGATGTCTTCTCCTATTTTAACCGCACAATATAGTAGATCTCTTTTTAACACAAAGTGTGGACCCTGGGGATTTTCTCCCCCCTGTACGATTTCTCCATTTACTTTTACCACTTCCCTTCTGACATTTTGTAGGAGAGGATCATTTGCTTGGTCTCTCCCAAAACTTTCTACCTCCTGGTGAACATTTTGTTCTTCTTCCATCTCTGTTTGAATTGGAGGGATCATCTCTTGGTCAGAAGAGGATCCTTCCAAGTTTGCTGTCTCTTCACGCTTAGTCCGTGAAGCTATCAGGGCTTCTTCTTGGTCTTGTCTCTTTTTTATTTTTGTCCCCCTTTTTTTTTCTTTTTGTCTCTCTTTTCGAGATTTCGGAACCTTTTCCCGACTGGAGAATAGTTCATTATCTTCAAACGGGAAGATATACAATATAGATTCGGGACTCATCCCATTGCTTTCTATATTGGTTTTACAAGTGGATTTACCTTACAAGTAAAGGCTGATAATCTGCAGAGTGCACTAATTGTGCCCAGGTGAGAGGTGTGTGGCTTGACTGTTTAACTTGCATAAAAGGTTTGTGAGCTGGTTTGGGGCCTGTTTACAAGTGGATTTACCTTACAAGTAAAGGCTGATAAACTGCAGAGTGCACTAATTGTGCCCAGGTGAGAGGGGTGGGGTTTGACTGTTAAACTTGTATAAAAGGTTTGTGAGCTGGTTTGGGGCCTGTTTACAAGTGGATTTACCTTACAAGTAAAGGCTGATAAACTGCAGAGTGCACTAATTGTGCCCAGGTGAGAGGGGTGTGGCTTGACTGTTAAACTAGGGAAAAAGGTTTGTGAGCTGGTTTGGGGCCTGTTTACAAGTGGATGTACCTTACAAGTCAAGGTGAAGGGGAACTTGTGAGCTTGTGAACATTTTCAGTATCAAGTGCAATTCTAGTAAAAGGCTAGGAGTTTAAATAAAAGGATGGACTTCAAATAAAAGGGAGGGCAGATTTATAGTGCAAAGGAGGAAAACTTTATAGAAATATATTATTTTATATTCTTTATTTTTCCCACTGAAATTTTGTAGACAATAATAATAATTATGAGTCAGTCCAGTGGCAACCTTATTCAGTGTACATCCTGTCATATGTATGCAATACTGGAACAGATGATCCAGGGTCCATACCTCTGTGAGAGGTGTGAGCATGTTGCCTCTCTGGAAGCTCAAATTGGAGATCTGGAGAGGGGAATTGCAGCACTCAGTGATATTGCTCCACTGGAAAGGGGGTTGGGGCTCACTGAGCACAGTTTAGCTGGGCCTAGCATGGAGGGTGGAGCTGGGGCTAGTGAGGATGTCCAGGGAGGCAGCTGGGTTACAGTTACAAGGGGAAGCAGGGGGAACAGGAGGAGGCAGGCCAGTTCTGAGTTGGCAAACACCAACAGATTTGCCAGATTGAGTGAAACTGTTGGGGATGTCCATTCAGGAATGGCAATGCCAGATAGAGCTGTTCCCTCTAACAGCCGGGCGAACAGCTCTACTGGAGGAGAGGGAGGGCAGAATAGGCAGAACAACAGACAGGTTTTGGTTGTAGGGGACTCTATTATTAGGAAGGTAGACAGGGTGATTTGTCACCCAGATCCCAGCAATCGAACAGTTTGCTGTCTCCCTGGTGCTCTGGTTCGTCATGTTGTGGATCGGGTAGACAAATTATTGGGAGGGGCTGGAAATGAACCGGCGGTCTTAGTACATATTGGTACCAATCACAAAGTTAGTGGAAGATTGAGTGTCCTAAAGAATGATTTTAGTGAACTAGGTAATCAGTTGAAGGCAAGGACCTCCAAGGCAGTATTTTCTGAGATACTACCAGTGCCACGTGCTAGCCCAGGGAGGCAGAAGGAGATTAGGGAGGTTAATGTGTGGCTAAAGATGTGGTGGAGGGTGGAGGGGTTTGGCTTTTTAGAGCACGGGGCTGACTTCTCACTTCGGTACAATCTCTACAGTAGGGATGGATTGCACCTTAATGATGAGGGAGCTTTTGTACTAGGGGATAGGATGGTATAAAGGCTGGAGGAGTTTTTAAACTAGTAGGTGGGGGAGGGACTAGATATAAGTAATGGGGTAGAAAGTGTAGAGGGTATAAGGGATGAATTAACAACTCATAGGGGAGGAAATGGGGGGAGGGGTAGTATAGTCAATAGGGAGGTAGTACTAAGTAATTCAATTACAGTGGCAGGCACTTCAGAACTACAGACTCATAACATAAGGTGTATGCTTGTTAATGCCAGAAGCTTGCCAGGAAAAATGGGAGAGTTAGAATTATTAGCAATTAATGAAAAATTGGCTTTAATAGGCATTACCGAAACGTGGTGGGATGAATCTCATGACTGGACTGTTAATCTGGATAGTTATAACCTATTTAGGAAAGATAGAGGCAATGGTAAACGAGAAAGGAGGGATTTGTCTGTATGTTAAGCCTGAATTTAAGGCTATAGTCAGAGAAGATATTTATGGTGGACCTAGTGATAAAGTTGAAGGTTTGTAGGTAGAGTTAAATAGCGGAGCAGCAAATTCCAAAAGAATATTAGTAGGAGTATGCTATAAACCCCCAAATATAGCTGAAAGTGAGGAAATACAAATATTGTTACAGATTCGAAATGCAGCTAAGCAAGGGCAAGTTCTAATAATGGGAGATTTTAATTACCCTGAAATAAACTGGATAAATGAGACCAGCAGTTCAGCTAAGGGGAGCTGGTTCTTGAGTACACTCAGGGATCATTATCTGGCCCAGGTTATACAGGAGTCTACTAGAAATGAAGCTATCTTAGATTTACTCATCACAAATAATATTGATATAGTATCAAATGTTGAAATTGGGCAACCTTTGGGAAACAGTGATCACAACATAGTCTCATTTGAGATTGAATTAAAAAAACAACATTTTAAGTGGCCAACAAAAACTCTTAATTTTAAAAGGGCAGATTTTAACGGTCTAAGGGCAGCAATACAAAGTATAGACTGGGACAGAGAACTGATAGGTAAAAACACTGAACATAAATGGACAACATTTAAATCCTTACTAAATATACATACACATACCGTGTGGGAATAAAAGTAAAAGGAGTAAATCACAACCCATTTGGCTTAACAATGATTAAAAGATCAAGATACTGAGTAAAAAACAGGCATTTAAATTATACAAACAAGAGGGGACAGAGACTGCTTTGGGGGAATACAAGGAAATCAACATGGCTTGCAAAAGCATGATTAGACTGGCTAAAATAGAAAATGAAAAATGTATTGCAAACGAGAGTAAGACTAACCCAAATATATTTTTTAAGTATATTAATGGGAAGAAGGCGAGGAAGGAAGCTATAGGAACATTAGAATGTGAAACAGGCTGTCTGAAAATTAGTGACCAGGAAAAGGCAGATGAGCTAAATAGGTTCTTTTCTTCGGTATACACAAGGGAGGTACAAGTGGTGGGGACACTGCAACATAATGGGGCTACTCTACCTTTGCCAAATAATTGGTTAACACAGGAAGTAATCCAAAAGAGGTTGGAAAAAATAAATGTTAATAAAGTCCCGGGTCCTGATGGAATACATCCAAGGGTACTAAGGGAACTGGGTTCTGTAATAGCCAAACCATTATATTTAATTTTTCAACATTCACTCAACACAGGGTCTCTACCAGATTACTGGAGAAAAGCTGATGTGATACCTATATCTAAAAAAGGGAGCAAGAGCAAATCCGGGGAATTATAGACCAGTGAGCCTCACTTCTGTAGTGGGGAAGCTTTTTGAATGGTTAATAAGGGATAATATACAAGAATATGTCTATTTGAACAGGATTATAAGTAGGAGTCAACATGGATTTATGAGGGATAGGTAATGCCAAACAAATCTAATTAGTTTCTATGAGGAGGTTAGTAGGAACCTGGATCAAGGCAACTCAGTGGATGTAGTCTTTTTGGATTTTGCAAAGGCTCTTGATACAGTTCCACATGGGAGACTATTGGGCAAACTAAGGGATACAGGAATTGCAGTAAATATCCGCTCATGGATTGAGAGCTGGCTAAAAGACAGGAAGCAAAGGGTTGTAAATGGAACATACTCCGATTGGACTAATGTGGTAAGTGGGATTCCTCAGGGTTCAGTATTAGGTACTCTCCTTTTTAACATATTTATTAATGATTTAGAGGTAGGATTGGAGTGTGGGGTCTCAGTTTTCGCTGATGACACAAAGTTGTGCAAGGTAATTAAATCAGATAATGATGTGCTTTCCCTCCAAGGGGATTTACATAAAATTGAGGAATGGGTATCTAAATGGCAGATGAGATTTAATACGAATAAATGTAAGGTTATGCATCTGGGAAGGAAAAATAGCCATGCAATTTATAATCTTAATGGAGCAAATCTAAGTGTATCAGATATTGAAAGGGATTTGGGAGTGCTTGTGGGCAACCACCTAGGTAACAGTGCTCAAAGCCAAGCAGCAGCTGCAAAGGCAAATAAAATATTAGCATGTATTAAGAAGGGTATAGAAGCCAGGGAAGCAAATAAAATTCTGCCACTATACAAATATCTAGTACGTCCTCATTTGGAATATGGAGTACAATTTTGGGCACCACTTCATAAAAAGAACATTTTAGAGCTGAAAAAGGTACAGAGAAGGGCAACAAAAATAAAAAGTGGAATGGAGAAAGACTAACCAAATTAAACTTATTTTCTCTAGAAAAAAGTTGTCTAAGAGGAGATATGATTACCTTATATAAATACATCCAGGGTCAGTATAAAGATTTGTCAGGGGAGCTTTTTGTGCCAAGAGGTTTTCAACTGACAAGAGGACATCCCTTGAGGTTAGAAGTAAAAAGATTCCACCTCAAAGAAAGAAAAGGGTTCTTCACAGTAAGGTTGGTTATTCTGTGGAATTCTCTACCAGAGGAGGTAGTGACAGCAGATTCGATAGATAACTTTAAAAGGGGACTAGATTTATTTCTAATTAAAAAGGGAATTCAGGGTTATCATGGATAATTAGAGAGACAGTATTGATCCAAATTTTTTACATTTGCCTTTGAGACAATTGGCTAAGTCTCGCTTGTGTTTTTAATAATTGATTAATAATTAATTAACAACTAATGAATTAATAGTTAATCCGCATATTGCAGATCAGAGGAGATATTAAAAGGTTGAACTTGATGGACTGAAAGTCTTTTTTCAACCTTAAATATTTTGTAACTATATTTAACTATGTAACTATTTTCAAAATTTGGGAAATGTCTTCCCAAAACCACTGCATATGGTAGATGGGGCACTACCGGAGCCGATATTTGGGTTTTTATGCCCTTAACATCGATCCATGTGGTTTTTGTTGGATAGTTCATTACTGTTCCATGCACACAGGTGATGCCCATGTTTTTTCGTAGCCTCCCATTATCTGTGGCTACTGCTCTTCTGGACAACAGGGTAACAGCACTTCCGGAATCAATCAGTCCTTTTAATTTCTGGCCATTTATTATCACCTCTGTAATAAATGGATGCTTCAGCTCAGTCATGCCGACTAAATTAACCACATCACCGTGAATTGCTGAATATCCAAAATTGCACTGCATGGGCTCATCCCGGTTTGGGCATTGGGCTGCTATATGTCCCATCTCTCCGCACTGGAAACACTTCACTGTATGCAAGTAATTGTTTCATTTTCCCTCAACCTCTCTTTTGTCGGTTCCAAAAAAATCTCGAGTTCCTCTTTTATAAGTCCCTGTGGCCCCCTCCACTTGGGCCACTAGTTCATCCAGGGACTGTGATTCATACTGTCCAACCCACTCTCTCATACCTGGAGGTAATCCTCTCCAGTAGTGGTCCAGTACTAGTATCTCCACTATTTTTTCTGAGGAGATGTTAACTGGACATAGCCATTTTCGCGTGAGGTGCAGTAATTCAAAGATTTGTGCTATTGGTGGTTGGTCCACTCTGTATGTCCACTTATGGAACATTTGGGTCCGAACAGCTGGGTTTACCCCTATTCTGGCTAGAATCTCTGCCTTCAGGTATTTATAATCATTTGCTTGTTCTGCTGTGAGATCATAGTAGGCTCTTTGCGCTATTCCTACCAGAAATGGGGCCAGTATTTGCTGCCCACTGGGTTTGAGGCCAGGCTTGAAGTGTTGCAGTCCTTTCGAAGGCCAGCAAATAGGCCTCTATGTCATCCTCCTTACTCATTTTTTGTATGTGGTGCTTGCAATCCTATAACAGGTTCTCTTGTTCCTGTAGCTGCCAGTTGCTTGGTTTGGTGTATTATCTCCTGTAAATTGGCTTGGCTTTGTGTCATCAGGTTTGCAAGCAATCTGCTAAATTCCTGCTGTTGGTCTCTTGCTGTGCTGCTGTGGCTTGTAACAAGGCTTTTACTACCTCTTCCATTTTTCTGTGGGTGGTCTTTTTGGTATAAAGACCTAGATCGCACTTCTGACACCAGTTGTGGTAGATGAGCCTGTTACCTTGTAAATTACCAGCCAGGAATCCAGATATTCTTTTAATATTTTATTTAAAAGTCCCAATTTTATAGGAAAATAATAAACACTCTCTTCATCTGTGGAAAAAGGGGAGCATTCGGCCCGCCCGTCTCTCCGAAATGCTCCAACCACCAGGGACCCTTAAAATTGTCTTTTTAAAGACAGTGACACTTTCAGTTATACTGCTGCCTTCTCCCTGGGGTTAAAATGTCCACAGTCTCTAAACCGGAAAACTGCTTTCTCAGCAGATTACCTTGCCTTGTAGGCCCGAGTTGCTCCTGCAGACAGCTCTGTCCTGGAAACTTGTGCTGCTCCTGCAGACAACTCTGCTGTGGAAACTTGTGCTGCTCCTGCAGACAACTCTGCTGTGGACTTCAGACTGTCTCTCCTTGCAGACAAACAAATCTTTACTCCAAAACACTCCCCCATAGTGTGCTCTGTAGGGCTTTTTAAATCATCCTGATAGGAATCAGGTGCACTGGCTGATTGAGCTGCAGTCCCAGTTAACTCTTGCTAATCCTGCCTGGATATATGGCTCTGCTCAATCTCAGGCTTATGTATACTCCTTGCTTAACTCTGTTACAATATATATATATATATATATATATATATATATATATATATATATATATATACTGTTACGACCCTAAGATTTGGAGGACCACAGTCACTCCAATTCTCTCTGGGTCGTGATATTTTGTGTTCAAGATCTCAGCATCCCCAGCAATAGTTAGGACACAAGACCATCATCGTTACCCTTGCTTAGTACAAGCAGACAGACTCTTTATTTTTTCTTGCATAGAACATACATCACAAAATAACATCATCCCCCCAATTCTATAGCCACTCCACTCGCCGCTTAAGGCTAACTTGGCAAAGATGCTGGTGTGGGTTTCCAGTCCCTTCTCTAGTGTAACACAATTTGTCTGACCTCTCTAGTATGACCTGCGCATCATGGGTGCTTCTACATGGTAGTCATGAAGTTCTCGTCCAGTGCAAGACTCTAATGGTACTTTTCTATTCTATCCCATGTATTGACCCTAATCTTCTACTGTTGTCCCTGCTACTCTGTCTGCATCCCTTGACATTCGCCTGCAGATGACTCCAAACACCTGAGCCTGGGTTTGGTAAAGACACTTCACCTGTCTATAGAATTCCTGCCTGTCTGTCTACTGATTGCACTGACAACATATGATAAGGCAAAACAATATTAATTTTGCAGCTTGAATTAATTCTCTTTGATTCAATGTGTAACCTACATTGGTGTTCTTGAAATCTGTTTTTGACATTTCAAGAAATATCATTTGAGCTTTAAAATTAGGCATTGCAAAGTTATACACGTATCTCCTGTCTTTCCCTCAGTTATTTGCAGAAAATATTTGTGAATTTCAAATTAGATTGCATTTCAACTAGATCCTGTTTCTACTCATCCTTTTCTTTTCATACTATTTTACAAATAGATCACTCACAAACATAATTATTTTGTCCACAGATTTCCAATTTGCCTCTTGACATATATGTTGCTGCACAGAATGAAAATACTATCCAAATATTTTTATATATATAGAGTCATAAACATTAATCTTCACAACAAATGTTTATAACTACAACGTTTTCATGACAACAAAAAATATTGTTCTAATACAGCACATATTCAGAATGTAGTACAGAATGTGCAGACTGAAAGTACCTTAAATGAAAGTGGCATGAATGTATATTGTTTTATCATGAACCTTATTTTTCTGTAATTAAAATGCTAGATTTGTTTAGACTACAGTTGAGTAGCATTGTCCTAACAGGGGTTATGACAGCTCTCATGTTATAAAATGCCCATTTGTCTAGTTGCAAATATTTAGAGAAATAGCAACTTCACAGAGTTTCCTGAAACCCCAGCTGTGTTAGTTAATAGGATCTGTAACATTTAAAATAAAATCAGACTTGGTTAGGAGACACTGCAACAGCAACAACCGTCTGAAAGTGCTTTTATTGCATTACTGAAACTTCATCTTCTAAATCTCCTGTGCACATTTTGAAAAATTAAGTCTAGGATACCCAAAGTAGATTCACTCAAACTTTGATCTGGCTCAGGTCCTTTTAAAAGATTTCATTCCAGTATAAACTTTTCTATTCCAAAAACCTGTCAAGAAAACGTGTTGAAGAATTATGGGAAAGTAAATAAGAAATGAAGTTATTAGTCTGCATGCTTATTTTTATGTATCCATACTGTCAAAATTATATAGTATAACTACACCCATGAAAACAAAAGGATAGTTTTACTTGACTTTTTTTGTAATGTTAATGTGAAAATATATTTAATAGATGAAACACTTCTTTAAAAGTCATCTAAATGCCTTCTTAATGTACTGCAGTTGTATGCCAATGACGTATATTTCCCTTCTAAAGCAATCCATCAGCTGAGTACATTTACCCATAGGCATGCTGAATAATGCATGTTTTTCTCTGTTCTTATAATAAGCTAAGGTAGTTGTACATACTGATGAGAATTCATGTATGAGAAAGAGGCAAAATAATTTATCATAAACAGCTTACAACAACTACAAAATTATATATATTATACATTTATTAGCAAATTATCTTAAACATCTTAAAGTATAGACCATTACATTCCATGTAATGTGTAATGTGACCTGACCCGTAAAAACACAGATTAAATATAGTATAATTTGCAAAGGTGGCTAAAAGGAGATACTTGTATTGGAAATCCCTATCTGAGAAGAAATAAATCCTGATAAAGAGATGTTAAAGTAATTAGAATAAAAAAAAAGGTTTATATAAAAAAGCAAAACATATTAAAATATAAAAATAAATATTTTTACTTATTTCTCTAAATATTTAATATTCAAAATTAACACAAATCTATAAAAATGAAAATGTAATGCAAGCAAAACTAGAAAAATATAATTGTTATTAAAGGGCCACCAGACAAATTTCTTTATAAGACCACATAAAAAAATATGTTTTGCCAAAATATAAAAATGATATAATAAATAATAATAAAAATGAAGGACCCCTTTAGCATTTTTATGAAGGCCACTCTAAATAAGAGTTAGGTAGGGCTTGATAGGATTAAAACTTTCATTACAATTTTACTGAACATATAAACAATATTTTTTTATCACATCCAGACTGTAGAAGCTGTATAAGTGGTAGCAGGTCAAGGGGAAGTACCAAACTGAAAGCCTTATGAGACCACTCTGCAAAGCATATTAGTAACATCTTAGTAGCAGGCAGTGTTATAACCTGAGCTGCTAGCAGTGTACACTAACACATTTTCTAGTCTCCCCTCACTATCATACTGCAAGTACGGTATGGCAGTTTGAAAAGCAATCTGGGGACTCCCATTCCTGAGACAATACATAATTCAGAAGGTACAGAGATAAGGAACTCATGCTGTCTGGAGGCATGATAAACAAATAGTAATTCATTGTTTTATTCTTCAGAGAGCCCTTTATAAGAACACTAGATTGACTCTTCAATTATGGTGTCACATATAATAGTTGTCAAACTGCGAGTCGTCATCACACTTTGAGAGCTAGCAAAATGAGCTTTCAAGAACTTTGTCCCTCGCGAAGCGAGGGCCACAGTTCTGGCAGCAAATGCGAACCTCGCAAAGCGAGGGCCCCTATTTGAGGAGGTGGAGGCTCCAACGTCCGCTGTAATGAGCCAAAGGCTCATTACAGACTGCAAATGTGGACCTCCTGAAGCGAGTGTCCGCATTTGCTGAGGTGGAGGGTCTACAGTGCCTCACTCGTGGTTAGAAAGAACCAGAAAAGCGGGATTTTGAAAAAGAACAACCACGCTGCGGGACTTAGAAAAATAAAATATACGACCCACGGGACTTAGAACAAAAAGGCGCAATGAGGAAATACGGACATAGACAAAAAAAATTACAACACACGGGACTTCGAAAAATCAAAAATACGTGGTCACAAAAATACAAAGTTAACAAAACGCGTACATAACAAAAAAACACTTAAAAATAAAAACATAACAAAAACATCACACACAGCTCGGGAGAACAGCCAGGACATCTGGGGGTGAGGTTGTATGTGAATTAAATTTGAATTTAAGGAGTTTTGCCACTTGAAAATCAACTAAGCGAGAAAAAAAATGGAGGCCGAAAAAAATGAAAACGAGGCTAAACGACCCCGAAGTGCAGAAAACACAGACAAGGACGTACGACAAATAACAATTATGACCCAAAGAACCCATGGGAAAAAAAATATGAGATTGCAAAAATACAAAGTTAATGGCCGAACCGCTCACATCCACAAACAGCAAAAGCACAACAATAAAAAAATACCATAAAACAAACATCACACACAGCACGGGGGGACAGCCAGGACATCTGGAAGTGAGCTTCCATGCAACTTTAAGTCGCATTTAAGAAGTATCGCCACTTGAAAATCAGCTAAGCGAGAAGAAAAATGACGGATGAAAAAAATGAAAACGTGGCTAAAGGACACAGAGCCGCGAAAAGCACCGCCAGGCACGTACGAGTTACCCAGGAACGTAGCACATAGAAAATATACCATTACAACGGACTGAAAATGCATGCTAACCAAGTAACACATAGAAAAAAGATGGCACTTTACAACACTTACTTACAACTCATAACATTAGGATTCTAAAATGCTGCTTACCCGCCTAAACAAACGGTTTGGCCGCGCGCACAAAGCCCGTTTACAGTGCCCACTTGCCACATTGCTGACACTTTCTCCTCACATGATCCACATTACAACTGTACATTTGCAGATGCAGGAAAATCCAAATATATTGGTAGTTTTTTTTAAGATATTGATTGCTGCATATTAAATAGAAATAGGTAAAGTGTAATAATTTATTAAATCCTATTACTTTATTCATTCACTGTAAGATTTTTTTTTTGCCATTTTACACTGTATTTATATATCTGTCTTCACGATGACCGCCAAAGGTGATCATTGCAAAGCCAGACAATTGAAGTACATGAGGGGATAGGCTCACAATGAGTGCCAATTGTGCTTATTGCGAGACCTGCGCTGAGCACCAGAGGCGCTCATCGCTGGACTCACAATGAGCACCGAAGGTCCACAGAGGAGCAAAAGCCTTACATTGTGTGGCAAACAGCATTACCATGGCTTAAATTTGTATTGCCCCTTAATTTTTGACGGTCAAGTCGCTAGTTCAGTAATAATAATGATTCAGGCCCATAGCAGGGTCATGTAGGCTCAAGGGACAACTGAGGAATTTCAAATAGTTATAACATACCATAGTTATATAGTTATATATCATTTGTGCAACTTTATGTTTAGAGCTAACCATAGAGACATTTGAGGTTTCTTGCTTTTCATTTACCGTATATACTCGAGTATAAGCCGACCCGAGTATAAGCAGAGGCCCCTTTTTTACCACAAAATACTGGGAAAATGAGTGACTCGAATATAAGCCGAGGGTGGGAAATATGCTGCCCCCTGTGTCCCTCTTGTGCCCTCTGTGTCCCCCTCTTGTGTGCCCTTTTCTTGTGTCCCTCTCTCCCTTCCCTGTGTCTCTTCCCCCCTCTCCCTTCCGTGTGTCTCTTCCCTCCTCCCTTATCACCCTCCTTAACCCCCCTCCTCATCCTCCCTCCTCCTCAACCCCCCTCCTCATACTCAACCCCCTCCTCATCCTCAATCATCTCCTCAACCCCCCTCCTCATCCCCTTCTCCTCAACCCCCCATCCTCATCCCACCCTCCTCATCCTAAACCACCCTCCTCATCCTAAACCACCTTCCTCAGCCCCCTCCTCAACCCCCTCCTCATCCTCAAACTCCCTCCTCATCCTCCCTCCTCCTCAACCCCCCTCCTCCTCCTCAACCCCCTCCTCATCCTCAATCATCTCCTCAACCCCCCTCCTCATCCCCTTCTCCTCAACCCCCCATCCTCATCCCACCCTCCTCATCCTAAACCACCCTCCTCATCCTAAACCACCTTCCTCAGCCCCCTCCTCAACCCCCTCCTCATCCTCAAACTCCCTCCTCATCCTCCCTCCTCTTCCTCAACCTCAACCTCCCACTTCATCCTCAAGCTCCCTCCTCATCCTTAACCCCCCTCCTCAACCTCCCTCCTCAACCTCAACCCCCCTTCTCAACCCCAACCCCCTCCTCAACCTCAACACCCCATCCTAGTCCTCAACCCCCCATCCTCAACCCCTCTCCTCATTCTAAACCCCCTCCTCAAAATGCCTCATCAACCCCCTTTCTCAACCCACCACCCCCCTCCTCAACCTCAACCCCCCATCCTCAATCACCCCTCCTCAATCCCCCATCCTCAGTCCCCCCTCCTCAGTCCCCATCCTCAACCCCCTTCCTCATCCTAAACCCCACTCCTCAACCTCCCTCCTCAACCTCTCTCCTCAGCCCCCCACCTCAACCTCAGCCCCCCTCCTAAACCTCAACCCTCCTCCTCATCCTCAACCCCCAAATTCCTCTTCCCTACCCATCCTCAACCCCCCATCCTAACCCCCCCATCCTAAACCCCCCCATCCCCAACCCCCCCATCCTCAATCCCCCCTCCTCAACCCCCCATCCTCAGTCCCCCATCATCAACCCCCTTCTTATCCTAAACCCCCTCCTCAACCTCTCTCCTCAGCCCCCCTCCTCAACCTCAACCCCCCTCCTTATCCTCAACCCCCCATCCTCATTCTAAACCCCCTCCTCAAACTCCCTCATCAACCCCCTTCCTCAACCCACCACTCCCCTCCTCAACCTCAACCCCCCCATCCTCAACCCCCCCATCCTCAACCTCAACCCCCCATCCTCAATCACCCCTCCTCAACCCCCCATCCTCAGTCCCCCCTCCTCAGTCCCCATCCTCAACCCCCTTCCTCATCCTAAACCCCGCTCCTCAACCTCCCTCCTCAACCTCTTTCCTCAGCCCTCCTCCTCATCCTCAACCCCCAAATTCCTCTTCCCTACCCATCCTCAACCCCCCATCCTCATCTTAAACCCCCCCATCCTAAACCCCCCCATCCCCAACCCTAACCCCCCCATCCTCAATCCCCCCTCCTCAACCCCCCATCCTCAGTCCCCCATCATCAACCCCCTTCTTATCCTAAACCCCCTCCTCAACCTCTCTCCTCAGCCCCCCTCCTCAACCTCAACCCCCCTCCTTATCCTCAACCCCCCATCCTCATTCTAAACCCCCTCCTCAAACTCCCTCATCAACCCCCTTCCTCAACCCACCACTCCCCTCCTCAACCTCAACCCCCCCATCCTCAACCCCCCCATCCTCAACCTCAACCCCCCATCCTCAATCACCCCTCCTCAACCCCCCATCCTCAGTCCCCCCTCCTCAGTCCCCATCCTCAACCCCCTTCCTCATCCTAAACCCCGCTCCTCAACCTCCCTCCTCAACCTCTTTCCTCAGCCCTCCTCCTCATCCTCAACCCCCAAATTCCTCTTCCCTACCCATCCTCAACCCCCCATCCTTATCTTAAACCCCCCCATCCTAAACCCCCCCATCCCCAACCCTAACCCCCCCATCCTCAATCCCCCCTCCTCAACCCCCCCATCCTCAACCCCCTTCTTATCCTAAACCCCCCTCCTTAACCTCTCTCCTCAGCCCCCTCCTCAAACTCAGCCCCCCTCCTCAACCTCAACCCCCCTCCTTATCCTCAACGCCCCCATCCTCAACCCCCCCATCCTAATCCCCCCATCCTCATCCTAAAACCCCCTCCTCACTTTACCCCTCCTCATCCTAAACCCCCCTCCTCACTTTACCCCTCTAAATATCTCGCCCTTTCCCTTTTCTCTCACTTACCTCCATCTGCTCCTCAGCTTCTCCACACTCCTTGCTGCGTCTTGACCCGGCCAATGCTAAGGACGTGGCGCGCATGTGACGTTACGTCATCAGCATATGCCGGGTCCCGACTCTGGTAGGAGCATGGAGGAGCGGAGGAGCAGATGGAGGTAAGTGAGGTGAAAGGGAGAGGGGGAGGTATTTAGAGGGGTAAAGTGAGGAGGGGGTTTAGAATGAGGAGGGGGATTTAGAATGAGGAGTGGGGTTGAGGTTGAGGAGGGGGGAGGGAAAGAGACACGGGGGGTTATAGAGACACAAAGGGGTTGAGAGACACGGGGGGTTAGAGAGACACGGGGGGTTAGAGAGACACGGAGAGCCTTAAAAAAAGGGCTGAAAAACTCGGCTTATACTCGAGTATATACGTTATGTCAGAGAAAAGTAAGATAGAATCCTGAATATTACACAGAGGGTGGCCAAGAACACTAGCCTAAGTAGCAGTAGTATTTCATTTATTTTTCTTTTTTTGTGTGTTTTTCATATTACAAAAGAATTACAAAAGATAAACAATACAGACCACTTACATATTTTACACATTAAAACATTTTGTATGGAACAGACTGTTAAAGCACTGCTGTAATTCAAGAATAAATGACCTTGCTAGTGAAATATGTCACAAGCTTTTACCATTAGCAGCTATGTAAGTAATGGATACAAAATCATTTTTGGGAAGATCAGCCTTTTTGAATATTCTGGTTAGGAGACTAAAAATCAATTATGCGTTTTTTACATTACATCTAGAGATTTGCCTAGTAACACGATGATGCTTGGACCAAATCTTGTCTGTCACAAGACTTCGCGTCAAACTCAGGTCTGATCCCATCTACAGCCTCTTTAATAAAATGTATTCTAAGTCACACTAAGCACAAACATACACCCTATCCCTTCTATCCTCCCTCACTCCCCCAAACCTCACTCTAGTCATGATAATAAAAAAACACCCTACCTAGCTATTTTCAGTTTGCCTTTTCACTCTTCTTCCTTTCTCTTTTCCTTTCTTCTCTCTTCCTCTGCTCTTATCCACTCCCACCACTATGAATGTATTTTACTTCTCTTTATCTATGCTCCATGTCACTTGACCACTCATAGTAATTGAGGTTGAAAAAATACTTTTAGTCCATCAAGTTCAATCTTTTCAGATCTCCACTGATTGGCAATATGCAAATTAGTTTTTAGTTGAACACTTGCGTCCTTCAAGCCTGCCATTCTCAGTGGGCCATATGGGCTGCCTTTATTGTTGACTACTTATAATCTTGTTCAAACAGAAATATTGTTGTATACTATCTCTATTTTACCCTTTGAAAAGCTTTCCCACTACATATGTGAGGTTTGCTCTTGCTCACTTCTTAAATATAGGTATCACTTCTACTTTTGTCCAGTCATCTGGTAGCAACCCTGTGTTGAGGGATTGAAAAGTAGATATACTGTAATGGTTTGGCTATTACAGAAGCCCTCAGTTCCCTCAGTACTCTTGGATGTATTCCATCAGGTCCTGGTGCGTTATCAACATTTATTTTGTCATTCCTAAAGTGAATGATGAGGAAGATGATGGAAGATGAACCACCATCTTTTGGAGTACATACAGTATAAGGCAGAGCATGGACAAGGTTCCCACTAAAATTGTGAAATATCCCAACAACACTCTGTCTCAGGTGGCCATAAAACATAGCACTATGGACAAAGAGAGGTAAGAGGGGAAACAGTACAGCAAGAAGTTTGACCAAGAGTTACAAAGATTTGCAGCAGAAAATCAGCTGCAATTTGAGGCATATGCTTGTGTTGAAAGAGCAACTGAGTGATGAGGAAGTGTTGGCAAGAAAGAAGCTGAACTGCATAATATGGATAGTGCCCTTGGCAGTGTGAGGCAGGAACTGGCGGAACTGGAAGTGGAAAGTGAGATCAGAGATCTCAAGGCACAGAAGCTTCACAGTGGGCTAGTGAATCAGGAAGCCATGATCACTAGTAAAACAAAGGAGCTCCATTAGAAATTCTCAGACCAAAATGCTCTAACCCAAACCTTCACAAAAAAATCTCACAGAGATGAGTAGTTTAGACTTACACAAAATGGTCATAAAACCAGAGAAGCAAGTGCATATCCTGAGGGTCATCACCAATGTTTCTGCTTCCAGTGAATACCAGGATTAGTGAGATGGAGTTGGAACAACCTGAGGTGGAGAGCCCAGAGGTCTTGTGCAACATGAGATGGCAGAAGGCTAAATCTTTAAATGAGAATGGACATTTGCAAATTTGCAGAACTGCTTAAGTGTGGTCCATGAGGAGAGCTGTAAGATTATGGCTCTGTCTGAGCAAACTGCTGACAACTTCTTCCAAGTTTATGAGCAGCAATTATGGCCCAAGTCATAGCTACATAGCTATTAAATTAGAACATGCTGCGAGTTACAGGCTTAAGATGCAAACCCAGAAACCATTTTTCGATCGACGGATGGCGGACGTGAACATGATCAATTAGTCAAACCCATAGTGACAGGTTTAGAGGGAGCCAATGGCAACAGAGATTGTCATCATTATGTCACACAAAAATGGAGCTTGTTTCCTACGGGCTTCAATAACTAGTTATTATCGGACCCACATTCCAGAAATTATGCAATATTGCTAAAGCCGTAATTATGATATTCTAGTCCATGTGAGTTCTATTATATGTATTAACACACATATTGCCAGGATCGAAATAATTTTATATTTCACTTTCCCTTTTAAAATAGGTACAGCAGTGTGTATATTTGCATTTAAGTGCCAAGGTTTGAACATTACCCCTCTAGCATGTCCTCTCTGGTACCAGTTGACTTCTTGGCTCCATTTGTGGGTTACAGGCTTGAACGCCAGTGAACTTCTTGTAATTTAATATCTTGATTGGAACGTAACAGTTACGGGCTTGACAGATCAATGCATTTGTGGGCATGCAGTTCAAAGTTCTACGCCCTTACCCCGTTTGCTTTGCGGGTCTAATTTAATAGCAGTAAGTCTTGCGTGCTACGTTACAGGATATGGTTTTCCACATTGGGGGAATGTAATAGGGCTGTTAAAGAGGCTGCAATTTGTAGTGCATGTAAAGTGTCTCTGTGTGAAGCCTCTCTGAGAGGCTCTGGATTGAGACCACTTTAAGGACTGTTGAAAGCAATTAAAGAGAAGAACCGTGCAATTGGGACTACATGTAAGCAGTTTCTATGTGGATGCTCTGTGAGAGGTTATATTTTGGGGCCACCTGATGAACTGCTGCAACCTGTAAAAGAAGGCCATTTCTGTGGACTGCAGAGAGCAAGAAAACTGCAGAGAGTGAGAAAACAGCAGAGAAAAGATAGAAGCTAAGGCAAACTGCTTGGAGATTATTTGCAAAGAAAATAAAAGGTACTATTTCAAGTGACCCCAGGGAGAAGTTTGTTGAGAAGACAAAATACAGCCCTCATTGTGTATTAAGGTCCCTCACCCGGCTTTAAGTGAATGATAAGGTATGAAAAAGAAAGACCTGGAAAATAAAGGAAAGGTGTTTGTTTATACAAGAGAACTGGGAAGTGACTCCTGGGCTAGTAACAATGTTGCTGCAGTCAGATAGTATGCATGTGAAAATTTGTATTTTATGTTTCTGGTGTTAGCCCTATTCCTTATATTTTGAAACCTGATATAAAAAAAAAAAAAAGAAGCAAATAAATGTAAAGTTATACATTTGGGAAGGAAAAATAGCCATGAAATGTATGTGCAAATCTAGGGTTATCTGATATTGAAAGGGATTTGGGAGTACTTGTGGACAATCACCTAAGTAACAGTGCTCAATGCCAAGCAGCAGCTGCAATGGCAAATAAAATGTTAGCATGTAGTAAGAAGGATATAGAAGCAAGGGAAACAGATATATTCTGTTACTGTACAAATCCCTAGTACGTCATAATTTGGAATATGGTACAATTCTGGGCCCCACCACATAAAAAGGACATTTTAGAGCTGGAAAAAGTACAGAGAATGGCAATGAAACTAATAAGGGGATTGGCTATGTTATGAAGGAAGACTAACCAAATTAAACGTATTTATCCTTGAAAAAAGGCATCTATGGGGGAATATGATTACTTTATTTAAATACATCCAGGGTCAATATAAGGCTATGTCAAGTGAACTTTTTGTGCCAAGACGTTTTCAACTGATAAGAGGACATCCCTAGAGGTTAGAGGAAAAAAAAAATATTTAACCATAAAGAAAGAAAAGGGTCCTTCACAGTTAGGTTGGTTAAACTGTGGAATTCTCTACCAAAGGAGGCGATGACAGTGAATTTGATAGATAACTTTAAAAAGGGGTTATATATATTTTTGAATAAAGACGGCATTCAAGGTTATCCTAGATACCTAGCGAAGGAATATTGATCCAGGGAGAAATTTGATCGCCAGTATCTGGGGTCAGGAAGGAATTTTTTATTGTTTTCCCTTATGAGACAATTTAAATAGTTTCAATGTTTTTTTTTTCTGTTTACCTTCGTCTGGATCAATTAACAATTATTAACAAATAATCCACATATTAAAAGGATCAGAAGAGATCTAAAAAGGTTGAACTTGATGAACTAAATCAACCTCAAATACTTTGTAACTAGATTCTCTGCTGATTATATGTATATCACTGGGTCACTAAATGCCATTCTTCCACAATATATATATATATATATATATATATATATATATATATATATATATACTGTATATATATATATATATATATATATATATATATATATATATATATATATATGTTGAGACACGCTATCTGTCTCCCACTTGGTCTGTGCCCTTGTTCCAGCATTTTTGATGGAGGAACACATTTAAAGGAGGCTTTACATGTTTATTTCCAACTTTACTTTCTTATATTTGCCAGTATCACTAAATAACACACAAAAACAAATGAAAGAAAATAACAGGCCTAGTTCTCACGGAGCACTATTTTCACTATGCCAGTTCTATCAGAGCTTCCATCCAGCTAAACATGGTAAGAGCAAAACAAAAACAAACAGTCCAATACATTTTTATTCAATTACCCCTCTTAGCATTCATGCTTAGTTAGCACTCAGTCCTTGTCAGCACCCAAGTACTCTCAGCATTGTACCCATCCCTATCACCTTTACTCTCCCTCTCACAGAACTAACGCCACTGTACTTTGCTGTTATCCAGCCCTTGAACTCTCACCTCTTGCCTGACACACATTCCCAGCATGCTTAACTGCTCCACACTTTTACCTCTTCAGTATAAATGCTTTTTTAAAACAGGCAGTGACCAATTTCTGGCCAAGGGATGTGTTGCTGCCAGGGAGACTCAGAGGGGCCCAGGGGTGCAGGGACCATGGCAGGTGAGGATAGGGCGGGGAGACCCCAGGGCGGCCCTACAATAAAGAAAATCATTTAAATACAAAAAAAAATTAAAAATACACAGCACGACCCTCCAATAGAGGGCCCCAGTGAATTGCACTGCCTGCACCACTGGTAGCTCCTCCCCTGACACCACTTATATCAAAAGTGCTGACCAAGAGCCAATAATAAAACCTCAGAAAACTTTTTACCTTAAACATACCGTGAATTTGCTTAAGTCTTTGACAAGAAGTTGTCAGACATCTTCTCATAGAAGCTATGATCACCCAATTGATTTACTTATTAGGTTTTAAATTCCTTTTGGCAGAGTATTCCTATCATAGCCAGAACATTTTACTTTTCTAGATTGTCTGGGCATGAACCTGAGTCAATTAATCCCTCCTTCCATTTCTCTGTAGGGACTAAAATATTCTTTGTCCAACATAATAGGAAAATAAAATTGTGAAAATATATAAGCATTCTAAATGTCTAAATATTTGGGAAAGTCCTGTCGTCCATATAATTATTTGCTGTTGAAATACCTTGAAAACATACTTGTGTGTTCAATATTAAATGCATGAAAATATTGTTTACCCATCTAAATATTGTTGACCCATCTAACAACACAAAGTCTATATGCCAGGTTTGAGATGTGATTGTACCATTAAAAATAGATATACTTTTGGAACATTTGGACACTGAAAATAGACAAAATAAAAGGAGAGAAGAAAAAAAAAAGAGAAAAGAAAAGGCGAGTAAGAAAAAAAAATGATCCAAGATCACAAAATAATTTCTTAAATTACACCGCTATCCCTTTTCTACCCTCTCTATTTTTTATAAATCTATTTGGTTTATTCACTCTATTATAATATTTAAGATATTTAACTAATTTAAAAAATAAGAAAGAGACAATAGAAAACATTTGGGACAAGATTTCTTTTTCATTTATCACTGTTAATATTATGAAAAATAACATAAAAGAATAAAGACATTTCTACAATTATGTAAATCTACAACATATATGTTAATTATTTGCATTTTTTTATTACAATACAATTGTTTGAAAAAAAAAAAAAAAAAAAGTGGAATTTGCTGGATTTATTTTGATCCTGCCTTGGATTGAAATTATCTCCAGAAAGATATGCTTATTTTTTGAATGGCACACTATATTCTAGGAAACAAGTGAAAAGGTTCTTTTTTTTCACAATAATATGCAGGCTTATAAGGAACTTTTATAAGACCACCACCAATAATTGTCCTGTCAAAAAAAATCTCTCCCTTTTATTGGACCTTTGAAAAGGCTCACTTCTGTTTCTACCTGAAGTACACCTGAATGCACTTTTAAACCAATCTAAGATATCTTTAAAATACAGTATAGTGCTGCCCAGAATATCCCACAGAAGTCCACCTGAATGCAGTTTTAAACCAAATTCAGATATATTTAAAACATACTGCTGCCCAGAATATCCCATAGAAGTCCACCAGAATGCAGGTTTAAAGCAATCTAAGATATCTTTAAAACAAACTGCTGCCCAGAATATCCCACAGAAGTCCACCGGAATCCAGGTTTAAAGCAATCTAAGATGTCTTTAAAACATACTGCTGCCCAGAATATCCCACAGAAGTCCACCTGAATGCAATCCCCTCCCTCGCTGCCCCTCTAACCACCCACCCCTGTTTACACGTAATATATTGAGGCATACTAATTACCTGCACCTGTTCAATCAGCAACACCTGCTTATTACCTCTAACCACCCCCTTTTAAGAATACACACTCTTACAATGTTTCCTCTTACTTCCCTCTTCTTTATCATCTCCTGCCTGTTTCTCAGGCTCTCCCTAATTCTCCTAATTCAAGTTTCAAACTGCATAACCATCTCACCCTCCCTGCTATCTTCCCCTCTTCTTTGCTCCCATGAGCTCATTTTCTTCATCTAGTCTCTATATCCTCCCTCTTCAATAATCAATAAGCAGAAAATCTTCTGTAAGTCCTACTCTCACCTCCTCTCTCTTTCATTGCTTATTTTACTGGTTGCTGGAGATATATCTCCTAACCCAGGCCCTTTACCCATAACTACCTTTTCTCAGTCACTCTCAGCCCATAGGACAACACACACTCAAAACCCTCTTAACTTAATACCCATCACCTGTCACAAATCCTCCACTTTGCCCTTCTCATGTTCACTCTGCAATGCTAGGTCCGTTTGCAACAAACTCACTTACAGTCACGACCTATTCATCTCCAAGTCCCTAAACCTTTTAGCTATCACTGAAACCTGGCTCTCTCATCTGACACTGTCTCCCCTGCAGCACTATCATTTGGTGGCTTACATTTCAGTCACACACCTAGACCAGGGAATAAGCAATGTGGGGGTGTGGGCATATTACCTTCCACCTGCTGCTCATTACCTTCACTGCTTAATTGTATTGCCCCAGTTCCCTCTCTCCAGTTTTCTTCTTTCGAGGTTCACAATATCCCCCTTTTTTCACCCATCTCTCTGCGAGTTGCTGTCATCTATCGCCCACCTAGACCTGCCTCTCAATTTCGGAATAATTTTGCCGACTGGCTCCCGTATTTTCTCTTTTCCAACATACCTTCACTCGTTATCGGTGATTTCAATATTGCCACTGACTCTCCCACTTCTTCCACAGCCACAAAACTACTTGCACTTACCTCTTCCCTTGACATTTCTCAATGGACAGATTCCCCTACCCACCACAATGGGCACTCGCTTGACCTCATTTTCACCAATCACTGCTCAATCTCCAATCTTATCATCTCCCCACTCCCTCTTTCTGACCACCATCTCCTAACCTACATCCTAACAACCCCTGCCAATATCTGCACCTTTCCGTGCCCAGCTACCAGAACCTACAGAAACCTGCAGGCACTTAACCCATACCATCTGTCCAATTTACTGCAACCCCTTCTCAGCCCCCTCTCTTCCCTCACTTGCCCTGATATTGCCACCACACAATACAACTTGGCTCTAACTTCCACTCTTGACATACTTGCCCCTTTTACCACTGCTGGACGCCCTTGCCCTCACCTACAACCATGGAACACCACACAAACATGTTTCATCCAGAAGTGCTCCCGGACTGCTGAACAATTATGGAGGAAATCTTGCACCTCAGCTCCTTTCACTATGCCCTCAATCTGGCCAAACAGTGCTACTTTTCCACATTAATATAACATTTCGCCTCCAACCCCAAACGTTTGTTCTCCACTTTCAACACTCTCCTCTGCTCTCCATGATCCCTTTCAATCTGGCTTTCGGCCGCAACACTCCACTGAGACACCGCTGACAAAAGTTACTAATTACCTGCTAATCGCCAAGTCAAAGGATCATTTCTCTATCATAATTCCCCTGGATCTCTCTGCTGCCTTTGACACAGTTGACTCTCACAGTTTACTCTCTTCTTATCCAAACTCTCCGCTCCCTAGGCATCCGTGACACTGCTCTCTCTTGGTTCATATCCTATCTAGAAAATAGAATATTTAGTGTCTCCTTCTCTGGCGTCTCTTCTTCCTCTCGTCCTTCAACTGTGGGCGTGCCCCAAGATTCAGTCCTATGCCCCTTCCTTTCTCCATCTACACATCCTACCTTGGTGCCCTAATTAAATCTTTTGGATTACAATATCATCTCTATGCAGATGACTCTCAAATCTGCCTCTCTGCACCTGAACTATCACCCTCTCTGCTAGCTCATGTTACCAGTTGCCTCTCTAGCATATGCTCATGGATGTCCACCCGTCAACTTAAACTCAACATGTCTAATACGAAACTCCTTGTCTTTCCACCCTCTTCCTCAGCTCCCACCCCTCACTTATCTCTCACTGTTGACAATGCCATCATCTTTCCCACCTCCCAGGCCCGCTGTCTCTGAGTTCTATTGGACCCTGCCCTCTCTTTCATTCCTCATATTGAATCACTCTCAAAATCTTGTCACTTTCACCTAAAAAATATCTCCAATATACGTTACTACTTTACACAAGACACAACAAAAATTCTAATTCACTCTTTCATCATACCTCGTCTTGACTACTGCAACGCTCTCCTCACTGGCCTTCCCATCTCCCGTATCTCTCCACTCCAATCCATATTAAACGCATCAGCTAGACTCATTTACCAAAATGAATGGACAGTGTCTGCAGCACCACTCTGCCAGGCACTCCATTGGCTTCCCATAGCCTCCAGAATAAAATTCAAAATTATGACCCTAACATATAGAGCCCTCAACAATAATGCACCCTCCTAAATCTTTGCTCTCATCTCAAAATACACTCCCACCCGCCATCTTCACTCTGCTAATGACTTTCTTCTCTCCTTCTCTCTTGTCACCTCCTCTCACTCTTGCCTGCAAGACTTTTCTCATGCTGCCCCAATAATTTGGAACTTCTTGCCTTTCTCCACTAGATTATCCTCATGCCTCAAATCCTTCAAAATCTCTTTGAAAATGCATCTATTCAAAGAAGCCTACCAATGCTCTATTAATCTATCACTCTCCTGTACACCAACCACACCCTTTAGAATGTAAGTTGGTTAGTTTTCAACCTCGATATGTGCTTCAGGGAAAGCACTGTGTACATTTGATTGAAAGCTCAATAACAGTGCCCTCCATCCTTTGCACTGTTTGAAATTGTTCTTGACTTGTACTTAACCCCTGTATAGCACAACGGAATATGTTGGCACGTTATAAATTAAGGATAATAATAAATAATAATAATCATGCCACCCACATGGACTATAACATTTCCTTCATTCACTTTTATTATTTTTTACATTGCAGGATTGCGGATCTAATCACATATCGGACCCCTAAACGCTAATTGATTGACATGTAACCTCCATGTTTTACTGACCTAATGATGATGGTCTTTTTTTCTATTGGCCGTTTCTAAGTGGGTAGTTACGCCGTTGCTTAATTGATTATGTTCACGCTTTGAAATGCAACATACAATTGCATGGTTTACGGTTTTGGCTTTCGGCCCATAACTTGGGGACTTGTTCAATTAAATCGCTCTGTAATTGTTGCAAATTGCAAGCCTGCAGACATACGGCCTATAGGGCACAATCTGCAGGCTTGAAATTGAAAAAGGCCCCTGGAGTCACAGTGGGGGCTGTTCTCTCACAAAGCTTGTTTGTGTTTTTGGAACTCTGTGTCCCATTGCTTTCTCTCTATAAATCCTTTCTTTATGGAAATAAATCCTCTCTATGAAGCTTAGACCTTCTAGAAACATTTATTATTATAATTAATACCATTTTCACTGACCACTAGTATCTCAGTCAACCTAAATGACCACTGTAGTGCATGTATTTAAAACATACCATTTTAGGAACGACACTTGATAATGTACAAACTGCATTTAGAAAGTAAAAAGTAAATACAGCCTTTTTCAGTGTCATACACCCAGTATGTACATTGTTAATACATCACAATTTAAATTAACTGTCAGGTCCACATGTATACATTCTGACCAGTTGCAGAGCCAGTGAATGGAGGACCCTGATGCAAACACATCCCCCCGCCCCAAGCCCAGGGTCAATTAATCTACATAATAAAAAGGTCAGAGGAGATCTAAAACAATTTATGTTTATGGTCTAAATAGTATTTTTTTAACCTCAATTACTATGTCAATATGTAATATATAGCAAATATATATACAGTGGAATCTCTATATTTATCTGCCCCTAAATTCCTCAAATCAATATAAACAAAAATGAATGTTCTTATATACATACAAAATTCCAATATTAGTCACACAAATTTGAAAAGACAACATTGGACAAATTCTTTGCTAAATCGAGTGATAGTGATTAATTGGGAAAAAGGCAAAAGAGACATTAATCACCAGAATTAGAGAAATTGAATGTTTTCATGAAGAGGGGCTCACCTTCCAAACAATAATTTCCTTTGCTCTTCAGCTTCTGCCATCTTCGCACCTCCATAAAGTCAAAGTTCTGATTAAATCTGTATTTATTTATGTATCCGATTTGGGGCGGGGAACAGATTATTTCAATTGATTCTATATTCATCCAATTCATTATACATCCATCCCTCCTGGAATGGATTATGGATGAACATAGAGGTTCCACTGTAAATATAAATTCTTATATATAATAAATATATATTACTAGCAACTTGCCCGTCGGCAATAAAATTTGAAGCCTGGCAATGCTGTTTGCCACGCAATGGGAGCCTTTCCGCCCCCCTTGGGTGCTCATCACTGGCCTCCCTCTGTCTACTTCCTCCCTTGTGTCTCATTTCCCCCTCCTCTCCCTCCCTTGTGTCTCCTTTCCCCCCCCTGTGCTTTTACTCCCTCTCCCTCCACTGGGTCTTTCCCACCGTGCCCCCTGTGTCTCTTTTCCCCCTGTCCCTCCCCTGTGTCTCTTTCCCCCCTCTCCCTCCCCTGTGTCACTTGCCCGCACCTCTCTCTCCTCTGTGTCTCTTTCCCCCCTCTTCCTCCCCTGTGTCTCTTTTCCCCCCTGTGTCTCTTTCCCCCGTGTCTCTCCCCTCGTGTCTCTTCCCCCCTCCATCATGTCTCTTCCCACCCATTTCCCTCCACTGTGTCTCATCCCACTCCTCTCCCTCCCCTGTGTCTCTCCCCTCCTCTCCATCCCCTGTGTGTCTACTGCCCCGCCTCTCCCACCCCGGTGTCTCTTCCCCCTCTTCTCCCTCCCCTGTGTCTCTACCCCCTCTGACTCCCCTGTGTCTCCCCTCCTCTCACTCCCCTGTGTCTCTCCCCTCTCGACTGTGTCTCCCCCTCCTCTCATTCCCCTGTGTCTCTGCCCCCTCCTCTGTGTCTCCCCCCTCTCCTCTGTTTCTTCCCCCTTCCTTCCCTGTGTGTCTCCACTCCTCCTCCTCTCTCTCCTCCTCTGTCTCCTCGCGCGCAATGCGCATGCGCACCCCTTTGTGCTATGCGCATACACGGCATATGCAGCGTAATGCGAATGCGCGGGCGTTGTAGTAATCGTTGTTGTCAAACTGTGATTTGTTGCAAGCGTGTCGATGAATCGCAGATTCACAACTATTATATGTGATATATATATACTAGCGATTTGCCCATCAAAAAATTACTGCAATAAAATTGTAAGGCTGGGAATGCTGGCACACAATGTAAGGTTTTTGGTCATCTGAGCACCTTCGGCGCTCATTGCAAGCCCCGTGTTGAGTGCCTTTGGTGCTCATTGCGAACCTCTCCCCTGGTGTACTTTTGCTCCTCTGAGCATCCTCTGTGCTTATTGGGAGCCCCACGCAGAGCGCCTTTGGCGCTCATTGCGAGCCTCTCCATTCGAGTAATTTTGGTGGTGTGAGCACCTTTGGCGCTCATTGAACTGCCATGCTGATCGCCACATTGCGAGCCTTTCCGCTCGTGTAATTTTGGGGTGTGAGCACCTTTGGCGCTCATTGCGAGGGCCATGCTGATCGCCTTTGGTGCTCATTGCTGACCTCTTCCCTGGTCCTTTTTATATATAAATATATATATATATATATATATATATATATATATATATATATATATATATATATAAATATATATACAGTATATATATTTTAATGCTAATTAATGAATTAATGAAATAATAAATTATTATACTTAACCTATTTGTTATTTACATATCCAGCAATTAATATCCTAAAGAGCTGACAATCTGTTTTGATTTTCCTACATTTCCACTGTTGCTGACCTGAGGTGTAAGTGTCAGAAATGTGTGAAGTGTGCAGTGTAAATAGGCTGCGTGCACAAGTGTAAAACATTTGTTTAGCTGTTTAATTGGGCATTTTATAATGGTAATGTTATTAGTTGTAAGTTAGTGTAAAATGGCTGCTATTGTCTATGAGTTACGCGGGTGTGGAGCATTTTCCGTTGTCCCTAATAGTGTATTTTATACCTCGTACGTGCCTGTGGAAACGTCTTATGTGCTTGGTGGTGTTATGCTTGCTTAGGGGTCATGTAGCCTTGTTTTCTTTTTTTGCTTAGGCGATTTTCGTGTGTGGAAACTCGGCAAATTGTGGTTAAATTGTCATGCAACCTGACTCCTAGATGTTGTGCCTGTCCCCCCGTGCTGTGAGTGGTGTTTTATTAAACTTTTTGTTAATTTTGGTGGTGTTATTGTTGTTTTTGTATGTGCGCGTTTCGGCCATTAACTTCGTATTTTTTTTACCTCATATATTTTTTTTCAAAGTGCCGCGGGTCGTATTTTTTTTTTTGGTAAGTGCCTCTTTCCTTTTTGCAAGTGTTACGCCCCGTAATTTTCCCACGCATTTTTTTCAAACTGCTACGGGTCTTGCATTGTGAATAGAGATGTCGCGAATAGTTCACCGGCGGACTGTTCCTGGCGAACATAGCATGTTCGCGTTCGCTGCGAACTGCGAACATATGCAATGTTCGATCCGCCCCCTATACTTTATCATTAAACAAACTTTGACCCTGCACCTCACAGTCAGCAGACACATTCCAGCCAATCAGCATCATACCCTGCCTTCCAGACCCTTCAACTTCATGCACAGCAGCCATTTTGGAATCATAACTAACTTGCAGTCTTACTGAGAGGAGGCTGAGTGTAGGTGATACTAATTCAATAGGGAAAACCATAGCTAGGCTACTGTACACAGTGTCCAATACAGTCCTGAAGGACTCTTTTGATCTCTGCTGCAAGGACAGCACCCTAAAAAGCCCTTTTTAGGGCTATAACATCAGTCTGTTTTTTTTTGTTTTTTTCTGTCTAATCTAAGTTCATTTGCCTGCCTACTAGCCAGTGTGTGTGTCAGGCTCACAACTTATACTGTGCCCAGTGCAACCAATCCAATCTGGTGGTGTACCAGCAGTTTACTTTTAAAAACCAAAACTTTTATTTTGTCTAATCTAAGTTCATTTGCCTGCCTACTAGCCAGTGTGTGTGTAAGGCTCACAACTGATACTGTGCCCAGTGCAACCAATCCAATCAGGTGGTGTAACAGCAGTGTACATTTAAAAAAAAAAAAATTGTATTTTGTTAAATCTAAATTCATTTGCCTGACCGCTATTCTGTGTGTTTCTCAGGCTCACAACTGATACTGTGCCCAGTGCAATCAATCCAATCTGGTGGTGTACTAGCAGTCTACTTTTAAAAACCAAAACTTTTATTTTCTCTAATCTAAGTTAATTTGCCTGACCGCTATTCTGTGTGTTTCTCAGGCTCACAACTAATACTGTGCCCAGTGCAACCAATCCAATCAGGTGGTGTACCAGCAGTGTACATTTAAAAAATCCCAAATTGTATTTTGTTAAATCTAAGTTCATTTGCCTGACAGCTAGTCTCTGCATGTCTCAGGCTCACAACTGATACTGTGCCCAGTGCAACCAATCCAATCAGGTGGTGTACCAGCAGTGTACATTTAAAACCCCCCAAATTGTATTTTTTTAAATCTAAGTTCATTTGCCTGACCGCTATTCTGTGTGTTTCTCAGGCTCACAACTGATACTGTGCCTGGTGCAATAAATCCAATCTGGTGGTGTACCAGCAGTCTACTTTTAAAAAACAAGACTTTTATTTTGTCTAATCTAAGTTCATTTGCCTGCCTACTAGCCAGTGTGTGTGTCATGCTCACAACTGATACTGTGCCCAGTGCAACCAATCCAATCAGGTGGTGTACCAGCAGTCTACTTTTAAAAACCAAGACTTTTATTTTGTCTAATCTAAGTTCATTTGCCTGACAGCTAGACTGTGCATGTCTCAGGCTCACAACTGATACTGTGCCCAGTGCAACCAATCCAATCTGGTGGTGTACCAGCAGTGTACATTTAAAAAAAAACAAATTGGATTTTGTTAAAACTAAGTTCATATGCCTGACCGCTATTCTGTGTGTTTCTCAGGCTCACAACTTATACTGTGCCCAGTGCAATCAATCCAATCAGGAGGTGTACCAGCAGTGTACATTTAAAAAAAAACAAATTGTATTTTGTTAAAACTAAGTTCATATGCCTGACCGCTATTCTGTGTGTTTCTCAGGCTCACAACTGATAATGTGCCCAGTGCAATCAATCCAATCTGGTGGTGTACCAGCAGCCTACCTTTAAAAAAAAACAAAATTGTATTTTGTTAAATCTAAGTTCATTTGCCTGACCGCTAGTCTGTGTGTGTCTCAGGCTCACAACTGATACTGTGCCCAGTGCAACCAATCCAATCAGGTGGTGTACCAGCAGTGTACATTTAAAACCCCCCAAATTGTATTTTTTTAAATCTAAGTTCATTTGCCTGACCGCTATTCTGTGTGTTTCTCAGGCTCACAACTGATACTGTGCCTGGTGCAATAAATCTAATCTGGTGGTGTACCAGCAGTCTACTTTTAAAAACCAAGACTTTTATTTTGTCTAATCTAAGTTTATTTGCCTGCCTACTAGCCAGTGTGTGTGTCATGCTCACAACTGATACTGTGCCCAGTGCAACCAATCCAATCAGGTGGTGTACCAGCAGTCTACTTTTAAAAACCAAGACTTTTATTTTGTCTAATCTAAGTTAATTTGCCTGACAGCTAGACTGTGCATGTCTCAGGCTCACAACTGATACTGTGCCCAGTGCAACCAATCCAATCTGGTGGTGTACCAGCAGTGTACATTTAAAAAAAAACAAAATTGTATTTCGTTAAATCTAAATTCATTTGCCTGACCGCTATTCTGTGTGTTTCTCAGGCTCACAACTTATACAGTGCCCAGTGCAATCAATCCAATCAGGAGGTGTACCAGCAGTGTACATTTAAAAAAAAAACAAATTGTATTTTGTTAAAACTAAGTTCATATGCCTGACCGCTATTCTGTGTGTTTCTCAGGCTCACAACTGATACTGTGCCCAGTGCAATCAATCCAATCTGGTGGTGTACCAGCAGACTACCTTTAAAAAAAACAAAATTGTATTTTGTTAAATCTAAGTTCATTTGCCTGACCGCTAGTCTGTGTGTGTCTCAGGCTCACAACTGATACTGTGCCCAGTGCAATCAATCCAATCTGGTGGTGTACCAGCAGTCTACTTTTAAAAACCAAGACTTTTATTTTGTCTAATCTAAGTTAATTTGCCTGCCTACTAGCCAGTGTGTGTGTGTCAGGCTCACAACTGATAGTGTGCCCAGTGCAACCAATCCAATCTGGTGGTGTACCAGCAGTCTACTTTTAAAAACCAAAACTTTTATTTTCTCTAATCTAAGTTCATTTGCCTGACCGCTATTCTGTGTGTTTCTCAGGCTCAGAAACTGATACTGTGCCCAGTGCAACCAATCCAATGAGGCGGTGTACCAGCAGTGTACATTTAAAAAATCCAAAATTGTATTTTGTTAAAACTAAGTTCATATGCCTGACCGCTATTCTGTGTGTTTCTCAGGCTCACAACTGATAATGTGCCCAGTGCAATCAATCCAATCTAGTGGTGTATCAGCAGTCTACTTTTAAAAACCAAGACTTTTATTTTGTCTAATCTAAGTTCATTTGCCTGCCTACTAGCCAGTGTGTGTGTCATGCTCACAACTGATACTGTGCCCAGTGCAACCAATCCAATCAGGTGGTGTATCAGCAGTCTACCTTTAAAAAAAACAAAATTGTATTTTGTTAAAATTAAGTTCATTTGCCTGACAGCTAGTCTGCGCGTGTCTCAGGCTCACAACTGATACTGTGCCCAGTGCAACCAATCCAATCAGGTCGTGTACCAGCAGTGTACATTTAAAAAACCCAAAATTGCATTTTGTTAAATCTAAGTTCAATTGCCTGACCGCTATTCTGTGTGTTTCTCAGGCTCACAACTGATACTGTGCCCAGTGCAACCAATCCAATCAGGAGGTGTACCAGCAGTGTACATTTAAAAAAAACAAATTATATTTTGTTAAAACTAAGTTCATATGCCTGACCGCTATTCTGTGTGTTTCTCAGGCTCACAACTGATAATGTGCCCAGTGCAATCAATCCAATCTGGTGGTGTATCAGCAGTCTACTTTTAAAAACCAAGACTTTTATTTTGTCTAATCTAAGTTCATTTGCCTGCCTACTAGCCAGTGTGTGTGTGTCAGGCTCACAACTGATACTGTGCCCAGTGCAACCAATCCAATCAGATGGTGTACCAGCAGTCTACCTTTAAAAAAAACAAAATTGTATTTTGTTAAATCTAAGTTCATTTGCCTGACCGCTAGTCTGTGTGTGTCTCAGGCTCACAACTGATACTGTGCCCAGTGCAATCAATCCAATCTGGTGGTGTACCAGCAGCCTACTTTTAAAAACCAAGACTTTTATTTTGTCTAATCTAAGTTAATTTGCCTGCCTACTAGCCAGTGTGTGTGTCAGGCTCACAACTGATACTGTGCCCAGTGCAACCAATCCAATCTGGTGGTGTACCAGCAGTCTACTTTTAAAAACCAAGACTTTTATTTTGTCTTATCTAAGTTCATTTGCCTGACAGCTAGACTGTGCGTGTCTCAGGCTCACAACTGATACTGTGCCCAGTGCAACCAATCCAATCAGGTGGTGTACCAGCAGTGTACATTTAAAAAAAAACAAAATTGTATTTCGTTAAATCTAAATTAATTTGCCTGACCGCTATTCTGTGTGTTTCTCAGGCTCACAACTTATACTGTGCCCAGTGCAATCAATCCAATCTGGTGGTGTACCAGCAGTCTACTTTTAAAAACCAAAACTTTTATTTTCTCTAATCTAAGTTCATTTGCCTGACCGCTATTCTGTGTGTTTCTCAGGCTCAGAAACTGATACTGTGCCCAGTGCAACCAATCCAATGAGGCGGTGTACCAGCAGTGTACATTTAAAAAATCCAAAATTGTATTTTGTTAAAACTAAGTTCATATGCCTGACCGCTATTCTGTGTGTTTCTCAGGCTCACAACTGATAATGTGCCCAGTGCAATCAATCCAATCTAGTGGTGTATCAGCAGTCTACTTTTAAAAACCAAGACTTTTATTTTGTCTAATCTAAGTTCATTTGCCTGCCTACTAGCCAGTGTGTGTGTCATGCTCACAACTGATACTGTGCCCAGTGCAACCAATCCAATCAGGTGGTGTACCAGCAGTCTACCTTTAAAAAAAACAAAATTGTATTTTGTTAAAATTAAGTTCATTTGCCTGACAGCTAGTCTGCGCATGTCTCAGGCTCACAACTGATACTGTGCCCAGTGCAACCAATCCAATCAGGTCGTGTACCAGCAGTGTACATTTAAAAAACCCAAAATTGCATTTTGTTAAATCTAAGTTCAATTGCCTGACTGCTATTCTGTGTGTTTCTCAGGCTCACAACTGATACTGTGCCCAGTGCAACCAATCCAATCAGGAGGTGTACCAGCAGTGTACATTTAAAAAAAACAAATTATATTTTGTTAAAACTAAGTTCATATGCCTGACCGCTATTCTGTGTGTTTCTCAGGCTCACAACTGATAATGTGCCCAGTGCAATCAATCCAATCTGGTGGTGTATCAGCAGTCTACTTTTAAAAACCAAGACTTTTATTTTGTCTAATCTAAGTTCATTTGCCTGCCTACTAGCCAGTGTGTGTGTGTCAGGCTCACAACTGATACTGTGCCCAGTGCAACCAATCCAATCAGATGGTGTACCAGCAGTCTACCTTTAAAAAAAACAAAATTGTATTTTGTTAAATCTAAGTTCATTTGCCTGACCGCTAGTCTGTGCGTGTCTCAGGCTCACAACTGATACTGTGCCCAGTGCAATCAATCCAATCTGGTGGTGTACCAGCAGCCTACTTTTAAAAACCAAGACTTTTATTTTGTCTAATCTAAGTTAATTTGCCTGCCTACTAGCCAGTGTGTGTGTCAGGCTCACAACTGATACTGTGCCCAGTGCAACCAATCCAATCTGGTGGTGTACCAGCAGTCTACTTTTAAAAACCAAGACTTTTATTTTGTCTTATCTAAGTTCATTTGCCTGACAGCTAGACTGTGCGTGTCTCAGGCTCACAACTGATACTGTGCCCAGTGCAACCAATCCAATCAGGTGGTGTACCAGCAGTGTACATTTAAAAAAAAACAAAATTGTATTTCGTTAAATCTAAATTAATTTGCCTGACCGCTATTCTGTGTGTTTCTCAGGCTCACAACTTATACTGTGCCCAGTGCAATCAATCCAATCTGGTGGTGTACCAGCAGTCTACTTTTAAAAACCAAAACTTTTATTTTCTCTAATCTAAGTTCATTTGCCTGACCGCTATTCTGTGTGTTTCTCAGGCTCAGAAACTGATACTCTGCCCAGTGCAACAAATCCAATGAGGCGGTGTACCAGCAGTGTACATTTAAAAAATCCAAAATTGTATTTTGTTAAAACTAAGTTCATATGCCTGACCGCTATTCTGTGTGTTTCTCAGGCTCAAAACTGATAATGTGCCTAGTGCAATCAATCCAATCTATTGGTGTATCAGCAGTCTACTTTTAAAAACCAAAACTTTTATTTTCTCTAATCTAAGTTCATTTTCCTGACCGCTATTCTGTGTGTTTCTCAGGCTCAGAAACTGATACTCTGCCCAGTGCAACAAATCCAATGAGGCGGTATACCAGCAGTGTACATTTAAAAAATCCAAAATTGTATTTTGTTTAAACTAAGTTCATATGCCTGACCGCTATTCTGTGTGTTTCTCAGGCTCAAAACTGATAATGTGCCCAGTGCAATCAATCCAATCTATTGGTGTACCAGCAGTCTACTTTTAAAAACCAAGACTTTTATTTTGTCTAATCTAAGTTCATTTGCCTGCCTACTAGCCAGTGTGTGTGTCATGCTCACAACTAATACTGTGCCCAGTGCAACCAATCCAATCAGGTGGTGTACCAGCAGTGTACATTTAAAAAACCCAAAATTGTATTTTGTTAAATCTATGTTCATTTGCCTGACCGCTATTCTGTGTGTTTCTCAGGCTCACAACTGATACTGTGCCCAGTGCTCAGAGAGCATGTTGTGTGCATGCTTGAGCTCCAAACAAAAGGCTTTTTAGGGTCTTAGTCCCTCAAATACAAGTTTTATTTTAACACCTTTCTGTTTATAAGCACTTTGTGCACGGTGTTGTTCTTTTTTTGGGAGTTTTTGTGGTGTTTTTCTTAGTTTAATTTAAGTTTTAGTTTTCTGGGAGTCAGGCTCAAGTCTCTATCCCAGGAGAGTGAGCTGTCTCCTGGATACTTTGCCACACCCCTCCCTTAGCACTACACCTTCACTCCTGGAGCTTTGTTACTTTGACTTTTTTTTCTTTTAAAAAGTTTATTAGGTTTTGTTGAAGTTTTGTTTGTTTGGTGTTGGGTTTTATGTTTTGGGGGAGAGAAGACAAGTAACATCTTTGTTGGCAGTGGGGGGGAAAACAATTTGAAGTTTTGTTTAAAAGGCTTTTTTAACATCTGACACAGAGACACAGAGGGGTTAAAAAGCCACTGTGTTCTCTGCGTTGTTGCATTTAGTAACACCTTGCAACAGGCCATTAACCCTTCCACTGCCAAACATCATCTCTCTCTCTCTCCCTTAGTTTTTGTCTCCCTTAGTTTTGTCTTTTTGTTTCTTTTTCACACTTTTATATTTAAAAAAAAAAAAAAAAAAAAAAAAAAGAAAACAGTAGAAAATCATAAAACAAAAAATAAAAATAAATAAAACAAATAAACTAAAAAAAAAAAAAGGGTCTAAACATGAGGGATAAGACCATTAAGAAGCCTCAGGGGTCAAAAGGGGGAATAATGGCCCCTGAAAATCCTAGCTGCAGCACTGCACAGCATAGGCCCCAGGCAGATAAGGCAGCCCCAGCTCCTGGTGGTTCTGCCAGCAGACCTACCCCTGTGGCTAATACCTGGTCACAGGTGGTTTCTGCTGGCCCCAGTAATACCACCGCTGGGGCTGAGGGGCAGATCACCAGGAAGCTTGGGGTTAAATGTCAGATGTCTGGGGTCTACAGCATTGATATCTATCTGCGTGCTGCAGCTAATGTCATCAGCCCCTCTGTTATAGCAGCAGCCAGCAAAATGTACGGGAAAGCAGTTTTTTTTACCCGTACTCTGGCTGCTGCACACATTCTTATACAGAGAGGCATCACAGTGGGGGGATTATATGTCCCAATAGAACCCCTGGAAGGGTTGGGCACAAAAGTAACACTCTCTAATGTGCCCCCCTTCCTACCAGACTCCCTCCTGCACCCCCACCTGCTAACCCTAGGGGAAGTAAAAACACCATTTATAAAAATTCCCCTGGGGTGCAGAGAGAGAGCACTTCGTCATGTGCTCTCTTTCAAGAGGCAGGTACAAATGTGCCTGCCTCAGGGCGCAGAAAACATAGAGGGGTCTTTTGGGGTTCCATTTGAGGGGGTGCTGTACAGGATTTTTTACAGCACTACGGAGGTGCAGTGCTATCATTGCAAAGGGTTGGGGCATACACGTAGGAATTGTCCTAATGTAAAGCATCATGCCCCAGCCCCAGCAAATGGCACCTCCGTCAGTACGGCACCCATCCCCGCTGAGCCCATAACAGCGGGGACCTCAAGGGTCATAGCCCCCCCCACAGAGCTCAGGCAAGGAGGCCGTTCCTCAAGCCACCACCACGGCCTCCAAACCCCCTTCTTCCCCAAAAAAGCCATCTGTGTCTGTGGTCTCCAGCAAGACTGCAGACACGGGGAAAAAGGGGAAGAATGTCACCGGTCCTCCCAGTGTCACAGCTGCATCTCCCAAGTCCCAATCTGCCCCCACCATAATTACATCAGTTAGTGTGGGTGCACAGTGTAAGCAGAGGGATAATAAGCCCTCTGCAGGGGAGGCAGCTAGTGGCAGCTCCTCTTCCAGGAGTGACGTCCCCAGGAAGAGGAAGCATAAAACCAACAGGGAGGTTGCTGATAAGTGGGAAGTGCTCTATAGTGGAGCACCTCCCTCTAAAAGCAAGAAGAGGAACAAAACATCTCCTCCTCATCCGGTGACATTGTCTGGCCCAGTTATTAAGCTCAGCCAGCCGGTGCCAGACCACACATCTCTCTCTCCAGACCCTATAGGGGTTAATGTGGAAAAGGGTCTGGAGGAAAAGCAGGGGCAAGAGGGTCTCCCAAGTGAGGCAGGGGTAGACAAGAAAGATCAGGTTCTGCCTCTGGCCTTTGAGGGGGGACCCAACAAAGCCCCTGCTGAATGGGTAGTCAGTGTCCCTGAGGTGCTGAGCTTCAAGGGCACCAGTCAGTCTCCTCCTCCAGTGTCACTCTCTAGTGACGTACCTCGGGCTTTGTTAGAGCCCCAGGCCGAGTCACTACTGGAGGGGGGGAATATAGGCATGACCCCCATTCAGGACCCCATGGATTTGTCTGTCAGGGGGGATGTGGCACAAGGGGAAGTGGAAATGGGGGAGGGTGATAAAACAGGTTTTCCTGTTAACATCATGGGAGAGCCTGTCTACCCTCCTCAGCCGTCCACTGACCCTAACATCGGTGCCATCCAAGCTGAGCAAGCAGCGGTGGAACTGGCAGAGGAGGCATATAAAGCCTCCAAGGCTTCCATTAAGGAAGCCATGCCAGCCACTGCTGTCCAGCCAGCTACCCCTGAATGCACTCCTGAAGCTACAGGGGTGCAGCAGCAATCCAAGGGTCCATTATTTACCTTGAAGGGTGCTAAAGGGACTCCTTCTGTATCATCTAAGAGGGGGTCCCTGAGAATAAAGCTGAGGAAACTGACTCCAGCCGGGGAGGATGGAGTAAAAGCCCTCAGCCAAGAGGAGCCCAGGGGTGACCCACTAGAAGGAACATCAGATTCTGGGTGGGTTATCCCTGTCAAGGAAATAGATCTATTCCTTGAGAGCACCCTTCATGGACAAAAGAAAAGGAAGGTGCGGCTGGCCTTGGAGAGGTGGAAGAATATGTCGTTTATTCTCCACTCTCTCCAGCAATATCTAGTGGTCAGCACTAGGGCCAAGAATTCTGGGACTGCGGAGCATCTCCGCGTCCGGAAATTCTATAAAATGTGCGTGTCCTATCAGCAGTCTCAAGGGTCTGAGGAACGCACAATTCCTGACACGCAGTAATGGCTTTGCACATCAGCACGCTAAATACCAATGGCTGTCAAGACAGTTTCCGCAGGTTCCAGGTACTCTCCTACTTATATCAGGGAGGGTACTCTGTGAGCTTCCTGCAGGAAACTCACACCACTCCAGAGGCTGAGGCCTCGTGGCAACTGGAGTGGAGAGGCAGGGTCTTCTTCAGCCACTTCACATCAGCGTCATGTGGAGTGGTGACCCTGTTCTCAGAGTCTTTTCAGTCAGAGCTTCTGCTTGTGAAAGCTGTTATCCCAGGCCGTCTAATCCACCTCCGGGTCCGAGAGCAGGGTAGCATCATTAACCTAGTTAATATATATGCCCCTGCTGGAGGGCTCGAGAGAGTGAGGTTCCTCGCCAGACTGTCCCAGTTTTTGGAGACGGTTGATGCAGATGAGTGTTTGGTACTCGGGGGTGATTTCAACTGCACCCTCGACGCTCTGGACCGTTATAGTCCAGAGCCGTACCCGCCTTCTGCGTCAGCCCTGCGGGAGATCATCGCCCGCTTCTCCCTGGAGGACATCTGGCGAGAGCAGAACCCAGGGGCATCAGACGGTTTCACCTACGTCAGGGTGAGAGCCAGTCTGGTGTCCCACTCCCGGATCGACAGACTATATATATCTAGTCACTATATGTCACGAGTCGGTTCTTGTGCCATTAGGCTGGCTCCGTTCACAGACCACAACTGTGTGTCTGTGACAGTGGCGCTAACGCCAACAGCGCCACGAGCCGCCTATTGGCACTTCAACAATGCTTTGTTGAAGGACCAGGGGCTCGTGACATTGATCCGGGAGTTTTGGACGGACTGGAGGGGTTGCAAGGGGGACTTTGCCACATTAAAACTGTGGTGGGACGTGGGCAAGGTTCATTTGCGACTTCTGTGTCAGGAATATACCAAGGGTGCGAGTGGGCAGCGCGAAGCTCAGTTGGAGTCACTCCAAGGGGAGGTACTCCATCTGGAGCAGAGGCTGTTCACTTGTAGGGACCAATCCCTGCAGAGCGAGTATGTAGAGAGGAAGGGTGTCCTCTGTGACCTGGAACGACACCAGGCCAAGGGGGCATACGTGCGCAGCCGCTTAGGTTTTCTCAAAGATCTAGACCGCGGCTCGCGCCTCTTCTACTCACTGGAGAAAAAGGGGGGTAACAGTAGGCACATCACCTGTCTTCTAGATGAAGACGGTGCCCCCCTTACAGATCCGGAGAGTATCCGGGATAGAGCCCGGAACTTTTATAAAGATCTTTACTCTCCGGATCCCATTTCTCCAGACGCCTGCAGGGTGCTATGGGAGGGGCTCCCCACAGTCAGTGAGGGTGTAAGAGAGCGGCTTGATATACCACTATCTTTTCAAGAGCTCTCTGAAGCCCTCCGTGCCATGTCCTGTGAAAAGTCTCCAGGACTGGACGGACTGACTGTAGAGTTTTTCCAATTTTTCTGGGAGACTCTGGGACCTGATTTCCATCTGGTCCTTGGGGAAGCCCTGGAGACCGGGGAGATGCCCCTGTCTTGTCGCAGGGCAGTACTTGCCCTGCTGCCCAAAAAGGGGGATCTCTGGCTTATTAAGAACTGGCGACCGGTCTCTCTGCTCAGCACGGACTACAAGATTGTAGCTAAAGCCATCTCGCTTAGACTTGGGTCTGTGCTGGCAGAATTGGTTCACCCTGACCAGTCCTATGCGATCCCGGGCCGGACTATCTTTGATAGTATCTTTCTGGTCCGGGATCTATTGCATTATTCTCGCAGGACTGGTCTGTCACTCGCCTTTCTCTCTTTAGATCAAGAGAAGGCGTTTGACAGGGTGGACCATGGTTACCTCATAGCCACTCTGCAAGCGTACGGCTTTGGCCCACAGTTTGTGGGCTTTATAAGAACGCTGTACGCCTCTGCAGAGTGTTTACTTAAAATCAATTGGTCCCTAACAGCACCTTTGGTATTTGGACGAGGGGTGCGTCAAGGATGTCCCTTGTCTGGACAGTTATATGCACTGGCCATTGAGCCTTTCCTCTGCCTACTGAGGAAAAGGCTCACAGGGCTGGTGCTAAAAGATCCAGACATGCGGATTGTCCTTTCAGCTTATGCTGACGATGTGCTCCTCGTGGCCCAGGATCCAGTTGATCTTGAGCTGGCAAAACAGTGCCAGGAGGTATATTCAGCTGCCTCCTCCGCTCAGATCAACTGGTCCAAATGCACAGGCCTTTTAGAGGGTAATTTACAGGTGGACTCTTTGCCTCCCCCGTTTCGTACATCACGTGGGAGGCAGATGTCATTAAA